>OZ022518.1:24427299-25027299 GCA_963989415.1 Cerceris ruficornis
AAAACTAGTACACGACGGCAAGTTTAATCGTGCTGTAATAAATATCTAGCAACCTCCATGAATCTAGCTACAAACTCAACTAGACATTAACAATTTAAATCCCGATTTAGGACTTTCCAAATGAAGCTTAAAAATTAATGGCGTTGATCATTTTAAAGGAGCCTCAAAGTTTTGCTTTGCAACTATCGAATCATGAATTCATCTCTGTCGGTTTAATTCAGACTTTAAGTTCCTTCCAAAATGGTCATACTTCCGATCTTCCAGAGAACAAAGAATCGTGCCAATCAAAGCTGTAGATACCGAACATCCTAAAAATCACTAACATATATCTCGTTTCATTTCCAGCTCGTAAAGACCGTCGACCTATCCAGCCTTGCAACTTCAGTATCCCGTCTCCAATACGTCGTAGCTGACTACAGCAAGGACGGTCGCGTGTTCATTTACGTTTCCGACGCTGCGACACGTGCCATTATCGTCTACGACGTGACAACCAGTCAGGGATATCGTTTCGTCCTCCCGCAATCTGTGACGATCGGTTGCAACCGCAGAGACGTCCTCTACCTAGCTCTTCTCCGTCATTCCGATGGCAGCACTTGCCTCGTCTTCACCTACTTGAGCGCCACCCACTTCTTCTCGCTCAGAACGGAGTATCTGCGCAGCGGAACTGCGCAAGGCAGGATTCATGATCTTGGCGCGAAACCGAGGAGAATGGTGATACTCGGTACGGACAACGGTAGCGCTGTCTTCTTCAGATACGAGGGCGAATCCGAAGTCTACCGGTGGGACAGCAACAGTGCATTCGCTGAGAATAACTTCCATATGGTTTACAAGAGCTCCGAATGCTCCTATGCTACTCATGTTATGGCTGATTACAATAGGGATAGGATGCGAGTACTGGAATCTAACTTCCAGGATTACCTCCAAGGCACCGTTGGTTGTGGTGCCAACCAGGCGCTGAAACTCATTTGAGGATAGGGTTTAAGATGTCTTCTTTTGGAATTGATTTGATCGGGTCTTTTTTTGAGTTAACTGATCTTTGGTTGTTGTCAGGATAGAGTTTATAGAGACGTTTTGAAGCGAATAGTGGGGAAATTAAGATATTGTTGGTGGAGTTATTAAAGTGGGGTGAGTTAAAGGTGAGGTTGGATCAGGGATGTTTTAACGGTGGTTGCGAGTGTATTGGTCTCTACGAATGACATTTTTAATGAGGTATTTATTGTAGAACGGAAGAAGCCAAAGATTCGAGTAAATGTAAATTTGATATTTGAAAAATATCGATGTACGGAACATTAAAAATCGTCTGGAATTATACGATATTGATTACGATTGGTTTAGCCAAAATTCAATGTTTAGCCGGGACGATGAATTTCAGAAGAATACAGCTATTTGCCAAAAGTGATTGGAGGCGATTGGTCGATGTAATAATAAACAAAATTAATTAAACCTGCACCTATTATTCTTCCCCACATTTTCTCCGTTGTTCACTAATTGATACGTCTTGTTAATATAATCGTTTATAAACATTATAATGATGATGTACGTTGAATATTCGAAAAATAAGCAACCTTTTCTGTAATTGTATGCTAAACAAATTTAAATGTTTTGTGACTGTATTAAAAAAGACAATGGCTTTAAGTTTCTGTTAATATTCGGGACAGTGGTCGATAATACTTGCAACATGATGTGCAAATCATTATACGATGACAATTAAGTTTCAAGTGCTTCTCTAACACAACACTATAGACGTGTTTATCCAAAAGAAACCTTGCCAACCTAAGAATAACTCCTTTCAAATTAAATCCGTGTTTACAGTCACTAAATCTTTTATTCATGCTTTCTGGTTTCGTTTAAACTGCCGAGTATAAGGAAACATTATGAATCGAAGACGAGTCTGCTTATATTGATATGAAAGAAATGAATTCAAATTAATTATATTGGATTCTGTTGGAATTTGAAAAGAAATAATTGTATCCTAACTTTTGTACTGGTTCTTCAAAAAATAAGGACTGCATGTATGTTAAAAACGTCGTTAACATTCTCCTTTGAATCGGTAAAGAATTCCTCAATAAAAGTCATTTAGAATGACTTTCAATTCACTTCGGAATGAAAGAGAATTAACCGCTATTTTTTGAAACCCCTTGAGTCAAATATGGTACTGAAAAAAGAACGTTATGATTTACATTATTGGAACTGTGCAGTATTTCATAAAATGTTCAAAGAAAAATGGAGAATAGTAAAAAACAAATGGTTTTCAACACTTGGAACAACTATGAATATACATATATTTATGAAATTCAACTTGTATTTTGATTTATCACTTTTGAAATATCCCACGACGTTTTACAATAAAGCTGACGAGAAAATTACAGCCTTTAAAGCTATCTATATTAAGTTAGCGGTCGTTATAGTCGGCACGAATAGTACTTTGAAAATAGAACACCTTATCCATGCGGTCAACTTATCTACCGATTCTAGTATCGTTCTTCGGGGCTACTTCTGTCAGGCTAGAAATAACTCTCAAAATCCTCAAATACCAAACCAAAATTGCCAAAGATTCTAAGAAATATTTTCTGCCTAATATATGTATCAACTATGGCAATTCTTAGCTTAATAACCATAATATTTCAAGTTCAATGTCATAAAAAGAGGCAAAACTCAACGTGTTACTCAGCCTAATATTTCCACATTATACATTTGCGCTAATAACTTTAGGGCCCCTAATTGCCAAGGCTACGATACATTTAGACTTCGGATTCTTATGCAGTTATGAAAAATGTAACACTACTGAAATACACAAAATGCAAGTAATATAAAAAGAAAATTAAAATTTAACGCTAATTTAAATCTAATTAAAATCTACGAATAAGAAATATGTGAATGAGGAATACAAAGGTAAATAGCTGTAGACAATAAAAGTCCAAAAACAATTGTTATGCTTATGACTAGGTAAAAAGGGCGTTCATACAATTAAACCGTACACACTGTACAGGGTGTTTCAAAATTATTTGTCATGGCTTTCAGGGGTTGTTCTACACCTTCGGTTGAATGGAGATTTGTAAAAAAAACCCGCCGCGAAATTCGCGAAAGGGTGGCTGATTTTTTTTTATTGGCTCATCGCATTATTACGTGGGTAAAATGTCCGAGAGGAACCACGGGTCAGAAATGAACCGTTCTCTCGCAAATTAACTTTTAATTGTGTCTCCGCGATTGTACATCGACGTCTGTGTGCTGCATCGACGCATTGGAAAGTTTGGTTTGTCGGACTTAATAGGTGTAAGTGCGTGCAGGGTTCGTGTGAATATTTTATGTCTGGAAGAAAATCGATAGTCGGTATCGAATTATGGTTCCTGGATGAATATGATCTAGAATTAGAAATCGTGAAAGTCAAAGCGTATCCTATTACTGTCTTTATGTCTGTCGCGGACGTTTGTTATTGTAACTATATTAATTACTGCTAATGAGACGGGTAAGGAGAACAAGAAACAAACGTGAGAGAAAACAGAGCATTGAATTCATATTTTTAAATAAAAATAACTAAAGGAGTATCTTTTTTAAATTGAAATATATATATAAATATATATATAAAATATAAGATAATACATATGAAACTTTACAAATATATAAAGGTTATTTAGAAATATATTTAATTATGTGAATCAGGTCATTTGTTTTTGCACCGTTCATTCGGACAGTTGCTGCTTGTTGAAAGATCGAACTTGATTTTGTTGGGGAAATTAATACATCTACTGTTCTTGCTGATTTTATCGAGGAATGATCGCGTTGCGAGATTTATGAGGCACTTTATAGCAAACGGGCGATTACATTGCAGAAATTGAAGGTGCAATATTGAAGGTATCAGCTGTGAGCAACTTGTCATCGTTTATCATTTTGACAATATAGAAATACGAAGAACACAATCGTTGAAATGATCCTGTAATCATTTTTGTGCACACAATGAAACATGCGGTACAACACGTGTATAAAAATAACATGAAAATGTAATACGAAATGTATGCAACATAAATATTTAATCAAAGGTAGAAGCGTAAATATTAATGATTTAAAAAGTTCAAACTATGTCGAGTGGAGCATGTAATTAAAATGAAGAACCTACAAAATAATTGATAACCACAAATGCAATACTACTTTAACTAACGAAGTGACGGGAGGAAGAACTTAAACAGACAATAATATTTAAACTGAAGCACGTGATAATTAAATGCTAAGAGATATAGTGAGCACATAAATATGTCAAGGGAAAACTATAAAATGAATTAAAATTCCTAAATACCGCACTGCTGAAAATAAAATAACTATTAACGTAAATAACCGTGCGGGTAAATGAAGAAGTGAAAAAAACAGCTGAAAAAAATCAGTAAAATTCAAAAACCCAATAACATATAAATTGAAGCAAGTAATGGTAATACAAAAGAATTTGCCCATTCGTGCCCGTGTACATTTTGTTATACGTTATACCTATTCGTTCGTGGCGGCGAGCGACTTTCTATTATAAAAAAACTGGAACATATGGCTCGAAGGGAATGCTAATAGTTGATTCGATTGTAATCAACATCAACTCCATTCAACCGTGGAATTACGAGCCACGAACGTTGCAATAAACGTGTTCGACCAGGAAGGTGCTATAAATTTACGAGGACGAAGAATAGCAGACAATATTTTGGACGCATTCCTATTTGTCAACAAAAAATTTTATTCACCCGCAGTCTAAAATTGGCCGTTCATTCCATTAAAAATCAGTTACGATCATTTCACTCATTCGATCATTTCTGTAATTGTATGAATTTAAATTTTTTTTTTAAATAAAGAAGGAAGAGGATCATTGGGAGGAAAAAAGAAGTTAATTAGTTGGTAACTGGATAATCTTCAGAATCGAAAGAAAAATAAGAGCTTTCACTTTTCAAAGTCTCTGAGTCCTCGAAGAGGCAAAGTCCTCAAGATCTCCGGGTCGAAGACGAAATTCCCTTTGAATTAAAAAGCTCCAACGACCCCTTCGTAATTATTTCAAGCTTTGCAAACTGCATTAAATAACGGGTGAAACGAGCGAACTCGCAAAAATGTCCACCAGAATTACCGTTGCGCCAAACTTATATAACCTTCTCGAGCGACCCTGCAAGAATGTTTTTGCGTAACACATGATATATTTCAAAATTTTACCCACAATTCGCCTGGAAAAATGACTAAACCTAGTTCCACCTGTTAAAAAGTGAACGGTAGAATTACAATTTTTTAGTTTACCGTTTTATATAATCGCCGGGAACGATTTACAATCCTTCTCTTTCATTTATACGACACAATTTGTTAGTTTACAGACGTATTCATAATTATACTTTTCATTCGTGTGCTTTTTACGCTTCATTTCCTTCTTTAATATTAGCTTTAGTTTGACTCGAGCGTAGAAAAGAATTGTTTCTATATCTCCTAATTTACGGCGTCGGGGGCGGACAGTTTTATGTGGGTTTCTAACCTCTGAGGTTATGATATATCACGCGAAAGAAATATCATAGGGTCGACAGTGATCGGTTTCGAACTCGGCCCACGGTTTGGGTGTCCAAGGCTGTATTTTTATAGCTATCATAACCTCAAACAGGTTTCGATTGCTGCGGTCATGTCACGGAGAACCTACAGATTTAGGTGGGTCCTAAACTATCAAGGCTTTGGGGCATTGGAGACTTTTACTCGGGTGTCTCAATATCTATCGCTATCTCAGGACTGAATAAGTTTCAAATGCCATGGCACCATTGTTGGCAAGATGAATATTTAGGTAGATCTGAACTACCGAAGATGGATTACAGTTAAATTTAATTTTCACCTTTAACACTAGAACTACCAAACTAGTCAAAATGACTGGTACAAAATGACTGATCATCTTTTCCACCTCTTAATTCCCCTTTTTTCAAAGTACTTATTTAATAGATTTAACCCTTTGCAGTCCTACGTCCAGCTGTGCTCGACATAGCTTTTCACTGCATTTTATTTCCAACCCCTTAGTCTACAATAACGTGTCACACACGCAACGCTATAAATGGAATACGAAATTTGGAAGTTTTCCAATAACTATTGAATTGAAAATATCCGTCTGCCACGAGACGGTCAAATGATTTCTATAATATTAATATTGCAGTCAGTTATACAAAATGTTAAAAATCAAAGAGAAATTTTTATTTCTGGAATTAATTTTGAGTTATTATCGACTTTCCAATTTCTGAGTGATTTTTTAATATCACCTAAATATGTGTCAGTACCTATAGTAACTGCTATCACTAAAAAAATGAATAACCAACGATAGAAAATGTTATGAAATTAATTTCATTTAGATGGCTACAAAACTGGCAAAATAACTCGGACCGCAAATGGTTAACGCCGGTAGTTTGAGTGTTGAGGAGATTCTACAATTTCAATATCCAATCCTCAATCCTCCCAATCATCATAACCAACGCATTAAATCACCACATAAAGATCAAGTTCTCCTCAACAAGTACAAAACTAAACCATATCATTACGCTCAAACAGGACGCAAAGCTGTCTCAATAGAAAGTACAAATTATACCCTCAGAGATTTACGTTCAGCGGAACAACATGGTTATAGGTGTTCACAACGGCCTGTTAATTATGCAAATAAAATCGATTACGCTCCGATATTATCGGACTTAAATAATCCCCTCTTTGTTCGCCAGGCGATCACAGAGGACACTGTATTACGTTACTTCCTCCTCTCCATGAGAACACCGTTTCTACGATAATTACCATGCACACGTGGCTATTCCCATGATCCTTTAACGTCGACTAACTTTCGTAATCCCAAAATGCTTCATTCTCCTTGGGGTTGTTGCATTAAACGGGATCATTGTTGTGCAACCTTCAACGTCTACCCTACAATCTTCCGTGCTCTCGACACGCCAGAACGAGTTCTGAGAATCTCGCCGTTTCTTTTCTAAGCTTAGAACAATTGCCGTTACCCTTGACGTTTTTGGTATTGTTGTTGCCGTTGGAGTGGCTCGATTGGATGAGATCTGTGAGAGAGGAAATGGAGATACTGCACAGGAGGTACATGTAAACGAAGAAAATGACGAAAGGTTGCGTGAATGTGCTGTTTAGGGATCAATTGTTGTCTCTGGAAAAATGTTGGGTTCATTTTCATGCGTTGCAACGATTTTTCCGTTGTGGTAGAGGAGAATGAGAGGAGATTTTTTGGTATGGATGATGTTCGGTGGGTGATTTTTGTTTCCAGGGTGGATTCGTTAACCCTTTCAACACTGAATTTTATTTCTTCAGAAAATGACTAATTTTCAGCAGTGTATATTTTGTGACACAGGAAATGGAATAAAAATACGACTGAGAATGAAATATATATTTTTCTATTTCAGGAGTTTTCAGATTTACAGCTGGGATATTTTTATCCCAGCAGTAAATATTGTCATATAAACAAAATAATATATGGAAATAAATTGTACAATAATAACATGAAAATTATATGATAATGTTTGGGATATAAAATAGCCCAGTAGTGTTGTAAGGGTTAAGTTGATTCGATGATTTCTTTGTCAAGTTTTCAATTCCGATTTCAGAAAAAAATAGGGAATTTAGAGTTCTATTAATATATGAAAACGGAGCTGGAAATATCGGTCAAGGTGTATGATTCGAATCTAATGTGACTGGTTTCGGTTCTCGTATACCAGTTTGCTGATTTAAGTTTCTTAACTTGCGAAATTTAAATCGATGATTGACAGTTAAATGGATATTCGGTTAGACTTTAGGCGAGATCATGGTGAATGTGTTAATAATTCTGCGCGAAATAACGGTAGTCTTGTGGAAACATCATTATGGATGCAAAACTTGTCGTTCTGTATTCCAGATTTAACTGCTACAATCATTTCTCCTAAGATGTACAGTTTCAGATGGATTTACAATCAGGTATAATTTAATGAATTTCAACTTTGTCCCCCAAATTGGAAGTCCTAGCCTTTAACTCTTCAGCTATCAAGTTCCTTTTACCAATTTGCCTAAAGCCTGTTGCATTTCAGATATCAAATACATTTTCCAATATCATTTTATCGAATATAAAATTAACATTAATCTGCATGCTAATTTTTTCCTAATTCCATATTTCACCTTTAAATACCGTCGTTATTTCGTATAGGATTTATATAATTTCAGCTTCTGAACCACTCAGGCAATGATATATTAAATAATAATTTTAAAAGTCTTTTCAAATCTCCCAAAGACAATGTACACTTGAACACACGCCCACTAGTTGGAATACCATGCCTTTAACTCAGCATCCACCATAGCCCCGTTCCCCAAATATTACTTAAGGTCAAACATCGACGAAATTTAGTGACCGCATAGACGGTCCACAAATTGCGCAACCATAATGGCCATGCATGGTTTGCCGTCGATGATTCGACAATTTAGAAAATGGCACTTGCACAATGTGTAACAGTAGTGTATGTTATGTGGAAGTCCTTGATACGTAACCTCGATCGAAAGTGCCCGGAACTGGCAACCACACCCTCTTTTGCCAATGCTCCAAAGACCACGTATTTCGTCCGGATTTAATGGTGTGCACCAGTGTTTCCCAAACTTTTCTCATCGTGAAATATATTCTAAGTTTTAAAATTTGTAAGGAACAATAGAGTAAATTTGGTTTACTCTAGCTTACGACTGGATTAAATCGTTAACGCTGAAACTACCGGCGTTATATCTATCACAATTCGATATACTGATTGTGAGTATGTAAGTGGTTACAAGGGACGTTCGGGAACTGATACACTCCCGTTTTGATGAAACTATGTATAAATGTTTAACAGACATATCTGAAAAGATGTCGTTCTTGCCTGTTTTCAACTTTAAGGGAGACATCAAGGGAGGCCCCACTTTAAGGTAAGTCCCCTCTGTCTCCTATCTGTCCTGCTAGTTCCCTGCTTGCCCTGCCAGTTTCCTTTCGATCTTGTCTCCCTTCTGCCTGCCCTGCCTGCCCTGCCAGTTCCCTTCCCATCCTGACTGTCTCCTGCCTCTCCCGTCTATCTCCTGTGTGTCCTGTCTGTGTCATGCCTGTCCTGCCATCGTGCTCAACAATAGTATTTTCTCAAAAATAATTTCTCGGGTATCTTGAAGGTCATTTGAAGATCAAAATCTGTGCTTGCAAGCTCAAGTGTCGTTGCTCAAACTAAAAGCTCACTCGGGTTTAGACGAAATTTCGCGAAAAACTTGGAAAAATGGCTCAAAAACTCAACACCTGCGGGCTTATAGCTCAAAAGCTCATTTTTGATGGAGTAAATTTGGAATTTCGTCGAAATTAGGATTGAGCTTTTAGTTTGAGCGGTCAAAAGTGTGCTTGCAAGCTCAGTTGTCGTTGCTCAAACTAAAAGCTCGCTCGGATTTTGACTGAATTTCCCGAAAAACTCGGGAAAATGGCTCAAAAGCTCAACACCTATGTGCTCATAGCTCAAAAGCTCATTCTTGATGGAGTAAATTTGGAATTTAGCCGTAATTCGGATTGAGCTTTTAGTTTGAGCGATCACAAGTGAGCTTGCAAGCTCAGTTGTCGTTGCTCAAACTAAAAGCTCACTCGGATTTAGACTGAATTTCCCGAAAAACTCGGAAAATGGCTCAAAAGTTCAACACCTATGGGCTCATAGCTCAAAAGCTCATTCTTGGTGGAGTAAATTTGGAATTTAGTCGAAATTCAGATTGAGCTTTGAGTTTGAGCGATCACAAGTGAGCCTGCCAGCTCAAATTTGACCTTGAATCAAAATTAGACCTCAAAATTTGTAAATTTTCTTTGGTGTCCCATCTGTCCTGTCTGTCTTTTGTCAGTCCCGTCTGTTTTCTGTCTGTCTCGTCTATTCCGTCTGTCTCATGCCTCTCCTGCCTCTCTGTCTTTTTGCGGAAACCAAAAAATTGTTGCGGAAATTACTTCTATATAGTTTAAACTAAATATTTTGTAGGTTTTCAGAGTATCCTTTGGGACACCTTTTAGTTTTTCAATTTAGAAGTTGCCGATGTAAGCCGAAAAACATGTGTTTAAAGAAACCTCAAAAAATAGTTGGAACAATAATCTTTCGAGAAATCTAGTATAGATACTTTTACATTAACTAATGTCGATACACTGTAGGAAAAGTAACAGGTCTCACAAAATTATAAATTGCTCTTCTTTTCAACGAAGTATTTGTTCGGTTTCGCGCTGTTACAATTCGGTGTTTTTAAGCACTGATTTTTGCACTTCCTTTTTTGCAAAATCAATTATTTTTCCTGTCATTGGTCTCAGCAAACATTCTAAAGTAAAACAAAATGATTAAAAATCCATTCCCTGACATGATTTTTTTCCACCTAGATTGTCCATTTCGTTCCACTGTGCACAGATCCAAATGCTAACTCCCATCATCGAGACTGCCATTTAAAGGGTTCACAATAACCTCTGTTTCGAGCGTGAGACTACTTGAACCCCAAACCACACCTTCTTTTGTTAAACGCGGATTAACCACGTGCGTCACGTATCCTTGAAAAAATGGAAAGGATAAAAAATTAATAAATCCTTCGAACTTTTAATTAAAATCGGCTCATGCCATTTCGCGTGACAGTATGTATGCCACTTTCCATTTGATCCGTATATTTTCTGTGACACCTTGAAAGTACGAATTGATTTCAGCAGTAATTATATCTAATCATTATTATCATTGATTTTGCTCTGCAATGTCTGGGAAAACTAGACCTTCAGTAAAAAATCAGTAATTAGAGAATGTAACAGTTCCATTTGTATTTTTATTCGATAATATATCAAATATTCCCTGTCAATTGGTGATTTAGCTTCCGAACGATTAAACATTAAATGTCACGTGAACTTTCTAAAATATTTCCGTTGAAATGTATCTGATAAACAGGCACTTAGAATATATAATTCCGTGATACCAATTTTGTTAATATTTTTAAAATCCCTTTAAGTTTCATTGGCAGACAATCGATGTAAAATATTAGAAGGCCACCATTTTATATTAAATGCAATTTGATATAAAAAAGGCTGTCGAACGGCAATTAACCTGACAGTCAATTTGATAACGAACCGCAAGTGCCGATAGAAAAATAAGGCATTCACTTCATTAATTCCAGTTTGCGCAATCGTCATACGAAAAGCTGGCACTTGATAATAAATAAAATCTCGCCACGTCGGATTTAGTCTTGCACGAAACAACACGCCGTTTAATTAATATTACCGCGTAATTAAGGCTTACCGCAATACCAATTAATGCGTTCGACGTTTGTCTTGTTAAGATCACTCGCCTGTTAAATGGAAACGCTTGCAACCTGAGGATTTCGAGGCGGTAGTTCTCGCTCGATACGAATCCACGCTTGTGTGGAGAAAGTGATTTATCGGCTAGGGTAAACACAAAGAGTGATATTCTTAGATCACGTTTCGTTAGACTCGTGAAATGCATGCTGGAATGCAGGAGCGGTGATACAATTGCGAGGAACAATATCCTAGTTTCGTACGGGTTAATTCAGGCTAAAGATCCTAGCCGCGAGATGCTTTGAGTTTATGGGAACAGACGTTTATCTAGTTTAACATTTGAGTGAAGTTACTTGGAAGTATTTCAAATTTCGCGGGTTTTTCACTTTTTATTGGATTACGTTTCATTTACACTACACCTGCGCATGATATGATCAACTAATTCCGAATTTTGACTCTTGATCCGACAATTTTCCCATACCAAAATTTTTCTTCAATTTTCTATTTTTCAATAACTCCAGTATTCTATCCTTCACCACTTATATCATACCAAACTATGATATGACCCACCCCTCCAAATCTACTTTCCATTAAAAAAATACCCCTACTCTGTTAAGAATTCCGCAACACCAAAATTCCACTTTGAGGCGAATAAGTTCAGCAGTCTATCATTCATAATTTATAGTATAACAAACTATGATATAACCCACCTCCTCAGAATCTAATCTATCCCCATTAAAAAAATTCCCCTACTCTATCAAGAATTTCGCAACACCAAAATTCCACTTTGAGGCGAATAAGTTCAGCAGTCTATCCTTCATAATTTATAGTATACCAAACTATGATATAACCCACCTCCTCAAAATCTAATCTATCCCCATTAAAAAAATATCCCTAGCCTAATAAGAATTTCGCAACACCAAAATTCGACTTCAACGCCAATAACTCCAGCAGTCTATCCTTCATCATTTATATCCGACCTAACTATGATATAACCCACACCCCAAATCTAATTTCTCCCCATTAAAAAACTACCCCTACTCTATTAAGAATTTCGCAACACCAAAATTCTACTTCAACGCCAATAACTCCAGCAGTCTATCCTTCGTCATTTATATACGACCTAATTATGATATAACCCACCCCTCTAAACCTAATCTCTCCCCATTACAAAAAAACCCTACGTTGAAAATTTCGCAACACCAAAATTCAATCGCCACCGATTACCGATTACCCAACAGCTTCAACGGACCACTTTTCCAGCGTTTGCGCATACACAGCGAAACACGTACAGGCCCATTTATCATTCGACGGATCTTGATCTAGTATCGGCAAGTATCTACGAAAGGCCGAGCCATACACGTGGGTGTGTCGTGTAACCATAAAATACGTGAGTGCACGCGTGCGTACGTGTATCTCGTTACACAATGCGTTCCTTTTGCCTCGAGATTGTCTCCCCTGTCTCTCAGGGAGCAAGGATACGTAGCCGATAGCAGGAAATTGGAACAGTCGGTGTTCAAACAGCGGGACTTGATACACACTTTACCGGAGCTCCAGCTACTTCGGACTGTTTTTACCCGACGTGCTGTGTTCCAATCGTCGAGTGCTGTGCTTTTAAGTCGAGTTTCGTGTTTGTCGCGTCGAGGCTGAGCTTCTTCGGCGACCTTTTCTTCTCTCTGGATCCTCGCGCTTTTGGGATACTCGAAGCAAGATGAGGTTCGTTGCTGAGAAGAGTTTTTAAGGATTTTTGCATTATTGGGCGACTCGTTCAGATTAGCGAGTGTGGATGATGTTTTTGGAGGTTTTTTGACTGGGTGAAATTGTTGGGGTTGGGGAATGAAGGAGGCGGAGGGTGTTTTTGGAATTTTGTTTTTTTGGGAATACTTTTTGGGTGGGTGAAATGGCTGGGGCTGCGAAGCGGTGGAGGCAGCGGGTGTTTTTGGAACTTTATATGAGGGGAATGTTTTTGGGTTGGTGAAGTGGTTAAGGTTGCAAACTGAAAGAGGCAACGGGTGGTTTTGGAAAACTTTCGTTATGTTGATAGCAAAATGGATGTATGGGGGTTTGTGACCTTATGGCGTTGCAGGGGATAAAATAGGATTCTGAAAATTTCCTAATTTTTTTTTACATTTAAAAATTCTATTTTGCGTAAGATTCAGAATTAATACAATGGTGCTGCATGCAAGTCCATTGTATTTGTTCTATAATTCTATAATAAATAAAAGTGAAGCGAATTTCTTATCTGTTGAGCCACCTCTATTGCAGACGAATTTTGATTTTTTAAAAATTCCGTCCAAGTTGCAAAAAACGAAGATGCTCATTCCAGATTACTCTTTAATCCTATTTGAGAACATATGGCGAGAAATATTGGAGTACAATTCGTGAAATGTGACGTAACAGTCATTTAAGTACCATCGAGCAGAACGAGACTTCGTAAATGTCAAAAATATTTTCCAAAAAATCGCAAAACCGATGGAGTATCAGCTTCGCTCATAGTAATATGATCATTTATGCTCTGGTTATATTAAAAAATGCTGCCTTTCCATTTCCTTCGATGCGGTCGTTTTGCTGGAATGAAAGCTAACAAAGAAGATCAATATGAGTGATTAACGTTAAAATCGATGGAAACGCATGAATCCATGCAATGAATTCGCGGGAAAATCGTGAAAGTTACACCATTTTTCTATAATACATAGACTTCCAGTATTTTATCAATCTTTGTCTGAAACTTTTTATTTAATTATTCGCCTGATTTCATGCCAATTTGTCAATTATTTTATATCAAATGAAAGTACAAATTTATATTACAATATTACGCGTACCAATCGAAATAATCAAGTGCGTAATTAGATAGAAATTTGCCTTTCGAACGCCGCAGCAATGGAACTGCATAGAATGTAGTCTTAAATTCGATCGCAACGGAAAATGTCAAGCGTTTAAGCTAATTCGTAATATATATCCTGGCAAGAAAAGGCGTGCAGCGACTTTGGAATATAAAGTAGGATACAATTCACGTTCATTGATCGGAATTGATCGTCTAAAAGGCAGTGAGATCGGTAAATTAAATGTCACTGTACCAGACACACCTCCAGAAGAACCGTGACACCTCATTGGCGAAAGGAAAGTCCATTAGAAATTCTAAATAGACTCTTGATATATCATACTTTAGCAAATACCTTTGCAAATTTGTAAAATTGCACGAAATTATATGAGAATGGTTATTCATGTTAACACTAGAACTACCACGGCAGTCAAAATGACTGGTTCGTCATTTTTTCTAAAAATTCTTCAATTTTATATGGAAGTCACAGAGCAAATACTCTACGCCCATCTTATAAAACATAAATTATTGTATTAACCATCTTTTCCACCTTTTGATTCACTCTATTTCTAAGGTACTTATTTAACATTTTTAAATATAATAGATTTAACGCCGGTAGTTCTAGTGTTAATCCATTGTGATGAGTGTCACAATATAATCAGCGCCATACTTTTAATTATAATACTTTGTCAAATTTCTGCCATTTTTGTCGCTAATGAGAAAAAAATGATTTCGCTGTTGATAATCATCATTAGGAATTTTATGTGCACCAATAATTGATAAAAGTAAATTCCAGATGTTATAGAAATATTTCGAAAGTGCACTTGACAAAATTTTTGACTCCACAGTTGAACGGTTTCTATTAATTTTTTATTTTCCTTTTTATTAATGTTAGTTAAGATGGATGACATTGAATATAATTAAATGAAGAGGATACACGATGTATCTTCGATAATGATATTTGGCATTTTGAACGATTACGCGGACGGAGAGATTTTAATAAATTTTAATGATGTTACTGAGAGTTAATTTCTTATTTCTATTTATAAAAAATCATCTTCAAACATTAGTAGAGAACAATAGCCAGATTATGGCTTTGCAAAACAATCGACGACAGCGTGGAACACGTACAACACCGTAATAACAACCGAGACAAGATAATCACCGTATTCTTCGTTTCAGCTATGCTCCGTCTAATCAACGTCATTGTTTCCTTGGAAAAAGGAATTGTTTTTGATTATAGCTGTTCAGAGTTCACGGCGCAAGGATCGTTCGTTGAGTCTTATCACAACACTGAGTCATCGAGTACCAAAAAAATTATGTATCTTTCCAAATTCCAACAAATTCTTGTTACCATCCATAAATCTAGAATATATAAATTATCTATTTATAGATAAATATATATAGAACCGATGAAGTGGGAAAATCAGTAATTTATTGAGCTGCATTTGACAAGTCGAACTAATTACTGTAATTATTTGACGATTTAGAGAAACCGGTATATTCTATTAAAATTATCGCTATCACGATGAATTTTAAAAATCGATCATTATATAATGTTTATAATAATTTCGTGTATGCATTTTCTTACATAAAATGAAAATATCTTGATTAAAGGGTATTAATCACATTTACGAATATATAATTGATTTATAATTGCCATATTTTAATGTATAATCGTTAAACAATGCGAGGTGTGAATACGTTTGTATTACAAATCTGCAAAGTTGATAGTGAAAGTGTTAAAAAACCTGATGTCATTTAATACGTCTTGACATTTAGCTTTGAGAATAACGAGATAAAAAATTGTCATCTGTGACACATCGTAGATCGATGACCGCGACAGGTAGACGAAGAGCATCCGGTCCCGCACGTGATATTATACTTTCGTTGCAAAAAAAAATGCAGAATGCATTGCAACACTGGTGAATTTCTAAGAGAGCGACAAATAAGTGTCCAGTGGCATTAGCATAGATATTCGATAACGTTAACTAACAAAAGAGAAAGGCAGGAGATCGTGGATTATTTATCGTGCGAGCAGAACGTGCTGCACGCTGTAACCGCCAATTAGGCTTGCCTTGGTTCTTAACTGATGGAATATTTAGGTACCCGTTTTGAGATTATGCAAGCTGCATTTATGTAAGCCATATATATTATTATATAATTAGTGTATTAATATTAGTGCACATGTATTTTATCTGTTGTATCTTAATTATTAGAAATGACTTTGAGTGAAGTGCAATTTTGAAGTTCAAGGTAATCATTGTATTGTGGAGGGAATAATACAATTTTTTGTTGAATTTCTTCCTTGAATAAGTGCTTTTTTTTAGATGATTACTCAATAGTAGCACTTTGATTTTAATTTCTGCTATCTATTATTTGTAAAACCAGTGTTATATTTATTTCCTTAGAATTCACTGTTTATGAACTTTCGGTCAAAGGCAAGTATTTTTATATCGAATGCACATTGCAAATTGGTTCTGTTTTCAATAAGAACGAGCAGAAATCAAGTTTGTTTTCTTCGAGCACCTTTTTCCATGTCCTGATGACCTGTCTCTTCATAAATCATCTAGAAAGCAAATCAATTTCTTTTTCTTCTTCACAGGACCTTCCTCCATCTTCTGCTACTCTTCTCTACGGTTAGGATGACCAAAATAAGTCCGTGCTTTTTTTCTGCTCTGCCGGATCTTCCTCCATCTCCTGCTGTCTATCATTCGCGCACCATCACAATAGCAAATCAATTTCTTTGTCTTCTTCACAGGTCGTCCTTCATCTTCTAATATTCATCGCCATATTCAGGGCCACGAAATTCAATCAAATTTTTCTCCTTTTTCAAGGACCCCTCTTCATCTCCTGCTACTTCTCTCTTCACCCAGCAATACGAAATCAAATGAATTTATTTTATTCCTTCGCCAACCCTTTCTTCTTCTTCTGCTGCCTATCTGTTCACCCAGCATTATGGAAACAAATTAATTTTTTCTTCTTCACAGGACCTTTCTTCATCTTCTGCTACTCTTCTCTACGTGTCTGATCACCAAAATAAGTCCGTTCTTTTTCTTCTTCGCCGGATCTTCCTTCATCTCCTGCTGTCTATCATTCTCACACTATCACAATAGCAAATCAATTTCTTTGTCTTCTTTACAGGTCCTTCTTCATCTTCTAATATTCATCACTACATTCAGGGTCACGAAATTCAACCAATTTTTTCTCCTTTTTCAAGGACGAAATCAAAACAATTTATTTTACTCCTTCGCCAAACCTTCTTTCATTTCCTACTGCCTATCTGTTCACCCAGCATTATGGAAACAAATTGATTTTTTCTTCTTCACAGGACATTGCTCCATCTTCTGCTCCTCTTCGCAACGTCCAGCATCACCGTCCAAGCAGAGTCATTAGAAACAATAGCTCAATGGCCTCTCCTGGACTATGCTCTTCCCTACGATCGTGCTTTCCTCGATCAGTACAACCCAGAAAACATAGTTCCAACAGGAATCGAAATCTCCTGGCACCGAATCTTCATCAGCACTCCACGTCTACGACTCGGCATTCCTGCGACCTTGAGCTTCATCCCGAGGAATCTTCCCGAGGGTAGCAGCCCTCAGCTTCAACCCTATCCCTCCTGGGACTGGCACGTTGCCGGAAAAGGCGAACTTAATTGCTCCACGTTGATTTCCGTCTACAGAACGAGGCTCGATAGATGCAACAGACTTTGGGTCGTCGACAGCGGTATCATGACGTCGATTGACGATTTCATGCCGGTTTGCCCGCCAAAATTGATGATCTTTGACCTATCCAATGATCAGCTGGTGCGGCAGATGGTTTTCCCGAGAGAGGTTTGTTTTTATCTAATTTTTCTTCTGTGCTGAAGTGCTTTTGGCTGAGTTATGAGTTATTATGAGTTTGAGACAGTTGGGGGACTTTATGAGAAAGTGGTTCTGGTTGGGATACTTTTTTGAGTCTGAGATACTTGGGTGATTTTCATTCTAGGTTTTTTTTTAAGTCTTGTAGAGGGTGTAAATGATTAGGGGATGCTTGTTAACCCTTAGCACTCCTATGTCGAGTGCGGCTCGACATTACATTTCTTACGCCAACTTTAACGTCCAGCTAGACTCGACTTTATACCAGGCAATTTCTAAAATAATAGTAATAATAATACTAATACAATAACAACAATGCCTGTTGCAATACAACTTTTTACCGAGACCCCCTTTTTTCATATATTTTGCAAACTAATTAAGAAGTTGTTGGTAGGTACCAAAAAAACTAAGGAGTGCAAAGGGTTAAGTGCAGTTTAATATTCTAGTTCGTATTTTTTAACGATCTAGGTACTTAGACCGAATACTCTGCTGACCAACCTGGTAATCGACGAAGATCCAGCGAAGTCCTGCGACGAGTCTTTTGCATATATGACTGACACAGCAGGACCTGGTTAGTTTGTTGAAAATTTGCTGCTTCCGGTCGAATTCTTTTCTTCTCTCTTATTCATGATACAAAAATACATGCTGTTTCAGGAATTCTCGTGTTCAACGGCGCTACCGACAGAAGCTGGAGAGTCGTTCACGCCTCGATGTATCCTCATCCAGACTTCTCCACTTACCGAGTAAGATTCAAATCCTCAACAATCTTCGACACAAAATGCATTAAGAAACCGCCTTAAAGTAACCGTAGCGATACTTTACGAATACTTATTCTTACCGCAGCAGATCCTGCGACCGGTTATGAAATAACGATAATACCTTTCTGACACAAGTGCAGGATACAGTCAATGTAATATAAAAAACGATGTATGTAACAGTCTTTACTTAATCCTTTGCCCTACAAAGGGAGTACTACTCGCGATGCGGTTGATGGAATAGGAAATTTTGAAGCTTTTGGAAAATGATAATTTTCATAAGAATGCAATTTAATTTTCATTTATTGCGGAGGCAGTCACAGGAGAAATTGTAGGGCAAGGGATTAATGGTACAAAGAATTCTATATTTTCATCTCATTCAACCGGTCATTTAACCGCCTATGGTACGGTTAGTGCTAATCACTTCTTTCTTCGTTTCCCATATTCCTCTCCCATTTAACATAATCCATAATATCTCATCAAAAGGCCGATAAAAACGTTAACCCTTTTAGTGCCGATTGGAAAAATTGATTAAATTAATAACAAATGTATTTCACTATTTGTTGAAAATCGTACCAATAATATTTATCTAATATTGCTAAGAAAAAAGTAAAGGTCGGCTGTCTATCATAGACAGCAGTCACAAAGAAAAAGAATCGAAATGCAGTGACAGTTAGATATCAAACACTTATTATAAATCATAAATTGTGGATTTTCAATTGTTTGTAATAAAATTACTAATATATGACCAAACTAAAAATAATCCCATGATGAAAGTCAGGAGTATTGCTAACGGCGATATATCGTCGCCCGGCACTAAGACGGTTAAACATTGTCCTTTCTTGCAGATCGGCAGCGACACCTTCGAATTGCTCGATGGGGTAGTTGGCCTGAGTTTCTCCGCTCGTCAGGGAACAGTTTACTATCAGCCACTGGCTACAGATCGCATCTTCAGCGTTCCAAGTTCGGCTCTTCAAGCCGGTCCCCTGCCATTCGGCGAACAGCTCCCGGTGACCTTGATCGGTAGAAAGTCGAGTCAAGGTCTCGCGTTGGCCGTCGACCCGCAGGACGACACAATTCTCTTCTCTCCGTTCACGGAAACCGCAATTGCAGCTTGGCAGCCGCAAACTAATCGCCAGAGGTACGTACACATTTGCAAATCTTTTTTTTTAACTCATCCATGAAGAGTTTCATTATTAGTTGCATTCAGATGGTAGATATCTTGTTATCTTTGTAATTGTATCGGGAAAGTCCAAATTAGGGAGTTTGATAATAGTTTAATTAGGAATTAGAAAAATTTAACAGGGTCTGTGATGTGTAAGTAGGTTTTGGGAAATTCTGTGTAAATTGGTATTTGAAAGGTCATTGCCCCGGTGGTTCGGAACCCAGCTGAAACAATAGGTCCTGGGCAAAATCAACATAGCAGTTAATCCTTTGCGGTCGGAGACTTTTTTGAATACTCAGAGATAATTATTTATTTGGCGATCGAAAACCACCTTCTTATCAGAAAGTCAGAGTGTTAATCCTTTGCGGTACGAATTATTTTCTCAATTTTGTAGTGAGTTAAATGAAATTAATTTCACAACATTTTTCTATCATTTGTTATTCGTTTTTTTAAATTGCAATAATAACTATAGATACAGACGGATATTTAGGTGATATTACAAAATCATTATGAAAATAGAAAGTCGATATTAAATCGTTAAAGCTCGACATAGGACTGCAAAGGGTTAATGTATACAAATTTTAAATTACTAATTGCGGAATCAGAGTTCAATGGTTGTATTTCAATTTTGCAACTCTGCCCGTGTATTCGCAGGTCGGTAAATTTTAATCAAAATTTTCTTCTGAAAAAATTCAAAGGTAGGAAATTGATTATAGAAGTTACTTTGTGTTATTTTTAATATCACGGACACTTTGACGCCCTGTTTAGTCAGGAAGCACGTCTACTCGAAGTCTGTTTCAATTTCCCGCTCTGTTTTGAGGAGAAAAACCGCTTTTTGCACTTCCTATGTTACGTAAAATATTAAGAGGAAAGCAGACGGAAAGCTGGTGCCCTTATCTGCTCAAAAAGTTATTTTTACCGCCGGAAATGAGTATTCAAATCTTTTAAATTAAATTGATAAAAATTCTAAATTATAGTGTTAGACATGCGAATGTAATTGCAGGTTTTCTTTATCGGAACTCGGCATGTTTGTACGCATATAGACGGCAGTAGTCAAAGAGAGTATTTCGATAGATAAACTGTCACTCGGACAAACAATTTCGATGGGTCACCATGGTCGCTTTGCCTATTTAAATAGACAGTTCTCAGAAGGCAGGTGTTATTAATAGAAAGAATCCGAGAAACCGGATCGGGAGCTTTGATGTTACGCTCAATTAGACATTCCGTGATGACTTCCGGTAGCGATTGATCGTTGAAATGATTGCTAACCACGGCAGAATCATGTATCAAATTAACACTTTATGGTAGCAAATCGCTGATCAATCCGCTGTAGTTTCTTGTTAACTGAATTTTAATAGATAATTTGATTTTATGGTAAATTAATGCTCTGCAATCTGCTTGATTTGCAATGCGGACATGCGAAGTAGTTTTTACACGTTAAAATTGGCAAATATTTGAATAATTAATTGGTAGGTGGAATAATTAATATGATTATTTATAACTTGGGAACTGAAACTTTTAAATGAACGAGTTTTAATTACAATTTGTTTATATATCAGCGCCATAATTAGTACGTCAACATATGTTTAAATTTCTCTAAATCTAAATCTGAAATTCTAAATCTAATAATAACCTGGCAATGACATTATTGAGGAAAAGTAACGTACAAAAATTGTCAAAGCAAAAAGTGGAATCGACGGGTCCATAAAGTGGTATAAAGGGTCCATAAATTACGCGGAAAACACGTATGGGACAGTTTATGGACGGGCATTACTTTCCGTTAGAAATTCCTGGACTCCTTTCACGTCTTTTTACGTTCATGGGATTTCCCATGACGTGATTACACCACGACGAGCTTCGGATTCAATTTAGCCATTTTATTGCCATTTCTCGTGATACCCTCCATTAGGATATTCGCGAGACATTAAGGGAATGAAGTATTATACCTTTTACCTAACTCGATGTTACAGCTTTTGGGGAAAAACCATCAGGAAGTTCCTCAGCTATTTTCCTCTTAAATTTGCTCATTGTTTTTTATGTGGAATTGAATTTGAATTAGAATTAATTATAATACAAATAGCAATTTGTTAGGAGAGACTATAATATCACATCCTACTTACCTACTTAACACTATATTTACGGAAGCCGTCAAATTCACGGATTCTTACTGTTTTATAAACGTTTCTTAACCCTTTCGAGACGGATTTTTATATTTAATTTGAAACAGGGTGTAACAAGTTTTTATTAATATTTTGGATGTAAGATAAGCTTGTTGAACAAGATAATTATATTTTGCTGTTGAAAATGATAAAAATTTAGAAATTTGGAAGTGGGGCATATTATCCCATCAGCTTTTTATATTGAGATTTAATTAAAAATGAAATTTAATTCTGAATTATTGCACGCACAGTCGCAAAAGTAATCGTAGTGCAAGGGGTTAATGTATGTACATTATAAATGACTATTTGTTTAATCATATTTCAACGGTTGTATTTCAATTTTTCAACTCTAACTGTGCAAACAAGCAGCGATAAACTATAATTAAATTTTTACTCCGACCACATATATGCGTCGCTGGTCCTCAAAGGGTTAAATACTTCATCAAACCTTCTAAAATTATCTCCAACAGCTATGATTTTTCCCCCTAAAACCTACTATTTTAAATATCTTCCTTCTGAATCGCCGAGGTTATAGTTTATCGAATAACAATACAAGAAAAATCTTCCAAATATAAAGGAGGTGAATTCGAACTTGGACCTACCGATTGCGAGTCCAACCCTTTACCTTCTTACCTATCACAGCCTCCCAATAATTTATTTCAATTTTTCAACTCTAACTGTGTAAACAAGCAGCGATAAACTATAATTAATTTTTTTCTCAGACCACATATATGCGACGCTGGTCCTTAAAGGATTAATCATCGACTTAATTTCCTTTGCAGGGTTTTGGTTTACAGTCCGGAAGAACTGCAATTCACCGCTGAAATCCGATGGGCTGAACGTGACAATGGAAACATTTGGCTGATGTCCACGAGGTTCCAGAAGTTCTTCAGGCGTGAAGTCAACGCCCGCGACATCAACATCCGGATCATGAGGATCGTCAAATCGAACGACCTTCAGCCGAAGCGTTCTCCTCTTTATCCTTTCTTACAGAATTATCGCCTGAATTATTTCAACAACACTCTCGGCTTTTAGGACATGGAATAACAGCGAGGAACAATTTTACAATGTTTAATAATAGGTATTGAATTTTTGGAGACGTAAGTCCGCAGGGAAACAGCGAATGACGTCGTCGAAGGGGGAAGTCCTTTCGTTGTTTCTATGGAATTCAACTTTGCGATTCAATGAAGGAAATTCTTTTTAAAGGAATTTTCTTGTACTTTACGATACAATAGGATAAAACGAGGATGCATGACTGTTTGTTGAATTTTGTAACGAGTGAGGTACACGAGAACGGAGAACGTATTTTTTAAGAGGTTACGTTAGGGGTCATTGTCCTTGAGACGAATCGTTTGTTGAGGTTAGCTTTGGTCGTTTCTGCAGGTTGTTGCTCGAAGTTGTATTTCCTTCGAACTATTTTGATGGAAAGAGAAATTCGAGCTGATCGTAGGACGATTTTTTCTTTTATTTATATTCAATTTTGATAAGACAATAGAAATACTTGGTTTAATATCTGGTGTTAAAATTAAATTTGCTTGGTGAATTCCAAATTCTGAACAGTGTTTTAAGCTTTATCAGGAGAATTGTTCATTTCACTGTTTTTAATTCTGTAATCTGTAATCTTCGATTGCAGACGTTAGTATTGCTTCACGTTAATTTTTAACTTCCATACAAAATTACCTAAACCCTTTACTTACTAGAAAATAACTTACATCCACGATATAACTTACTATGGTACAATGATTTCAAATTTTTCTCAATTTTTGACATATCCTTTTTTCAGTGTGTATCCTATTTCCATTTATTTTCATTTATTTCCATTTACGATTATAATTTTCGCGATCTAATTTTTCCAAAATCTATCTTCCACCCAGTTCTGCTTTTTCAACTCTCTTTCACCAGCCAAATTTTAGCATTGCAAATTCTATATGAAATGAGAAACTTTAAATTTAATTTATCTCAAAAATCGTTTCTAAACCCGATAAAGTAGTTTCACCCTCTCCCCCTTTCACCCTCGTCGTTCTCGTCATAGAAAACGTGTCGAAAGCACGAATCGCAATCCTTAATTTGCGAGGACGAAAGGCGAGAAGGAGCCTCTTGCGAGATTCTCCGTTCTTTCGGTGAAATCCGTCAAAAGAAACACTCGCCGCAAGTTTCTTTCGGCGATGCGAGCCGGCGCGTGCGACGCGAAAAAACGTACGCCGGTTCGACGCTCCGGTATGCAAATTTTTTAGGCTCCCTCCCGAAGAAACGGTAACGGTACGTTTCTCAAATGAATGCGCGAAAAGTAACGTTTACGACGGTGGTAATAATCGCACTGTTGCGGAACTGCTCGGCCTGACAGATTGCGCGAGGTTGTCTTCGGTGGTAATGACATCATCTTGTATTTCTTTCGCAGGTTTCATTTGTAATTGGCACTTTAAGCTGTGAAAAATTGATGGAGAAAATTTAGGGGACAAGATGTAGATGAATATCGATTTGATTGGGGTAAAAAGTGCTTTAGATTTTATTTAATAGGGACATTAAGTGATTCAGCCCCTAAACATTATTTTAGTCCTATAATGAAGATCTGTAATTGGCACTTTAAGTCGCGTCAATTTGATGGAAGAAAATTAGTAGAACGGATGCAATTAAGGATCAGTTTGATGGCGGTAAGAAGTGCTTTAGAGTTTATTTAATAGGGATATTAAGTAATTTTGCCCCTGTAAATTATTTTAGTACCCTAATAAAGATCTGCAATTGGCACTTTAAGTCGCGAAAAATTGGTGGAGGATATTTAGGGGACAAGATACAATTAAGGATCAACTTGATGGGGGTAAAAAGTGCTTTAGAGTTTATTTAATAGGGATATCAAGTAATTTTGCCCCTGTAAATTATTTTAGTACCCTAATAAAGATCTGCAATTGGCACTTTAAGTCGCGAAAAACCGTTGGAGGAAATTTTGGGGACAAGATGCAATTAAGGATCAGTTTGATGGGGGTAAAAAGTACTTTAGAGTTTATTTAATAGAGATATAAAGTCATTTAGCCCCTAAAAATTATTTTAGTACTCCAATAAAGATCTGTAATTGGCACTTTAAGTCGCGAAAAAATGATGGAAGAAATGTATTACAGGATCAGTTTAATGTGTATATAAAATGACTTGGAGGCATTTTCATTAGAATACAAAGTAATTTTAGCCCCCTTACAGGTGATGTTGGATCATTTTTGCCTTAAACTGATGGCGGTTTGGTAGATAATATACAGGAAGTTTCAAAACATGTACGTCAGAATTTCAGTTTGTGTCTTCTCTTTCTTTGTAAAAATCCTATTGGTACTTCTGAAGCATCGGGACTGCGATGCAGGGTGATTTACAAAACGTGAAATGTATAACACTTTCAGAATGGTTTAGTTTCCCTCAATTCTGCTCACATTAGTGGTTCTAAATAAATACAGTAGTAAACTCGAAATTCAACGATCGAGCCTGCGAGGGTTAATGAAATTTTAATTTTCCACTACTGCATTTACAAGAAGCCAAGCTTGCAAGTCATTACCGATGATTTATGCACTCCATCTTCCATTAATTTCTTCCAAGAATCTCGAAGTCATTGATAGATTGAAATCACGGAAAACACAGCAGTTGCGTAATCGGCAAATGTTTATTTTTTTCGTGTACACTTTTCATCGATTTTTTAGTTCCATGTAACATTCCCAATAACACGTATGTCAATAGAAAACCAAGAATTTCGAATATGTAATTCCCTCATTGTAAAAGCAACGCTTTACGGGAAATTAGAGACGTTTATGTACACATATTTACTCATATGCACTTATGCACACATTTGTACAATTTTGTTTACTTTGAGACACTCATATGTGGTTACATGGAATTATATTTACTTCCATGCAGTTAGGTGCAATCGCATTCACCCTTATGCACTCGCATCGAATCACATACGTTTACATATTATCATGCAATAGATATTGTCACGCGATAACTATTTGTTGCAAGGCATAATTAATACTTTTCTAAATTTTCTGTTCCCTAATTTCGCCTTGAAAGATTCATTTTCATTTTAATTTTTCTTTGGAACGTTAGAAAACGCCAAATTTAAAAAGGCATTAATTATTGCATATTTGAAGAATAATTAATTGCAGAAATCATTGGGGAAATTTACGGTCAATTATTTTATCAATGCTGACATTTATGAGAGCATGTCGTTGTTAGAAATTTACTATCATGCGTTTATTGCTTAAAAATTACTAATTGCCAATAGTAATACTCTTACTGAATGTCAGTAAATATTAAGTAATTATTCCGTAACCCTTCGGAACAACAAAAAGCAAATTTATTCAATCGTACACACTCTACACTTTCGTATTTACTCATTCACAATTATGAACACTCCAGACAGCTCATACAAGATTCACGGATTCCACGGAGATCGTACGCAGAAAAAAAAGTGGAATTATGTAATCGGAATTCTGTTTGAATCATTCTGCGGCACGCGATTTTAAAAACCGCAAGAAGTGAGCTTCCATAAGTTAAAATAAGACTCTTCTGGGTCGTAAAAATTTATCACATTTTCGTGACTCACGAATTCGTAGCACGTGCTCTGATTACTTTTTATCTGCTGCAAAGTCTCCCATTGATGCAAAGCAACTTTAAAAAAAACTGTGGAAGAGGTCATTCTGTCGATTTTTTTTTTCGATGTCTTGAAGAAATTATGGATTCGTAATATAGATATAGCTGGAAACGTTACAAACAGCGCTTCGTTTGAGAATTTATCGTACTCCTCAAGTTCATTATTTATCCTAAAGTCTTCCTCATTTAGGAAATATAGTTTAGTATTTTAAGGAGCATGATACTTGTACGTCGTTTTTTTTAAAGAAAGTTGAAGATACTCTTATATGTGTATTTAATGTGTAAATATTTAAGAAACTGAAGCACCTTGCGAGTTGTTTTCAATAAATTTATTACCTTCCCCTATATTATTTCACGTTGTCAAATAATTTATTGCTGTACCCTCAAATTTTTATAGTCTCTTACTTCTAATAACGTAGAAATTCTAAAAAAATGTTTGCTTACGACAAGCTGCCGAAAAGAATTCCAAAACTGTCGCTGTACAAAGGAACCCATTTTTGGTTTGAGTAATTAAAGTAAGTATTTTCATTTTCATTTTAATATTAAGGTATTTTTAGAAATGTTTTTCCTAGGAGAATTCAACGAAAAATGCCGCAAATACTTATTTACGTGAAATTCGCCTCTTTTGGTCGCCTTAATTTGAATTTAAATTTGAATTTCCATTCCAATAAGTACTTTAAGATCGCGTTAATTTTCTTTGTAATCAATAAGAAAGATTATGGTTATTAGACATTTGATTAAATTTAATTTAATTGCAAAATAAAGTGTTCGACGTCGATAATCGGCAGTGTGTTAAACATCTGTATCTCCGAGGTTTCAAATAACTTTCGTGCAATGCGACACGTTTTCCGGCACTTGGCGAGTAATTAGTAATTAAATCCCGTAATTTCGAAATATACGCTGGTAATGTTAGAACTGCCGGGGATTAACCAGGTATAATTACGCGTAGAGATAAATATCAACTAAGAGATACATTATTCTATAAATCTCTTCTTTCTATCGATATTTTTTTATATTTGCGATAACAACCAACGGTTCCCAAGACTTCCTTAACATTTGTTGCTGATTAATTAGTCATAATATTACTAATTTTCCTTTAAGGAAAGAAAAAGGTGCGCGTTCGAAATTATTCTCCTATTTTCTGAATAGCATTTTTGAAGACAAAGTAAAAGGTGAATTTTAGATTTCCACTGTTTTTCTAATCTTAACCTTGCATTTTAATTAACAGGACGAACTCTCCGACAGTCAACAAAAGGACATAACTCACATTTACCGTTTTCTTCAAAATGTCTATTAGCAACATAACCCCTTGCTTTGCGAGTTCTATTTTGATTTCGTGAGCAATAACTCAAAATTAATTCTTAAAATCAAAATTTCACTCTGATTTCTGATATTTCTTACAATTCAATGCAACATTGATATTCTAGAAATAATTTGATCGCCTCATGACTGATTGATATTTTCAATTTAACAGTTTTTGGAAAACTTCAAAGTTTCCTGTTTCATCTAACCATCACGAGTGTCACACGTTATTGTAAGTCAAGGGGTTAACCTGCCCGAAATCCTACATAAGGAAAGTGAGATCCAAACTTCCCTCTCTTCGTCACCTTTCAATTATCCCACCAATCTCAAAAACAACCCTTAAATCATCCCCGTTTCCTTAATTACCAGCTAAACTAGTTTCGATTCCACTTTGACGAAAACAAATTCCAACGTCCCAAACATTCTCGTTCTTCGTCACCTTCCAAATTATCCCACAAATCCCAAAAAAGATTCCTAAAATCATCCCCCTTCCTTTCATAAGCAGCTAAACTACTTTCGAGTCGACTTTGAGGAAAACAAATTCCAACGTCCCAAACATTCTCGTTCTTCGTCACCTTCCAAATTATCCCACAAATCCCAAAAAAGAATCTTCAAATCATCCCCCTTCCTTTCATAAGCAGCTAAACTACTTTCGATTCGACTTTGAGGAAAACAAATTCCATTGTCCCAAACCTTCCCAGCAATCGTCATCGTCCAATCCGCCGATCTCCAGCCCGATTTGCTTGAATTCAAACAAAATATACAAAAGCCACAAAAAAGGAAAATACCCCATAATTACCCAGATAATATGCCGAAGTTCATCGTGCAAACGATCGCGTGTTCGACGACCCTGACCAATGAAATCACGACATCCCAAGGAACTCGATCTACGCCGGTGGCTGAGGAGATGCTCGGCCGATCGTTCCACGAACAAAGTCGTCGAGAAATTCGCAGTTAGTCTTCGACCGCGACGACACGCGGATCGTTCTCCACGATTCTCGTTCCACGATCATCGAATAGATCGCGAAAACACGCCGATTTTCACCGGCAAAAGATCGAACGCCGATCCTCTTCGCGCGCCTGTTCCGGCTGACTTGAATCTCGTGCATCGAGGGTTTCTTGGACTTTTACAAGTAATTTGAAAAGTTTTGTTAATCTTTCTCTTGTCTATGTTGAATTTAGTTCATATTTATAGTAATTGGAATGAATTTAATATTATTGGTGGAAATGTTAATATAATAAACAATTCTTTGGTGATTGAGGATTTTTGTTTGCCGGTGATTGACTTCGTCGCGAAGTGTGCAATAAAATGGCGTCGTTTTTGGATATTGCGGCGTGAGATTTTGTTGAGGGGTGGTTTGGAAATTTGATGTTTAAAAATTGTAATATTTAACGTTGCTATATAATTTGAGATATGCAAATATAAAGTCTCTTGTTAATTTTGGAGTCTGATCTTTGAATAGGATAAAGGTTTCATTGATATTTTTCCTAGTTGAACAAATTGGGAGAATTTTTAACGGGAAATTTGGAAGTGCGAACTTCTGCCGGCTTTTTTAAGATTGCAAGTGTTGTGCCTTTTCACTCTCAGGTTCTTGCGATGAGAGAATTACCAAAAATTTTAATAACCGGTTCTTCTCGGGCTACCATTACGGTCGATTTTTGGTATCGGCGATTTTACATTTTGCTTACTGACATATCTCCGATTTTTGGAGGATTTTCACCAACGTCTACATATCATTTTAGTCTACTTCGGTAAAATTCCTGCAATTAAAAAACATACAACGGACAATTCTGAACAATTACACCTTCCACAAAAATCTCTAATTTTCCTAAATATTTTGTTTAACTATTAACAAAGTCATTTAGCAAAATCACCAGCGAAGTAATCGAATTTCAGTCACCGATCATCGAGTCTTCTTCGATTCCTTCGCGTTTTTAAAATTCGTGGAACCAGTCGCGATTTCCCGAGAAGATCTCTCATGAGCTCTTCGCAAAATCGGCGGAAATCGGCCATAATATCGAACACCACACTGTTTATTTTCTTAGAATCTTACCACGTTTTGCAAACTCGTCGAAGATCGGTCAAAATACCAAACATCACACCGTTTATTTTCTCAGAAGCTTAACATTTTTCGCAAAATCGTCGAATATCGCCCAAAATACCAAACACCACACAGTTTATTCTTCTTAGAATCGTACCATGTTTTGCAAAATAGTCGAAAATCGGCCAAAATACCGAACACCACACCGTTTATTTTGTCAGAAGCTTAACAGTTTTCGCAAAATCGTCGAAAATCGGTCAAAAGACCAAACACCACACCGTTTATTTTCTCAGAAGCTCAACACTTTTCACAAAATCGTCGGAAATCGGCCAAGATATCGAACGCGATACCTTTTATATTGTTCCATTCCTTTAACGTAACGGTGAAAGCTACGAAAAGAAAGAGCGAACGACAACTCAAAGAACAGGCAAGAAGAGGAAAGATCGGCGATTGATCGGTATCAGAACCACGAAGAAAAGTGTGATCGTTTCGATACTTTCGGTCTCACGACTTTTCCCTGTGTCCGACGTAGTAAGTCGAAAGTGTGCTGTCTTACATTGTGTCTTAAAATCGTGTTTTATACTTCTGTTTTTTGCTCTTTCAATAATAATGAAGGATTTAGATTGAATGGAGCAATACGGTCGGTCGTTAATTCTTTCCGGTTTTGTATCGATTCATCGACGACATACATTTCTTTCGTGACTAAGTTTTTGTTCAAATAAAGTAGAACGGAATTTTGCAACTATTTTACATACTTTACTTAGCTATTCTTTGATATCGATAGTCGATGCTGTTGTTGAGTGTTTACAAAGATAATTACAAATTGTTCTAAAGGTATACTTTAAATAGCGAATCTCTTCGGTTTCCAAAGTGTGCACCTAAATGCTCTGCGAATACACAAAGTGCGCAATTTTCGTAATTCCATTTCTATTAATCATTTCTATTCTAATTAAAATTATCGGCTATTTTGTAAAGTGAGCTTGCTAGAGAATCGAAAAAGTATGAAAATCACTGTTTTACTTTGCAAGAGCTGTCTAATTTTACTTGCAATCATTAAATATCTCTAAAAAACTCCTAATTGTCCTTCCGTTTTGTGCAAAACTTCCAAAATATCCAGCCCACTGTTTTACTACCGAAACGGTAAAAATGCCGGGATTCTACATGTTTTTATAAAAATTCTTCAAAATATCAAAAACACTGCTGTGGATATTGCACTTTGATTCCTCTTCTTCCAAAGTACTTATTTCATATTTTAAAATAATGGGATTAACACAAAAAAATAACAATTTAGTCCCAGTAGTTTTGATGTTAAATAATAAAGAAATTTTCACCGTGGAAAATATTAAATTATATTTTTGAAACATTATTGACACATAATATTATTGATATATAACATCATTAAAACATTAATTTGATAGATTTAAAAGTGCTAATCTTTGACCTGTCCCCTTATCAGTTATTTTAAAAAATGTGCAAAAACATTTCGTAGTTTATCAAATAGTGAAACGTGCTTATTAGTGAACAATTGTGTATGTGCGTATACATATGAGTACCTACGTCAGAATTTGATTGCATAGGAGTGCATAAGAACATACAAGTGTTTTTAAAAGTGTGCATAAGGTTCTGCGACATAGAAGAGTAATGAGCCACGAAAGAAGATGCGTTTAGCGTCTACCGCTATCAAGAATGAGATAACAGTCGAGCAATTTCTTCGCTCGAGTAATTACGTAGGCTTTGCGAAATCCCGATTTGTTTTCACCGGATTACGCGTACTTTCCTTTTCCGTTTCAACGCAGCTAATTGGAGCATGAAAAGAGATTAAGTTCGTATTTGTAACGGCTGTAGTGTTCGTTTGATGTCAACGAAAATGTTATAGGACATCCTTCGCCTGCTGACCGAGATAATTAATGATAATCGGTTAATTGTAACTGCACGACAGATAATTCCCATCGAAGTGCTTTATCGTTAAAGCGAAGATTCTGAATTGCAAAATATCATATTAGTAAAATGCAAAATAATATAATGATTCTAATAATTGTCAATTTAGAATGTAATCAGACAATGGCAGGGTCACAATGTTTTTAAATATGGCAACAAATTGATTGTTATTGATTAAATATTAATACTAAGAGTATTAAATATAAAATACAACTCAAGAGGCGCAAAGTATTGGCATTAATGAGATAATTAATGATAGATAATTAATGATAATCGATTAATTGTAACTGCACGATAGATAATTTCCATCGAAGTGCTTTATCGTTAAAGCGAAGATTTTGCATTGCAAAATATCATATAAGTAAAATGCAAAATAATATAATAGTTCTAATAATAGTCAATTTAGAATGTAATCAGAAAATGACAGGGTCACAATATGATTTTAAATATGGCAACAAATTCATTGTTATTGATTAAATGTTAATACTAAGAGTATTAAATATAAAATACAACTCAAGAGGCGCAAAGTATTAGCGTACGCTTAAAAAATTAACATTTTTTTTCCATTACCAAATCAAAATTAAAATTTTATAAAATTCAATACATCATGGCAATAAATTATATCGAATAAACAATGACTAATTTTCTTCTCTGCCTTTAATCGCCGCCTGTGAAGTTCATCGTGAAAGTGATACATTTTCATCGTAATTGGTTTCGAAAACGATCATCGTTCCGTGATGAATAAAACGCTCATTAATTTGTTCAATCGTCTTTGCAATCGTGCGCGACCTGAAATTATTCACTCTTTGCTTTTAACGATCTTAATTCGATGTCTACGGAAATATTACAAAACGTCCATTATTCTTAGGCTTCAATAACACGACGATAATTAATGAAACGTAATGACGAACAATTTTCTCGTCAGATTTTAATCGGCGAACAATCGCAGAGTGCATGGAGTCCTAAGAAATTATCGACACAGTAATCAATGTAGAAAAGGATAATTGGCTCGTGTCATAAATCAAATTTCCATTAATTTTCTGAGCAGTTGTATTGTATCATTGAACGCGTACGTTGAGCATCTCAATTTCTGCCTATTGTTTCGAGAGAACGACGTAAGAAGATATTCGAATAATTGGAAGAATGATGTATTTGATTGATAAATTTTTATTTGCGATGGAATGCAATGTATTCATGTAATAAAGTAAACAAATGCATTTATATAAATATCAAAATGATAAATGAACAGTGATGTATTTAATTGACAAAATTTTTATTTACAATGAAATGCAATGCAATGCGATAAAAGAAATGTTAAAAATAAATGTCGAAATGGCGGGAAATATTAGCGCGAATCGAAAAAATCGGTATATTAAGTGTTGAAATTTGTATTTAACACAAAAATTGGAAACGAAGATTACATTAATTTTATTCAGGTTTAAAAAACACTTTAACTTTCAGGTAAAATTACATAAATCTTCACCTTTTAAGTCCCGATTCTACAATAAACGATTAATCTTCACCGATGTTTCAGCAAGTCGTTTCTAAACATTGGAGTTTCATGAAAAAAAATTGGAAATTACGTTATTATATTTCGAAGTTTTTGTTGTTGTTTTTTTATAGTTAAAGAATCAGATTCCTATTCCGAGGAAGAAAAATATCAGCGGTCTGAGATCAACCGCTAAATCTGAATTTTAATAAATAATGCAACGTTAAGTATTTGACTAATGCTTGAATTCTATGCAATTTCCTTGTCAGAGATATTTTCTGAAGAGGGGGGCTTTCATTATGAGATCTCGATTTCCCGATCGTTCAAGTTCACCTTCATCTTTTGTCGCAGGCTATGCAAAAGTTGCGACTATAAATATGCGACTATTCTTTTGGTGAAATGCAGTCAACATGTTGACACTTTCGCCTGTATTATAAAAAAAGAGCCAGTTTTGAGGCAATAAAATTCTGTGAAGAATGCGATTCTTTTATTCCATGCCAGTAGAAAACCGGTGGCACTTCTTACTGTTGAAATGTCTTTCAAACCTCTTTTAAATTAGTAAAAGAACTGTGGAATGTTATATCAAACGAAAACAATTGAGTCACAACACCAAAGTAATTTCAATTAATTTAGTAATTTACAGATTGACACATTAATTTGACAAAATATAAAATAAAATAATATAAGTTAAATGACAAAGTAATTTAACTTATTTAGTGCTCACTTTATTTGGCATTGTTACTTTGATATTGTGACTCAATTATTTTCCTTTGATATTAATTTTACTAATAAACAGTTTGCTATAAAATAAAATAAAATAGTGCAAATATGTAGACTAAAATGGCACAATGCAACAACAAATACAGCGATTAAATACTATTCTTTTTAACGCAAACTCATTACAAATTATTCGAACGATACTTTATTAAAAATATTTTAATAAAGAATTTTTTTCTAAAAAATGTCCAAAATCTAACGACGCCTGTTAAACTTCCACGTACCGAGCATTCAGTGAAACGAGGAAACGGCAGAAAGGAAAACATTCTCCATTAAGCAATCGTTCAAATGTAAATTCCTGAACGTGTCAGCGATTATCAGAAATCGGTATTCCATACGTTCATTGTGCAATGTTTACAATTATTCGCGTTGTCTTCTCAACGGCACAACGCACAACAGCGTTGGGATGACATAATGAAAACGCATTCATTTTGCGCAAGCTAAGAATACCGGACTTTCCAAGAGATTATAAAATCCTGATCGATGAAGTTAAGAAGCGAAGTGCTAAATCATTGGGAAAAACGATAAGTTTAAAACAACACGATGTAAATGCAATTCTGAGAATGAACCAGCAATTGAGGTCATCTATCGCAGAAAGTGCAGTAAAATGACGATAGTTTATGCGACACGATGAGTACTTTTTAAGGAAACTGCATTAAGCAGCTTGTAATTTTCTATATATTGAATTAGTTCAAGTTAAAAAATATATACGTGCAGGTATTTCCAAAATAATTGTAATGCCATTGTGGTAATTAATTAGATTGTACTTGTCGCAAAAAGTGCAATAAAATGACGATAATTTATACGATACAATGAGTACTTTTTAAGGAAATTGCATTAAGCAGCTTGTAATTTTCTATATATTGAATTAGTTCAAGTTAAAAAATACATAAGTGCAGGTATTTCCAAAATAATTGTAATACCATTGTGGTAATTAATTAGATTGTACTTGTCTCAGAAAGTGCAATAAAATGACGATAATTTATGCGATACAATGAGTACTTTTTAAGGAAATTGCATTGAGCAGTTTATAATTTTCTATATATTGAATTAGTTCAAGTTAAAAAATACATACGTGCAGGTATTTCCGAAATAATGTAATGGCATAGTACAATTTTTGTAATTTACTATTGCTTTGTGTACTACTGTCCTATAATAAAGATTTAATGAAATTGGAAAATAATTATCCATGACAGCTGTCATCCATATAATTGTTACAAAATTAACCCTATACCTAAATTCACTTGTTCCAAGCAATCGATCAATTACAAATTGTTTAAGTTAGCATAACTGTAACGTGTTCTCGTAACAGGTACATTATAATACGAGTGATTGAACTTCATCAACTAATTTTAAGATGAATTAAGATTGAACTTCAGTATAATTTAACAACTGTACGAATTTCCTTTCAGTCCAATCATGTGGAGGACATCCCTGGCGATTTTTCTTCTCTTAGCGATTTCAAAATCGAGCAGCCACGAAAAGCTGAGAACCATATACTCCTGGAAATCACTGGACTTCGCGTATCCAAATGACTTCTTGAGACAAGTTGCCATAAAAAATGGGGATTTCATTCCTGGAGGACCGTTGCCCATCGACGTTGATGTTTACAACGGAGGTACTGCAAACTTGTTATTCTAAATTTCCACTATTTTTAAATTCCAATCCAGGAAAACAATTCTTTTTCTAAAATCCTGAAATCCGCGAAGAGCATCCAAACAGATAGAGATTTAATTATAAAATGAAAAATATTTACTTCAACACGTTGAAAATAACGTGGGGGTCATCGGTGATCAACGCTGATGAATGCAATGCAATTTCTTATCACTTTTCGAATATAATATTCCCGAATTTGTTAATATATTCAATATTTAAATATTGGTGCTAAAATACCAAAGAATTACTGAATATTTAACTATTTTTACCTCGAATGTTTCTGTACTTTGACACTAGAACTACCGGCGTTTTATTTATTATATTTAAATGTACCGAACAGGTACTTTGGAAAAAAAGAAGTCAAGAGATAAAAAGGATGATCAATTAAGGCATTTAAGTTTTATAAGACAGACTTGAAATATTTACCGTGTCTCCTCTATCAATTTCGGGAACTTTTCGAAAAACTGGAGACCGGTCATTCCGACAGCCTTTGTAGTTTCAGTGTTAAGAATGGAATATTTATGGAATATTTACTTCATGCTTTTTCTATCAATTTGGAGAATTTTCAGAAAAAATTGGCAACCGGTCATCATTTTCACCGGTTTGGCAGTTTTAGCGTTCAATGCGTCATTTGAATAAAAACCATTTCACTTCGATAAAAATAGTGAATCTAGAGAAATACAGGTGGAATTCAAAGTATTAAAATGTCAGGTGACGGATTTTCTATAGCTTTGTGTCTTTACACACTTTCTCTCCTTTCTTTTCAAAGGTAAAAAGTCCACGGTGTTTGTTTCAATTCCGAGATTTCAAAACGGCGTGCCCGTGACCTTGGGTTATGTCACCGATCAGATGTCAGCAGAGGGGAACCCCATAATCGCACCATATCCAGGCTGGGATTGGAACAAACTGGGAAATTGCGACTCGATCACCAGTGTTTTCAGAATGCAGGTATTGTCATTGTGAAATTTAAACGAGTTCCAATAATGGTGTTTCACATGATTGCTTCAAATAATGGAAATGCAATCGTTCGGAGGAAATTGTTAGAATTGCTGAGACATTAACGGTTTTGTGATATTTATCGATGAAGCTTTACGGAGAAAGTTCGAAATTTTGGTTCTTTCTTTACTGATTTTGAAGCCGCTTTCAAATTAATTTGCTCTAGTTGTTTTTGCAAATTATAGAAGGCTGTAATTACTTTATGATGTGAAGTAATGAATTTAACCAAAAATTCTAATCATTGAGAATATGTCACTAGTTAATTTCGTATAGTTGTATTTACAACTAAATATTTATAAATATTTATATATTTCAAATAAAATATTTGTGAAGAGAGAAAGAGAGGTAACAAAATTTGCCACAAAATAAGGCAGACTTCACATGCCATTATCATAATCTCCTTGCACCTTGAATCCATTAATTTTTTAAACTGAAGAAAGAATAAATTGACATTGAAACGAAAAGTCTCAACTCCAATCTTCCTCAGAAAAAATGAATTGCAAAATTTTTAAAAAAATCCTCGGACATTCCCTGACTTCTTTAACTATTCCTAGCACCTTATATGCTGAACCTTCTCAGCCAAAAAACGTCCTAAAAAATTCTGAAATTGCACTTTCTCCAACAGATAGACCAATGCGGAAGACTGTGGGTCCTCGACAGCGGAAAACTCGGCGAAAAGCAAATCTGCCGTCCACAATTACACGTCTTCTCTCTCGAAACGAACCGGCTGATCGGCCGTTACCGATTTCCACGTGAACAATTCAAGGACGATTCGATTTTCGTGACCCTTGCCGTCGACGTTCGAAATAGCAAATGCGACGACACGTTCGTTTACATCGCCGACGTGACCGGATTTTCATTAATCGTTTACGATCACGCCAAATCGAAGTCCTGGAAGATCATCAACAACTTGTTCTATCCTTATCCACCTCATGGGACGTTTCTTATCAAAGGAGACACGTTCGATCTGATGGATGGAATCCTTGGACTTGCTTTGGGACCACTTCAGACGAATGGTGATAGGACTTTGTACTTCCATTCTTTGGCCAGCAGAGTCGAGGGTTGGGTGCCCACTTCTGTCATCAGGTGAGATTGAACTTGTTGATGCTTGATAATATTTAATTCTCATTTAATATTCTATATCATAGAATATTTCACTTTAATATTCTATATTATAGAATATTTTACTTTAATATTCTATATTACAGAATATTTTACTGCAATATTCTGTACTATAGAATATTTTACTTTAATATTCTATATTATAGTATATTTTGCTTTAATATTCTATATTATGGAATATTTTACTTTAATATTCTATATTATAGAATATTTTACTTTAATATTATATATTATAGAATATTTTACCTTAATATTTGATATTATAGAATATTTTACTTTAATATTCTATATTATAGAATATTTTACTTTAATATTCTATATTATAGATTATTTTACTTTAATATTCTATATTATAGACTATTTTACTTTAATATTCTATATTATAGACTATTATACTTTAATATTCTATATTATAGAAGATTTTACTTTAATATTCTATATTGTAGAATATTTTACTTTAATACTCTATATTCAAAAATTCTTGATATATCATACAGAAGTTTGGAATTCCGACGAATTTCTAATATCGAGCAATTTCCGATCTCCAAATACTCGGTAACTGTCAAACCTTTAAATCATAGAATCGTCATCAACACTTATCGTTAGAAACCTCCGAGCTTTCAAATATTTGAAATTCCGAATCGCATTCCAAATCACTCAACCTCCAATTCTTAACGTCTCCATTTAATTTCCATCTATTATTCCAACGTCAAAACAATGCACGAATCCGGAATTCTCTAAACGTCCTCCAATGCTCGTTTTCTTAACATCCTCACGCATCGTTCACCAACAATGGATCATCACCGTTGTTATTGAGCCATTTTAAGTCGGCAAAGCAAAGACTTCAACGAAACCAGAAACGATATGCACACCTAATCGTTAAAATAACATATCTAAATTCGATGTTTCGAATATAGAAACTCCACTCTCTTCATCGATAATGCCGAGGCTGCCGCAAGGTCGTTCGTCCCCTTCGCGATGGAAAGGTCCTCGCAATCCGCGGCCGAGGCCATGGATCAAAACGGCGTCCTCTTCTTCGGCCTCCTCTCCGACCTCGCGATTGGATGTTGGAATAGCAAACATTACCCCGAGTATGGTGGTATCAATAACGAGATTATCATTGTTGATCCAGTGAATCTCCAATTTCCTTCCGGCATAAAGGTAAGAATTGTTTATTGTTTTCAACACGCTGAATGTCACCGGGCAGAGGTGAACGGTGCTACTAAATTTAGTCACTTTTTGCACGCAGAGTTCTCAACCCAAAAATCTGAAAACATTACTAATGTGTAGTTTTGTATGGAGAATGTATTAAAACTTTTTGCAATTTTTGCATTGTACAGAAGAAGAGAAAAATTGGTTGTTTGAATTTATTTTATGACTATCTTGCCGGGCGAGATAAGATTGAAATTTGGAGAACGGTGGTCCTTTTTTGGTCACTTCTACAATGGTCTTTTGATTAATGGAAGCGATTTGAGGACACTTTTGACCGCTTTAATACTTAAGATTTTTCTAGGACATTTGAAATTGAAACACTAATATAAAATAAGTAACGTGTTAATGAAAATCATGGTAGAAATGGAATTCTAATAGAAAGAATTTCGCTTCGAAACAAGAAATGAGCCAAGTGAAACAAAAAATTGAAAAAAAATGTGAAATGCGTCTGACGTTCAACATGTCAATGTTAGTACTAGTTGACTTTGAAATAATAATAGTACATTATGCAAAGTGTTGGTTTATTAGAAGGTGACTTTAATCAAGATTGTCTTTGTTACGATTGTCATGATTATTATGGAAAATTGACATTTTACTTCTACCTCCGTTTTCAGAGAAAGTGACATTTCGTGCTTTAATAATCAGAAATTTCCGTCGTGAAGACGTCTTAGGAGTACCAAATTATTTTACAACGGGTTGTTAAAACGATCTTAGGTTGAAATAAGGATCCTTGTTTTAGTATTCTAATAAATTCATCAAGGACGTATTAGACGTATTAGACAGGGACGTATGACACATATTCAATACTCTAATCGTCATTCTAATTTAAAATCTCTGCACGATATACGACTAAAAGGCTCAAATCACTGAAGAAACATAAGACACTAAAACGGTATACAGGGTTAATGATGATTGTATATACAATTAAAAGCGAGAACTTCCAATTACTGCACCTAAGTTTCATGTTAGGAGGTCACGATCGTCTGTGTCAGGTGCACGGCTTAATTTTTATGCAAAACGCCTTACATTTTGAAGAATGTTGCATGTTTACATGCAAAATATAAATATATTGCAAAATATGAATCTTAATCCACCCTTAACTATCTTATACACTATTTCTATCGCAGGTGTCAAAAGACACCTTGATGCACATCAGTTATAACGCTACTTTTTAATTAATAATACTACAATGTTGAATTAATTTTCAGATAAAATAAAAAATATTAAACAGAAATTAATGTTCAACAATTATCCCTAAGAAATTTGCATTCAAGCGCAAAGATATCAACAGACACCTTTGGACAAAATAGATATACACGAAACCGTGGTAGAAATAGTGTTAACCCTCCTTCTATGTATTTCGTGCATTTCAAAAAGGCATAAATGTAATTTACATCCTTTCTGGCAAAAAAATTACTACTCAGTTACTACATTAGGGTTGTGTCCATTTTTTTAACACTAGATTTACGGGCGTGAAATCTGTCACATCGCAATATATTAAATAAGGACTCTGGAAAAAGAGGGATCAATCGGCAAATATGGTAAATCGTTCAGTCATTATTGTATTATAAAATACACGTGAAAATTCCATTGTACAGCTTCTCTGTAAATTTGAAAAATGTTTATAAAACAAGTAGGAACCCGTCAATTTGACGGCCTCCGTAAATCTAGTGTTAATACGTTCTCTTTTACATAGAATCTTTTACAGAATTACATACTGGTGATAATTCCACACCTACCTAAAATTGTAGTTCCTATGTGGAATAACAAGCTCATCATAGCAGTTAAATAAAAAACAAATACTTCTACTCGCCTTTACAATAAGCGCATTTAAAAAACCACCATCTTTTGCAGATAATAACATCAAAGAGCGGCAAGCAAGAGCTCTGGGTCCTCTCAGCATCCTTCCAGAGGTACATGAGCGGATCTCTGAATTCAAATGAGACGAATTTCCGGATTCAAGCTGGCTTCGTCGACGAATTGGTCCGCGGAACAAAATGCGACGTAGCCGCTCTCGACATCGAAGGAGGTCGTCTTCAAATAATCTCTCAAACGACTAAATGAAGGTTGGGGCACCGCGAGGAGTATTTCGATCATCGTCGCGGCAATTTCTATAAAATCTGGCAAAGAACAGGTTTTCGATTCCAGACATCTGACTTCCAGAACGAGCAGACGTCTTTTTATTTGCCGAAATATCTCGAGGAGTACTACTTTCCGCATTACTTCCGGTCTGCCTTCAAACTCGAACCTGTGACTTACAGTGTTCTCGTTGATCATGGATGAATGTGTCTTTTTGATTGTTGTTTCGAGATGGAGGAAGATTGAGCATTTTTTTTTTGTATTGTTTCGAGAATTTGGAAAGAATGTGAAATTTTGCAAACTATGAAGTTTTATTTTCGTCGGGTAGTCCACAAGGAAGTCATTATTTGCCGAGTCACTTGAGACGATTACGAATCATCATTATTTTAGCTGCTCGCGGTGCCGCCGATGTGCTTTAACATCTCTGAGAGAAGAACTGACATTTGATCATTGCGTTTTCAATGATCTACTTTATTTTATTATTATTATATAAGCATTATATACTCTAGGGTTAATTCGAAGTACGTCAAACGGAGGTTTAAACCTCGACGATGTACTTTCGCGCTGCGTTTTGATAATTTATTACGTTTGCAATTTTATAATTACTCTAAAAAAATACTTGATATTATATATAATAATAAAAATTAATAAAAAGTAGTTGAAGTACGAGCATCACAATAAAATTCGTAGGTGTTTGAGAGTGTTCTTTAACCCATTCACTGCTAAGAAAATTAAGTAAATTTTGCATTGGTGTCAAAGTCTGCAAATAAATTGGAAATATAACTTTAGAATTTGTAATTATAAGAGGAATATCGTGTTGCTAAAATTATTCTGCACACTTTGCCATTATTGCTGACTGATTGATCCAAACTTATAGCATAAACTAATAAGATATCGCCATATTTTGAATACTTTTGTTACTGGAAGTCTATTAACACTTTGAGGCATGGGAATACAGAAAATAAAATGATCCATGTTGCGCAGACATTTTTTTTTCTTTTTAATTGAACAAAGTTGGTTTATTTTTATTAACAAAGTTATAAAATAAGGTGAGACAAAAAATATCGCACCATGCATATTATAAATGATATTAAAATAAAATGATTTGTTCTTGCAATAAAAAAAATTACAACGACAAAATGATCATTCCTTCACATATTTGTACATTGGCAGTGAATGTGTTAAAGTTCAAACGAGCTGTATCGTGTTCGTTTTTGCAAAAACGTTCGAAGATTAATTATCCTTCTTAAAGACGAAGAAATCGATGGGTGTAATTTGAAAGTATTGTACTTCTTATCGGTTAATTAGTTGTAAAAACCTGTACAGACAATTTAGTAATTAAGCAAACACTGACAAGCTCGATATTTGCGGACCTACTCCACGGATTACTTAATAAATAAAGTGTTTTTAATGAAAAACCAAATCGTCGGTTAGCTCTTGTTTCGTTTTTTCTTCCGTCGTTTAAGTTTACATTGCAATCTGTTACGATTAGTAACAGTTCGTAAATTTCAAGAGTCCAAAGAGCAAAAATTGCTAAAAATATCAATGAACTCGTTACATCGAATTAAATTCCCTCAAATATTTCAAATGTTATCGTCAAATGTTACCATATTTTCCTTGTAAGCTTTTTAATATTTTTCCTCATGTTCTCTTTCCCGGAAGAATCGAAAAAGTTAGGTTCGAAAGGCATCTTTATCTCTAGCGATATGCTAAGTTTGAGGACTGAGAAACACATACAATTAATAGAACTTTTCTCTTACGTAACGAAGAAGGAATAACAGTATTTTATTATTTGAATGTTGGAAGGTGGTTATTATGTTTGCGCGAAAAGCTTAGAATTGTTTGAACACATCGCAACGTTCGCGCCTATTGTTGCTTGGTTCCATGCTAATTACTTTGACGCGTGTATGCTAATGAAGTGAAAAAATATTCTCCTCGCAATGCGTTTTATCTCTGACGACGCGGACACACTGCGTTTAAATGCGAATCGAACGTGACAGTTGTGCAATAAATTAAATATATTGCATGTTACGGGTTATTATTGAAATTAAGATTGTTAGCTTGCATTTATTTCTTTTTAGCGTTAAAGAAGCCGTCTTTATTGCCTGTTTTTTCATCGGACTGGATCAAAAGTTCCTTGAACTGCGTTTACATTAGATAATAAATAGGTTAAGCTTATTGTACATTACATTTCACTGTTTAAATTAAGATTGTTTGCATGCGAGAACGCGGAGTGTCATTGTATTTATGAAAGATTCCGGGATTTCTTTTTGTTTAATAAATATACAGACCGAAAGGATAAATAATTTTACAATTCAGTCATAATCGATTATCTTTCTTCCGTTTAGCAGAAAAACATATTTCTCAATTATTCCCATCGATGCACGCATTATGCGACGATACCGTTAAATAAACTCATTTCGCAATTGTCAAACGAAGCCTGGTTTCTTCACCGCGTGAAAAGGAAAGTGGGAAACGCAAATGTAAATAAAAACAGCGTAATCTTTTGCACGAGATTATCATACAAATTAACCATTGCAAAGTTGGAAATTTCCTCGCTTAATTACGCTACCACAATTCTTTGTTTTTTCTTTCAAGCCGTTTCTCTTTTTCGCATAAAAAATGACCGGCCATTGAAGAAGAAACAATTTTCCAGGCAATTTTTGTTAAACAATATAACATTTGTCCAGTAAGGCACATGTACTGTATTTTTCAAAGTACGGTGGCCCATCATAGAGGATCTATAATTTTAAATGTTAATTAATATGCATATAAGAAAATCCTAGAACTGGCGGCGCAGATTCAACGATACTATTTAAATTGTTATTTAATAAAAGAACTATATACCTAAAAAAATTGAAAAAATACGTATATTTCTTATGCTTTGCCTGTAATTTCAAAATTTATTTATTTTTAAATTTCTTGACGTCAAATGCTATAGTAATTAATTACGAGCTCATTGGTGGTTCCGACTTTAACTAAATACCTTTCAAGTTCTTTTTCCAATTTGTTTAAATTTTGTAGCCTACCTTTTCAATCTATTTTCCCATTTTATCCCATTGGATATCAAATTAACGATAGACTCCAATCTATTTTTTTACGACATACTTCGACTTTAATTGCTGTTCACAGCACAAAGTGATTAACTCGACTTTTTGAATTTTTTTAAATTTAAGTCTCAAAGCACTTGATTGAATCGTAACTTTTTATGTTTAGAATAAATTTTCGTAATAATAACAATTAAGACCATTAAATTACGAAGCTTGTATGGCCATCGAATAATAAATAATTGAATTCAGAAGTCAATCTAATTAATTCCAAGACTATTCCACCTTATTCATTTTATACTTCGATAGAGGAAAGCTACATGCGATTATATATTCTGCAATACTTATTTGTATTTATATTTTGAAGGGAATTTTGAAAAGTGGTGTATATATTTCATCACGTTTCTCCAATTTAGGTTTTACGAAGTTAATCGATTTGACAAGTGAATGGCTCATATTTTCAGACTCCAAATCACCGAGGATAGTATATATATTAAATTATAAATCGAGAAAAATTTGTCAGAGATAACAAGGATTTAAATTCCGCCCCAGTCTTACAATCCAAATCTTTATCCCCATAGTCCCACAAATTCGAATTTAAAATTCTGCGTTCTTCTTCGAACATCCTTGCCATTTATAAAAATTATCATCAATTGGAAATAAATGGAATTTCTACCCCCATAAACACATTTCTGTCTTTCGATCCCATTTTCAGGACTTAATCCAAGGATAGCCGAATTTTTTACGAATTTATTACATGCGCAGTATCGCGATCGTGTTGGAAAAAACGCGAAAGATATATATTATAGTAGCTTACCTGGAATATAACACATGTCTTTATTGTTTCAAGTGCGTAAGATAAAATTTCAATCCCGTGTATTTTTCTGCAAACATTAAAGACTCATTGTTCAAGTTTTTTAACGCTAAGCGCAATCTTGACGAGACGCAGTGAGAATTCGGCTTAAGGCGCGAAAACACGTGCTTTGGATCAACGGAGGCAAGTTGAACAGGTATCGATTCGAATTTTCATTATTAATTATTTGTACCTTTATATCGAATTGAATTTTTATTTTCATTTGTGTGTTAAATAATTATTCTATTGTTTTTTTTTTGTTTTTTTATTAAGGGTGGATTTAATTTCACCGGGTGTCAGTAAACTTACGATGAGTGTTCCTGATGTTTGAAATATTCTTTCTAACTAATTAACAATTCTAATTAATATTTCATAGGGTTTTTCTATAGTCATATTTTATTTGACAGGGGGCAAATGTAAATGAAATTTTTTATTGAATAATGTGTTTGATATTATTGAAGTTAATATTGTTGTTCCAACCAAAGTGCGTGAATTGAGTTGTAAAGCAACAATTATAGTTGAGTTTTTGTGAGAAAAAATGATGTAAAGTGAAGTACTCATTGAAGTGTGTAAAATAATTTAGTAATTTAACCGCTCCCTGGCTAAATGAAATTTTTACATTTTTTTGCTGTGTCTGATAGCTTTGCTTGAGAGTCTTAAACTTTAAAAAGCATTAAGCATTCATTTCCATGCAGCGATTTCATTGAAGCATCAGCAGTTATTCGATTTGTGTCAGCACAGTGCAATTCTGCAATCGATGAGTTAATTACATTTTGTATAAAATCACTTTTTATACCTGCAGTGTATGTTCTATCCTACCATACGGCATTTGTTCTCCACAATTAGACTCAATTGTTTATAATTATACGTTTCAATGTACACTTCATTGTTGGCGACATCGACCAATCAATTTTATCCCATCGCCGACAGTAAAACGTGCTCGTCATCAAAAATGCAAAAGAATATCAGCAGATTCGTAAATATAATAATTTTAATAAATTTCATTGACTTCGACAGCACCGGCCGACCGGTATTTCACCCCCATGGTGTCCATGGCTGTCTTAATACCAGAACTACTGGCATTATATAAATTTTATTTAAATATATTGAATAAGTGCTTTGGAAAAAAAGAAATCAAGAGCTGAAAAAGATGATCAATTAAGTAATTTTAGGTTTTATAAGATAGAAGTGGAATATTTACTTCATGGCTTCTCTGTCAATTGGAGAAATTTAAAAAAAAAATTGGGCAGCTGTTATTTTCATCGTTTTGGTAGTTTTAGCGTAATACAAAAGTTTAATACATTTTTAATACAAAACTTACTCATCAATGTCACTAAAACCATGCGCTATTGACGAAGCGAGATACCCAACGAAATAGAGTTCATTTATTTCCACTTAATTCGCCCGACACCTATTTGTTTATCGTAAAATGTATTCTTTTTCGCCGCATTTTTTCACGCTTTTGTCAGCGCGCTAATAGTTACTAGTCGATTAGTCTAATGCGCCTGACGATTCATGGAACTTTATCTGTAGTTATTTAAAAACAGCGACTGATAGACAATGCACCTTTTAAAAATCGCACGACGAATACTTCGGTATATTTCCTCCTAGATCTGCTTATTTACCACCGCGTCAACTATTGTTTCTCTCAATATATTAACAACCGCAGAACGGAGAACATTGCGGGGTCTTCTTTGTAGAACGTTCATCCAAGCAGGCGAGTTTTTGAAATTAAATACTGTATTTTCAACCGTTTGAGTGTCTGAGAGTTTGTTGTTAAATTTTTTGCCGTTTTGCTGCTTCACTACCGAGTCAGTTATTGCTTTTTTAAAATTTTTCTAATTTAATATTATATTTTCAAGCGGTTGAGTGTTTGGGAGTTTGCGGTAAAATTTTCTTGTAATTTGTTGGTTTACCACCGAGCTAATCATTGTTACTTTAATTTTTTGTAATTTCATATTAAATTTTCAAGCGGTTGAGAGTTTGGGAGTTTGCGGTAAAATTTTCTTGTAATTTGTTGGTTTACCACCGAGCTAATCATTGTTATTTTCATTTTTTGCAATTTAATATTCAATTTTCAACCGTTTAAATGTTTAGAAGCTCATGGTCAAGTTTTCTCATGGATTCACTTCTCTACCACCGAGTTAATCATTATTTTCTTTTCAGTTTTTGCAAATTAATATTCAGTTTTCAACGGATTGAGTGTTCAGGAGTTTGTTGTCAAAACTGATGTGACTTCATTCGATTTTGAATTTCGCTTCTCAATTGCATAAGATGTTATTCCCTATGCCGTAATTTTTCGTTATTAACATTCTTTTGCATTCCAAGCAATTTAACTATACGTTGGCAATCAACTCGACGTGTTTTCTTCAATTTCTGAGTTATGCAATGTTCATGGAAGAATCTTTGCGATTTATTAAATTATAGATATGGTTTCTTTCAAACCAACAATTTTTATCAACTAAATATCATTGTACGTAAATTAACAATATATAACAAAATGTAAAGGGTTAATTTTTAGGAAATTGTAAAACGTGAAAATACGTATTTGTTGCAATTTCCGGCTGGCCGTGGAAAATAGCCAAGCATATTGTAAACCGGTATCCGTTAAGGCGCGAATAATATAGATAAAAATGGCAGTGAAAAACATAAATAAAAATTGTTTCTCCGTTAAACAAAGAAGATACGAGCATGACACTGTATATTCACATTACATGCTCTTTCGATTTTTTTTCATTACTTTTAACGAATGAAACCACAATTCGTGGCATAATAAACGACTTTCGTTATCCTTCTTGTAAAATAGATTTTTTGTACATACGTACAAATTATTTTTTCAGAGAATCGCTCATTTGCACAGGTGCACCATCATTGACATATATTCAATGACGTTGCATACGAAAGGTGCTTGTTAATCTGCGGATTCACAATAAACGAGGAAATTTATAATAAAAATCAATCGATCGAATTATTTTCAACGAATCTTATATCTTAGATCAGCTGTTTTAAATGAATTTTAACTAATTCTTTGAAATTGCAATTTTATAAATTAAAACTGTAATTTTATATTAATTTAGCGGCACAACAAACAAAATTTGCCATTTTTCCAAGGAAACAGATTTCATGCACAATATTTGCAAAGTATTTTACCGGTTAACAGTTCATTTACTTCTAATTCATTACTTCTAATTCAATCAGCCTTTGAGACAAAAGACGAAGGAAAAATCTGTGATACCCAATTTATAAATGAAGGATCATTATTCCTAAATAAATAAATGACTGAAATCAAGCAAAATTAACGTTAAACAATATCCACTGCCTCTCAACACCGCATAATCTATGTTGCATTCCTTCACAGAACCACCGTAATCGCTACATTACCATTGTAAATTATCAATTCTCATTATAAAAGAGTGATCAACATAATTTTAAAAATATCCGACAGATAACTGAAGAGGTTTTCATACGTAGCACAAAATGGGAAACAAAGTTCTCCTATTGCTGCTGTTCTGCAGTGTGGTCTGTATTTCTGCGGACAAAATGAAAACACTGTACGAATGGGACTACTTTGACTTCGATTGGCTAAGCAATGACCAAAAATCGGCCGCCATTGCCTCCGGTGATTACGATCGCACCAAATCGGTCAGCATAGACGTGGATATGTGGAAAGGTATAATGAATTATATAAATATTTTTCACGATAAAAGGAGTAATGTTAATTAACACATTAAGTGCCACTTGCATCCAAATACACGCAACACATGAGACATCCAAAGCCCAAATCGATTGACTCCACTCTTCGATTCTTTTAAAAAAGTATCGAAGCACTTTATTGAATCCTAACTTTTTATGTTTATACTAAATTTCTCTAATAATAACGATTAGCACGATTAAATGGCGAAATTTCTTCGGTCATCGAATAACAAATAATTCATACTAAAAGTAGATCTGATAAACTTCAAAACTATTCCACTTTATTCATTTTATATTTCGTTAGATGAAATCTATATGCCATTATATGTTCTGCAATGTTTAGTTTTATTTATATTTTGAAGGGAATTTTAAAACAGAAAAATCAAATGCTTAATAACTAACTCGAATATCAAATTTAGAAAAGTAATTCAAGTCGCAATTCGTTAAAATAATTGAATTGCTCTGATTAAAATTACTTTGATAGACAAAGTCTTCGTGACCGTTATAAGGGACAAAGGAGTTCCTGCAAGTTTGAACACCATATCTAATAAAACTGGGCCAGGAGGCCCACTTTTGTCACCCTACCCCAGCTGGAACTGGACAAAGAAAGATGACTGTAATTCCATCATAGGAGTGTACAGAGTTGCGGTAAGTATAGCGGAAAAATGAAAACAAGTCCAGGCAAAGAAAGATGGATCTTATTAGGATGCCCTACTACGGCTTAACATTTTCGCTGCCGATCGCATTTTTGTTACACATCTTCCGGAGCCGCTTTAATTTGTTGCAATTCTCAACACGTTCGCGGACAGTAAAAATTTCACTGAGCTGCAAAAATAGACAGTCAAGTATTATAATTCTAACTTACACTTCTAACTACACAGAGGACAAATAAAATAGTATGAAAATACTCGATGAATCACTTGGCCATTATTTCAAACTGCATAATAATTCCAAAAAATTAAGGTTATGTACAATTAAATTAATTATAATTGGCCTTATCATTTGGCATGACATAAATGCTATAGCATTCATATCATTCTACATTACGATGAAAATGGATGTTATAGTATTCACGACCGCGAACGTGTTAAGCAATCAATTCTGACGGCAATTTCCGTCACCGGCATCGAGCGTGTTAAGGTCAAATATAGTGAGGAACCAGAAACAAGGCACTTGGGACGGAAGGGGAGATTTCTCTCGCACTGTCTATCCCCACCATGTCGGTCCTGGAAACCTGAGATCGACGGATGTCAACCGAAAATAAAACACTCTTTTCGTCGTTCACATGACGACGCAACGAATGTGCGGGTCTCTCGGCCAATAGTGCGTCAAGATCGAAAATGCGTGAGGGAGAGGGATGTCCCTATCTGTCGGGCGAATCAGAGCAAATTACCCCTCAAGTGCCTTGTTTCTGGTCCCTCACTATACCTACAGCGATGAGTAAACTGCGGCCCGCTTAGAAATTTCCGGCCCACGACAGATTTTAAAATAACAGAATAGAAATTTTCAATTTCAATCTTTTAAAAAAATTATAATAAATATTTAATGATAAATTGAATTGGGTAGTCAAATTTGTTCCTTTCTTTTGGCTCGTTCCAAAAAAGTTTTAATCTTTTAGATCGACAGATGCGACAGACTATGGGTGCTGGACACCGGGAAAATAGGACAAACTAAAGTCTGTCCAGCGAGATTGTTTGTATTTAATCTGTACACTGACAAACTGATTAAGAAGATCGTAATACCGGACAGTGTTGCGGAAAATCCGGAAAAAAAATTGGGACTTCTTGTAACCCCCGTCGTGCAGCTTTTCGGGCGTTGCGATAAATTTATGGTGAGTATTAATTAAAGTATTAATTAAGTAATACAAGTGTATTGCGGACTTCTGAGAGATTGGTTACAACTTCGGTCATTCTATACCTATCAAAGATAAAAGACTCAACATGAAATTGCCATAGCAGTAAAAACCAATAAAAAAGAATGAATGTTCTTGACAAGTTCTTTTCTTAAAATTTTACTCCCATTCATGTACAAAAATATCACGCCATCGCACGGATCAAACATATATGTCTACTTGCCATGAATAACTAAGTACAGTAAAAGCTGGATAAATGCAACACGGTTCGGGGCTCAAACGCTTCTCTTACGAAGTAGCGGTGTCGAATTCTTGTTTACATCACGGCTCCAGCCAAGCGCGACAAAGAAAAAGACAGACAGTAGAAGAGATAGAGAGGTCCAAGCTTTAGGGAGAGACATTTTCGATTTTTTTGAAACCTTTGCTAACGTATTTGTGACATTTTTCTGATTAAAATGATACCAAACATGATATGTTTGAAATATGTTAAATAGTAAGTAAACATATATTTAATAGTAAGCAAATATATTAAATATTAAGTAAATATAATTCAAACTACGTCGTGTTTGGTATCATTTTAATCAGAAAAATCTCACAAATACATTAGCAAAGGTTTCAAAAAAAGAAAGACCAAAAATGACGAAGTTTTATTCCTGAATTGGATGAGTCAGTCTCTTATTCCGAGTTGCATCATATTACACTTCTCCCTCGTCGAGCGTCGAAGTTCGCGAAGGGGGATCTTCCCCTTCTTATCCAGCCAAACTTTTGTCGCAATTATTCAGCTTCTACTGTAGCATGGTTTCAATGTCCTTCGATGGATTGATGAAAATGAAATAATTAAGAATTTCGTGATGCGTCTATTAGGTCTACATGGCGGACGTCGAAGGATACGGTCTTGTAGTCTACAACGGAGACAAATTCTGGAGACTGAATAACTCTGCTTTCGCGGCTGATCCAAAGGCTCACAATTTCTCGATCGTTGGTGAAAGCTTTATTCTGGATGATGGTATTTTGGGAATGGCCCTTGAACCTGGATTCGGCTACGGGAGGAATCTTATGTTCAAGCCGTTGGCATCGAAAAGTTTGAATAGAATTAACACCGGTGATATCGCCTCTTCGAGATATGGAACCAACCCGAGGATTAACACGTAAGAGTTTTCCTGATTTTCAAGTAGGATAACGTTTCCCAAAGAATTCCCTTTATATCGTGATATAAGAAGAAGATTAGATTCGTCGTCATGGAGCAAGTCATTGGAGAATCTTGTTACTCTGCTTAGAAAATATTACGGAAATTTACGAAGATAATTCTATAATTTATCAAATGGTTCTATAAATGATTTACAAGCTGAATGTCATGGGGGTCACCGGTGACCGGCGCTATTGAATTCAATGAAATTTCATATTCAAATACATCATATTCAAATTCAATTTCATATACAATTCAAAAAGTAATATTCACAAATTTGTTAATTCTGTCATTATCTACGCGATGGCATCACAAAGGTAAAGTCCTGCTGTCTATATATCTCTTTGTGTCTTTAACCCTTTGCCCTACGCATTCTTTTGTGACTGCCTCCGCAATAATTGAAAATTAAATCGCTAAGATGAAAATATATTAGCGATTCCTGATATATTTTTGCATTTAACACAATAATAATAACATAGAAATAATATTATCGTGTCGTGTTCCACTGATATTTTCAATTTCATCATTTTTGAGAAGCTTCAAAATTTCCTGTTCCATCAGCCGCATCACGAGTGTCACTCGTTGTTGTAGGGCAAAGGGTTAAAGCTTCGGTTTTGTAAGGATGTGATTTTAATAGACATAGTTTCGCTTCAGCAGAAATGTAGAAACTAGCGAAATACCGGTAGCATTCAACGTGTTAAAATGCGTAGATTATTTATAGAACGTTTCCTAATGTGATTCGTAATATCGATACTTTTATATCGAAGCATCTGGAATTCGAAAGTTCAAGATGCACGTCCTATTCAATTAAATTTCTTCAAACCCTCACAACTCTTCCCATTTCTAACAAGGGGAGGACCAGCTCCGGGGGTCACCGATTTTTTTCAAATTTGGCACACGTGTTCTACTCGGAAAATAATTAGACACGTGTTTTGCGAAAAGTGTAGATAAGTCCAAATTTTTGAAGAAACTGAGTTAAAAAAAAAGCTTAATTTTGCTCGCAGAACGTGCCTACAAAGTTTCAAGTCGATCGGGGAACTTTTTTTTTTAACGCAATTTTTTCAAAAATTTCGACTTATCTACACTTTTGGCAAAATACGTGTCTAATTATTTGCCGAGTAGAACACGTGTACCAAATTTGAAACAAATCGGTGACCCCCGTAGCTGGTCCTCCCCTTGCAAGTAAAAGTCTTGTTTAACCCTTTGCAGTCCTATGTCGATCTATACTCGACATAGCTTTTCACTTCACTTTATTTTCTAACGAATTAATATCGCCTTTCAAATTCATAATGATTTTATAATATCACATAAATATCCGTCGGTATCTATAGTTATTGCTATCATTAAAAAAAAATGAATAACCAACGACAGAAAATGTTGTGTAAGTAATTTCATTTAGCTCGCTACAAACTTGACAAAATACTTAGGACCGCAAAGGGTTAACGTTCCATAAGTATTCTGGGAAATTACTATTCCTCATTTTCCATCAATTTATTCACTTCAATATTAATTTCAGCTACAAGGACGTTCTGCCGAGCCAAGCAGCCGCCATGGCGTTCGACAAACGTGGCGTCCTCTTCTTTGGCCTGGTCCATGAAACAGCCATAGCATGCTGGTACCATCGCAACCCCGTAAATTGGAAGAACATGGTGTGTATTTAAAATCACAGATTTACAATTGCACTCTTCTCCAAGCGTAAAGAAAAGTTAGACAAGAAAATCTACAAAGAATCATAATTCTTTGATTTTAGGCGATCGTCGACCAAAACGAAAAAACTCTACAATTCGCCAGTGGCGTGAAAGTCGTAACGAAGGGTAAAAAACAAATGCTGATAGCGTCGACGAATCGTCTGCAAAAAGCCTACGCAGGGACCATGAAATTCGACGAGGTGAACTTCCGTATTGTCGCAGCATGCGTCGATGATTTAATTAACGGAACGATTTGTCAGCCACCGAGGCGCCCTCCACGTTATTCCATGGGTCCCATTTTACCACCGTTTTTCCCTATGGGACCCGGCCCCGTGATTCCTCCTTCTACTTAGGATATACGTACGAGTAGTTGATATTGTAAGAATTCTTTCTCGTTGTAATTGTTGTCAGGTGATTTTCTTTTTTGTAAGGAAATTTTGAAGATGAGTGTAGACTCGCCAGGTGATTATAAATCGAGGTAATTGATTTCTTATCTAATTCGTATAGTGCATCGGAATCAAAATAATTGTAAATTTTTGTAGGCTGAAGCAAGCCTTGTTATTAACAAAAAAGTACAGTATTTCATAATTGTTTAAGTACAAAGCTTATTTTTTATGTGTAAAATTAGAAGTGTCGGCTATTCATGCAATAGACCTTTGTAAAAGGAGAATCTTCGTTGCAGCGAAGGAAAATGTTTTTTCATTGTTTTGCAGGAGCAAAGATGTAATTGGCTTTTTTGTACATTTTAAAATTGCGGAAAGTATTTGCTTGTATCAGGATAAGTTTTGAATCATTCCATTGTGAACGTTAATCAAGTAGACGTTATTCAATGAAATAATAAAAAAAAAGTTAGAAGAATGCTAATAATTTAGTTAACAATTGCGAGACATCACCTTTCCCAATTTTCTTATACGGACCAAAGATATAAATAGTACTTAAATGAGTTTTTTCAGAATACTGAAAGAACAAAGTATCATTTTGTGACGCTCGTTTGGGAAAGACGTGCGAGACAGCTAAAGGAAAGAAAAATATACGATTAAAAATACGAGAGTTCGTACGAATTTTATCAACTGCACAATGATGTTTTCGTAATGTGGCTCATTTACAATAATTGGATGGGAAACATTGGTAACAGAGAGATTTTATAATTAGTTTATTTAACGGCGTAATGTTGTAATATTGACTTTGTGACGTGCAATGCTTTCTCGGTAGACGAAATTTGTATTTGTAGCACAGTCGTCACGACAACGTTAATATTTTATTTCATAATGTTTTCTCATTTAATTGGGAGCTGATATTTTATAGCGGAATGAGCTCACATCTAATAAAGTTGACATTTTGCAGAGTTAAGACATAGCGGAGTTTAGATATTGTCAGTGTTAAAATATAAAAGAGTTTAGATTTCACAGAGTTTAGCGCAAAAAGAGTTTGGATTTAACAAAGTTGGAATTTGATTGTGTCAAGATCTAACAATGTTGAAACTTGACAGTCGTTAAAATCTAATAGATTTGACAGTGCCAAGATCTAACAGAGTTTAGATTTGGTACTGCCTCTAGAATTCACAGAGTTTAGCGCAAAAAGAATTTGGATTTAACAAACTTGAAATTGGAATGTATTAAGATCTAACAACGTTGAAGTTTGGCAGCGTTAAAACTAACAGAGTCTAGATTTGACAGTGTTAAGATCTAACCGAGTTTAAATTTGGTACTGGCTTTAGATTTCACAGAGTTTAGCGCAAAAAGAGTTTGGATTTAACAAAGTGGGAATTTGAATGTGTCAAGATCGAACAAAGTTGAAACTTGACAGCCGTCAAAATCTAATAGATTTGACAGTGCCAAGATCTAACCGAGTTTAGATTTGGTACTGGCTCCAGAATTCACCGAGTTTAGCGCAAAAAGAGTTTGGATTTAACAAACTTAAAATTGGAATGTATTAAGATCTAACAAAGCTGAGATTGACAGCGTTAAAATCTAACAGATTTAGATTTGACAGATTTAATTCGCTTAAAACGTATCCTCGTGCCGGTGAAAATAAGCTAGATCGAAGTGTCAATTTCCCTAACGAATGGCGAGAATTAATGACTGCCTGCAGTTCAGATATAATAAAAGCTTGTACTGCTTCTACTTACGCGTTATCTTTTATACGGTGATTACACGTCGAGATATGATAATTAAGCTCGTGCCACGCGTTAAAAAATATCTACCGTGGTATGCTGCATTTTTCCCATAACTGCTGCTTCTATTTGCACAGAATCTCTCTCACTCAACAATGCTCATTGATTCGAAACTTTGCCTTGAATTTTTCGAGAAGTTCTCCCTATCTCAAAATATTATGAAAACCACATTTTTCTTAGCAGTGAAAATGTTTGTACAGTAAATTATTAAAACTGAGATGAATTTATCACAAAAGACTTTTAAAATCGAATTAAGTTCTTTTAAAAATATTAAAGGTGATTTATATCCTAATTCCTTTTTTTTAAATTTATTAATGGTATTAAAGAGGTATATTTACTACATTTTAAATAATTTATATCATTAAAAATGTGTATATAAAATGAATTCTTTGATTATTTCAAATTTTAAAGGGGTTCAAGATTTTGAATACTAAATGGTTAGAATCAAATGGGCTTTATTTCAAAGTCGCGCTTATTTTGACGAATTATCAAACTTGTATGTAAAAACCGGAATCATTTAACTATACCAAAATACATTTACAAAAGTTAAAACTGTCATTTAACGATGATGACTTATCACCTTCTCTTTTACATAATGTTACATCAAATCGAGAAAGTTCTCAAGTGACGAAAGATTTTTCTCCATACGCTACTGTTTAATTAATAAACAGCACGGTTGTCTCAAAGCATTCAATATTTATCGTCAATATCAATGTAATCGATTCACCGTTTTCATTGTCAAGCCGTCAATAATCAGAAAAATTATAAAATGTTTTCAATCTAAACACCACCATTTCTTACCCAAATTGTAATTATGATTTACAAAGACAGTAATCCTTAGAAATACAAAGTGACACATAAGTATCGATGATTAACCAGGAAACAATTATTTCTATAATTATTCCTCTTGCTAGAAAATTCTCACTTCCGTGGACATCAATATCGTAAGTTTTCCAATTGACTGGCTCGGTGAACAGGAATGCCACTGTTCCATAATAACAAGCACTCTGTACGAAAACTTCATTAAAACACGCGTGATAATACATTTAAATTAATCGTGCCGTAATCGTAATAATAAATCATCACTACCGGGTCGGTGAAACCGCAATTTAAATTTATTCAAAAAGGAAAAAAAAAAGAATTCTTACGTCATTGGTTCGTCTAGGTGGAACAACGCTTCTTCGACAGCGAGGTCGAAAGTTCCATCGATGCTCTGCAGCAGTGGTTCTCAAAATTTCTTTACGATTTCTTGCATAACGGTCTCTTCTATTTTTTTAGATTGTCCACGGACCCTTTACAATTAATTACAATTAAGATATAGGCTACGGTTATCGAAACACTTTTCGACAAACAATTATTTATTCAGAAAATGGCAAATCTTAGTTATCAAATGCACATTTAAGGGGATGGATGCATCTGCTTTTCTGAATTAATCAAAAATTTCCGTTAAATAATCTCTAGAGATCGCAAACCCTTTGAGAAACACTGCTCTACAGGGTCGTTCAAAATTGGCGACCTACTGAACTTTATTTCCGATTGTAAATTATAGGTTAATTTGTCGAATATTAATACAGGAATGAAAATAAAAATTTTGAATATGGATGAGATATCACTCATTTAACCGGTTACAGTAAATGTATTGGGTCTTAATCCGGGAAAAAGGAGTTCTACGTTGATTCGTGGCTCTCAATTCCAACGTAAATATTTACATTGCTTTTGTAGAACTTTCGAGTGTGAAAGAATTGTGTTCAAAGTTGTTTTTGAAGATCATACGGATTTTCTAAATTAATGTTTAAACATTGAATCAAACGTTTCCTATTTATGTAATATTTTTTCGATGAATTTTGAAAGTAAGATCAATTAAAGTAATGGTCAGCGAAGAAAAAGTGTAGCGCCGAAATTAACTTCATATTGCATAATATCTCTCATCGTGAATTCAATAAAAAAAAAGGTCTATGTAATATTTGCTGCAATCGATTTCCTCTTACGAGATTAAAATTGAGATTAAAAAGAGGTGTGAACTGTAATCCACTATCCAAATAATGTCTCATTCCCTTTGTAAAATCTTCTTTTTTATTAATATTTAGAGCTTCATCTCGAGCTAAGTTTCACCTAAAGATTAAAATATTAATTTCAACGTCAATTAAACTAGTCATACCAATAACCAATTCTCCACAATCTCTGTAAAATAAAATTAATGCAATGCAATAAAAACTATATAAAAAACAGAATCAGACAAATTAAAAAATTCCCATTACTCACATAAAATTCTTCATTCACAAAAATATAAAAAGACGAAAAATCGAAATGTGTTCCGAGGTCAAAGTAAATTGGGAAACCCTCCAGACAGAGACGCGATCCATTCTTTAAACTTGTCTGCCACTTAATGACCCTTATCATCTTAGAAACAGGCACTAATGTCTTTCCATTACCTTCGCTCGACATTCTCGTTCTTTCGTCACCGATTGAATCATACAGGGAACTTCCAAATTGACTCCCATCGTCGAGCCAAGCTCTTTGTAAATGGCTTTTGTCGTCCTCTTCGTGGGCAGCGGTTCGACGAACTCGTCGATTCCATGCACTTTCGTTCTTTCGTCGATGACTGAGAGATCCGATTTCGAAGTTGACCCGCAAATGGAATCACGAAACGATACTTCGAAGTGGCTCGTTCGTGTTCTCTTATCGGCAATAAATCATCGTTCGATTTTTATGAAATCGCCGCACGAAGATCATTTGGTCCACGGAAAGTTACGTGAACCATATGTGAACAAAAGAACGCACCTTAACAGTCTTCGCTTTATCCTTTCGTGCATTAATTTCTGAGAAGCAAATTTATCCTTAGAAAACTCTTTCGTTTAGAACAAATACGTGATGATCGTTCTATTTGTTTTATAGTGGAACTAAAAGTCTTTTGTTTCTGGGAACAACAAAAAAGAAATATGTCCAGTGCAGTGGACTCTATGTAAACAATAGGTAATTTTTACTCGATACGTAAAAGGGTTAACGAACATTGAAGTCTCAAAGACCCCATAAAATAAAAATTCTATGGAAGTCGCGAAAGAAGAGGACTTTGAGACTTCAATTTGTATTTGTTGGTATTTTGTTGGAATATAGTTGATGTCCTTTTTTTTGGGAACTAATTTGATGTTGGACAATTTTTTATTTTGAGATTTTCTTATTGATAAGAACTTTGTTAATTAATTAAGGTATACTTAATGGTACTGTAGACGGAAAATAAATATCTGTCGGTACAGGGTATTCCAAAATTCATTTCTATCGGTTAACGATACAGAAAAATTATTCAAATCCTCAAAATTTAATAACCAAAAGCCTGACGAGTTATTAAAGCCTAAGAAACACAAATTAAAAATAAGGGAAAATTAAATCACAAATTCTTTCAATTACATTGCTTAAATTATAAGAAAATTGACAGAATTTTTTAATCAATTAATTATCACAAAACCTACCACGAATTTCTACAAGTTGACAATACAAATATTGAATAAACTGACTGCCCTCTTATTAAAATATTTTAACACTCATTAAAGCATAATTACTCCCTGCAAAAATCCAAAAATACTATGAAATCCTTCAGAGTAATTGCACAACACTGTTCAAAAAATTTTCCTAATTATATACCTCGTTAAAAATAATGACGATAATGAGATGCAAGCCAGAATAATTTCTAGATCGCCCCGGTCACCGTTCCGACCTTAATGAGCCGGTCATCTGACTGAGAAATTGATTCACGAGCACGAATTTCACAATGATTCGAATTCTCCGCGGCACAATCCGGTCGGCATTAGCAGTTCTGATTTTATGTAAATCGTCGAACAAGCCGATACGTCCGTCGATCGTGCAGAAACGTAGAAGTCGATCGCGAGACTCGATATTGGCAGACAGGAGGGCACTCTCTCGAAATCAATGATACCGGAGTATATAAGAAATAGTTTCGCGCGGCAGCCTCCAGTTTCATTCTCTCGCTTTTCGCGTTAATTCTTCAAATAACGAAGCATATCTTTAATGAAAACACGACGATAGCGAGAAATTTTCTATAAAATTGTCAAAAGCTTTTTGTGTGTGATCGGAAATGGTGTCTTGGAGAAATTGGATTTAATACGACAAAGGAAGAAATAAATGTAAATAGTGTACATGTTTATTAAAAATTATTCTCTTCATTTTTCGACGAACATTTTCTTTTTATTAGTTGTTAAAATAAAATTTATTTTTGCGGAAATGAGAATACGATCGATTAAAAATTGCATTAACCTCTTCAGGGACGACTTTTTTTATAGAAGCTATTTTAATATTCTTAACTGTACACCGGAAATAACAGTTAGTGCAGTCAAACAATAAGATTCTTATTTTTCTTGTTGAGAGATTCTGTAGTGAATAATTTAATGTCAAATTTCTATTCTTTTTATTAATGATAGTAATTATAATTATAAAAATCTAAATGTCCACATATGTGGCCAAGGGTGTCAAGAGGTTAAACATAGTAAGTTAATATAAAGTGCTGCTATATGAGTTTTTGAGAAATCGAGGGAGGAAGCAATTGTCAAAAGCGAGAATTGATCTTCTAAGGACTCTATCTTTTTAATTAAACATTAAAGTAATAATTTAGTTTAGTGGCAAGAATGCAGTTAATTAGAAAATTCATATTAAAGTAGTCGGTTATACAAAAATAATAAAGTATTGCAAACTGGAATTTTTCAAAGGTTCATGTCTATAATAATTAGCAAGCAGAGAGTGAAAAACGTATATTTAAAAATTACGCATTTATGAATTTAAAGACGTACAGTATTCGTTACATTGTTTCTCAAAAGAGTCTCCTCTTCGGAAGAACTCTACCCCTTTGGGAAGGAAACTTAATTTCTCAGTCAAAATATAAAGTGCCAATTAATATTAACAGCAAAAGCACCTAAAAAATCCTATAGGTGCGCAGCCTTATAAAATGGTAATTCTAAAAACTTGAAAACTCAACACACTCCTCGATAACTACATGTAATCCCCGAACAAAAGCTTTCACCAGGAACTCGCAGAAAAAAGAGAAACTTCATCTTCATAAATACCCCGCACTTCAAATTTCTAACACCGCCTTCAAAAACCATTACGTAAAAACGAAGCGCATGTCACCGTTACAGAAATTCCGCCGAAGTAAATCATACCGATCTCACTTGCCGGTTTTTTCGAAATTGCTACTAAATCGTGAACATTGCATGTATCTTCAACGAACATCGATGCGTAATGCGTTGATTTAACAAATATAAAATGCTACTTGGAACGTGTAAGCGCCATCGGTACACGGCGATAGCGATCAATTGGGATTCTTAATTAACGCAACAACGATGAAGATCGGCTTGGTGAATACTATAAAATCGCTGCGTGCTGCTCTATGTGGCAAAAAGAGCGAAAGAAAGCAAAGTAGCAGAAGAAGTAAGCCACCGATTTTCTCGGTTCAGTCGAACTCGCGAACCGATTCGAACTCGACGTTTGCTGTCGATCTATCGAAACTGAGAAGTTTTATGGCGATTTTTGCGGGTATTTTTTGTGAAACGTGTGAGTGATAGTAAATTCGAATGAAGTTGCGCGGGAGGAAGTTTTCTGTGATTGTCAACCCTTAGCGGGTGAAGATACAATACTTCTGCGGTTCTTTGGTTGGAGTTTCCTTGGTAAGGTATTTATTAATTGGAATAGCTTTTTTTATGATTCAATTAGTAAACTTACTTATAAATGATGGATAGAATTATTTAATATCGACACTGTAGGATATTAATCGCTTATATTTTAAAAGATAGGGGTAGAAAATTACAGAAAAAAATATTAGCCCTTGAAACTGTTTAAGTCATTCAGAAATATTTCATAGAATTCTTCATTTATATTGTCGATATCGAAGAGATATATCAAATTGAAACATTAACTGCTTCATAATTTATGTAGAATTAATTTTTTCTTGAGGTATGAACCGGTCGTTATGAAAGAAATACAAGAAAAAACAGATTTTTAATTGACCTGATCACTGTACCTCGCATCAAACCACTGTTTATCATTAGCTAGTGCTACTACTTTGTAAAAACAATGAAGAATTAAAAAAGTAACATGAAATCCTAAAGATCTCTAAAACTAAGTGATTTAAACAACTATCCTAATTATCAGCACAAAAAGCCAACAAAACATTAAATTATAGAATGTTACCTTCTAATTGCTTGTAAACCACCACATTTATTTATCCACATTTAATAGATAATATTATCATATCGATATCTTTAGCAAAATGTAATACAAATGAGAATACAGTTATTAAACAATGAAGAATTTAGAAAGCAATATGAAATCCTAAAGATCTCAAATTTAAAACATTAAATTATAGAGTGCTGCCTTCTAATTGCTTGTAAACCACCACATTTATTTATCCACATTTAATAGATAATATTATCATATCGATATCTTTAGCAAAATGTAATACAAATGACAATACAGTTATTAAACAATGAAGAATTTAAAAAGCAACATGAAATCCTAAAGATCTCAAATTTAAAACTGAGTGATTTAAACCACTATCATAGTTATCAGCAAAAAAAGACAACAAAACATTAAATTATAGAGTGTTACCTTCTAATTGCTTATAAACCACCACATTTTTTTATCCGACGTTTAATAGGTAATATTATAATATGGATATCTTTAGCAAAATGTAATACAAGTGAGAATACAGTTTCCTTATTAAAAGATGTATTTTAATTAAAACGGAACAACGTATGCACAAACGCATAGATTTGATCGATTCATCGTGAAAGAGACGACGATGGAAAGGAGCGATTTGGTAAAACGGAAAGTGTTCTTAATCTCGATGGAAAGCGGTGTTTATGCTAAATTCGAGGGCTCGTCTCGCGCCATTTGTCGAACAAGTCAGTGACACGAAGCGGAACGCACTTCGCGTTATGCGGGTCCGCCTTTAATTCCGTCGGCTCGTGCTGTTTTTTCCGGTTTCTTCGAGAATAATAAGAATTGTCTTCCTTCATCGATAACATTTGAAGTGGCAAGCTTTAGTGATCATTTAAATATGCATTTCAAAAATTATGACAATGTATTTTTCGCTTTCTAATGCGATATTTATAATTCTCGGGTAAAATAAGAAGATCGTTCGACAGCGATTTCGAAAGTTAAAGAGACCAGGTGAAAAGATAATGCTGAAATCATGCTTGTAAGATTTAATAGAGGCATCGAGCGTACTTTCTTCGATGTGAATGAATTTTGTCTGAAGAAAAACGATAAGTTAGAACGCTGGAGGAAAATTGTGAGTGAAAAATCTTAGAAAAGTATGAAAATTCATAAACTTTCTCGGCCAGATTTTTAAGTGAACGTGTGAAACAGTGAATTGAAGTTACTGGAAATTTTAATATCCTATAATCTCTGGTGAAAAACGAGGATTTCTTAAAATTTAAATACGTTTAAAACAATATTCTCCATGGACTTTTAAATTTTTTTACATTCCACACGAAATTATTTTCTGCCGTTCAAAGATTTGATATTAAATTACTTATTTATATTACTTAGTTATTATACCAAACGACTAATTTTTGCAACGTAGCGAGCTTCATAACTGCAACTACTTTGGTTTCATTTTTCGCTTCGAATATTTAAATATCAACATTATAAGGCAAAGAGTTAATTAAGAATTTAATATCGATCACTTATAATCACTGATAAAATAGCTATACCGAATAAAAGTTCCGATTACCCAATAACAAATATTTATTCGTTACAAAAATTCCTTCGAAGAACTCCATTGTGAAAGAAGGAATAAATTCGCATAAAGGTTTTGCCCCCCTCCTCGCAGTAAGCGCGGATTTAAAACTGAATTGTTTAAGATCATAAGAAAGAAATTGCACCTGTGTGTTTCTTTCCTCGTAAACATTCCTGCCCTGTCGGAGTAATTATCGAGAACAGAAGTCTAAGATTTTTTCGACGACAGTTTACGCGCCACTTGCCGTCACACGTGTTTGCTATTCACGTCAAAAGAAATTTCCTTTCTATCAGGCCTGAGAAAATTTGCTAATAACTTTCTATGCGATATCTGACCGATATCGAAATACTGCAACCGTCTTTTTGTCGGAGATTAGAAAATTCGCAAGCTTTTTGCCTCCTTTCTCATGGATTTCGCAATGTTACTGCTATTTGACACGATTCTTTGTATTATGCAATTGCAAATTATCTAATTTCAATATTTTTGAGAGTTCTTAATATTTCAAAAAATCTAATGCAATATGGGGATGATATCAAACAGTCAATTTGAATTGAACTGAAAATTACAATTTTATGAATACTTGTTTGTGAAAGAGGCTGTACACTTCGCGTAAAAAAACTTTGTCTCTGTTTTAACCCTTAACGCTCCGACTTTTAATTGTGAATATCGACCGGCAACTCCAACTTATTTTCATCATTCTTCGACTTGTAAGTTTTTAAGTATCAGATTTTAAATGCTGCAATGACGTGTAAAAAATAATGTTAAAGTCGTTCAAAATAATATTTATTCATCTCAGGAATAATATAATTTTGATTGCAGTATTTATATTATTTATAATTGAGTAGTGCTTGAGAGGCACACTTGGAGCGTTAAGGGTTAATAAAAAATATGTCAGTATTTTGAAAATCAGTATGGAATTAATTATTTTCATTATTAACTTTTGTAGATTTCAGAGAAGTGGTGGAATTTTTATTTACAGTATTTTATGACGTCTCACATCATTCTCGAACTGTTTCACTGTAAAGAGAATTTTACACTTCTTCCGAGGGATGATTTCACCCCCCAGAATCGAACTATGACGCAAACAAAACAATAGATTACCGCCACCTACGAATTACTTCTACCTGTAAAACAAACTTTCATAACTGTTTTCAATTTCCGGGTGCTCTGACTTCCGTGCATCAAAAGTCAAAAATGAAAGTGTAATGTTACAGCATTATCGTATTTGCTAATTTCCCTCCCACTGTAACAACCCTCGCAAAAAATCCAACTTTATATAAACCGATATTCTCCGACTCACTTCTAATGACCTCCGTAATTTAATTCTCAATGGTAGCGCAATTAACAATCCGTCGCAACATGTCCACACTTCTTCAACGCACTTTCACGGCGATCCAATTACGTCGCTTAATTGACTCGTACGATTAATTAATCTCGTCCTTTCGTCCCCCGCGAAGACATGCCATGACGAGGAGGAAGAGGAGCATCGAACCGGAAGCCGAGACGCACAGCAGTCAGCTGCTGCAGAAATCCTGGATTCCTACGAAAACGGGACAGTCGAGCAGCTATCTTTACGTTTCGCCGAGTCATTCGTTTGGCTACGATTGGAATGACGGTACGGGCTATCACAATGAATTCTTGCATCGAAAGACGACAAGACAGGGAGCCATATCTGGAAGCAGACATTCAAGTGAGTGGTGACCTTTCACGTCTGATGTTTGTGCGTTTGGAAATGAAGAAGAGTCCGTGCAGTAAATTTGTGGGATTTGGAGGGGTTGCAGGGTTGAATAGGAAATATTATAGGAGTCTTTTGAAGCGATAGGTAAAACTAGGGAGATTTTTGAGATCATATAGTAGTTTGGAGAATGGCTACGATTGAAATGCAATGAATTCGTAGATCGAAAGACGACAAGACAGGGAGCCATATTTGGAAGAATAGAATCGAGTGAGTGGTGACCTTTAACATCTGATGTTTGTGCGTTTGAAAATGAAGAGGGGGGCTTGAAATATATTTTTGGATTTGAAGGGGTTGCGGGGCTGCGTACGAAATATTATAAGAGTCTTTTGAAGCGATAGGTAAAACTAGAGGGATTTCTGAGTTCACATAGTAATTTGGAGAATGGCCATGATTGAAATGCAATGAATTCGTAGATCGAAAGACGACAAGACAGGGAGCCATATTTGGAAGAATAGAATCGAGTGAGTGGTGACCTTTAACATCTGATGTTTGTGCGTTCGGAAATGGAGAGAGGGCTTCTAGAAGTCAATAATAATTTAATTATCAAAGAAGGGACTAACTTATTACATTGAAATTGCGGAACAAAGCCTGTATGTTTTCCATAACTGCTCGTATTATCCGCGGATAATTAAGTCTCATTACCACAAACTTTTACATTCCCACGGAAAAAGTTACCGATGTCGACATCATCTGTGATAATAACTTTCATAGTTAGAAACTTACCATACTTTAAAATAAACTTATGCAATGTCTCGACAATAAATTTCCATCTTCTTCGCAAAATTTCGCGCAACTTCCACGTACTGTAACATTACACTTTAATCGCACAACCATAATTCATTCTAATTACCAAACTCTTTTTCTCTCTTTCTTTCTCTCCTCCCCACAGAATTCCCTCGAATCATCGGATTAAAGTGCATTCCACGTTAACGAATTTCATTAAACTCCCCAAAGGGTGTGGCCGTGCCGTCGTAAAATTACAACTAGAGTTTCTCTCCGGCATGCAAAAACAACACAAGTCAACTTTCATTGTCTCCCCGTAAGAAGAAATCCTATAAAACACTGTTTTTCCTGTAAATAAATGTTCCATCGACGTTCCTTCGTTCGTTTCTGTGTCATTGCAACGATATCGCAATTTCGTATTTCGTAATCGGTCTTTTCGTAATTTCGTTAAATCGGTAACGCATCGTCCCATCCATCCTCGATTTCGCCACGAGTCCCAAATACGTAGATCCGTGTGGATTTATTGGAAAGTCGATCATCTAGATTCCGAAGAGCATGATTTTGCAAGGGCAAAGAGAACGATATCGACGATCGGATGAGAAAAGCCACGGTGAATGGGTGGAAATTTATGGAAAACAATAATGGCTCGTTTATCGAGATTGAAGCGAGTTGGAAGGATCGCGTGTGAAGGAATAATGGATGAGTAATCTGCACAGGTGTGAAATAATTCTTCCTTAAGAGGAGGGCAATCTTTGTGGGATCGTAATTCCTTTCCTCTTCGTGCTCCATTTTCACCGTGCGCTCTGCTCTTCCTGGATCTTTGATGACTCTGCCGGTTTCTGTTCTGTAATCGTTCTGCACTTTTGACCTTTCGTTCCCACCAATGTTTTCTTAGCGTTTTTCAGTTCCTTTTCTTCTCTTTTCTCTATTTTCCGTTGACTTGGAGATAATTTTTCGAGTTTCCTTAAATTTTTTCATTCTTGATGTTACGTAATCCTTTGGCTTCTTTTTGTCATGACTTTGCTCTTTGTTTCTTCAATGAAGAAACTTGTCTTCACATGTCTCTTTGTAACCTCAATTTCTTCTTTTATTTGCTGGATGCTTTTGCCGTGTTACATATGTGACTCTTCTTTACGAATACTTGAAATTTCTTCATATTTTCCATCTTGCTCAATTTCTTCTTGATTCTTCTTCTGTTTCTCAATCTCTTCACTTTCTTCTTTTCTATGCTTTGTTATACTAATCTCTTTCATGTTTCAGGTTTCTAATCTTGCTTATATCGTTCTAGTTTAAATTTCTTCATATATTCAATCTTGCTCAATTTCTCCTCGTGTCTTCTTCCCAGTTTCTTCTTCTGTTTCTCAATCTCTTCACTTTCTTCTTTTCTATGCTTTGTTATACTAATCTCTTTCATGTTTCAGGTTACGAATCTTGCCCAATATCGTTCTTCTTTTGTTTCGTCTAATTGCAATACCGCTCTCTCTTCTCTTCTTCCGTTTCGTCTAATTGTAATGCCAATGTCTCTCCCCTTCCCTATCAGATAAAGAGATTATGATCTAAGTCTCTTCTTCTCCTTCGAAATTTGCTCTCTCACTCTCTCTTTCGTTCAGTGCTTCAATTCTCTCTCGTCACGATGAATATTCACGATCTCATGGACGTTAAATTCTCACGAGGTAACCGCTTCGCAAACCGTGCAAAGGCGCGACGATGCTGCGAAACAACGAGATCGAATCGTTGACCCATTTCGTAACGTAGAAATCGAACGACTGACTTGAATGATTAAACATCGAGCATCGACAACAAATTACAAGCTATACATCACGTATTTCTGCGACACAACTTCTAAACGAAACTCTGAACGGAGCTAAATGAAATAACTTCGTTCAATTAGAAGAGTCTTCGAAGGCATCGCTCATTTCTGCGGTAAAACTTCTAAACGAAGTAACTTCCTTCGATTTAGAGAGTCTTCGAATGTATCACGCATTTCTGCGATAAAACTTCTAAGCGAAATAACTTCTTTCAATTTGAAGTACCGTCGAATACCGTCTTTTCAATTTAAAACTGAAAGCTCGATATTTTTCCTCCAATTATTTATGCATAAATTCAAGAAACCCACTTTGACATTTTCTACTAATAATTTTAACAATTTCTCAAATCTTCCACGACAAAATATAATAAATTCCACGCAGGTCAATCGAGGAATTCATTTTCCATCCGACTATCCTCCCGCGGAGTGACATTATATATAAAAGAAAAAGTACTTTCCGTAATCAATCTTATCCTCTTCGATAACAGAAGAATTTTCATTAATCTTCGTTAGTATCTTACAGAATCTCTACAATTAACATCTTCATCCATTATAGTCGATGCATTCCTACCACCATTATTGTCTCGAATACCACAACTTGCACTTTCCGAAGGACAACGATAGGGATCCGCGAACAAATGACCTTTGAAGATCACTGGAGATTCCCCCTTTCTTCATCTTTCGAGAGGATGAACGAAGATTCTGTAAATTCACCGTCTTCAACGTAATTTTCAGGGTGAATACGAAGATAAAGATTCAGACATTGGAATGATAACTTCGACTTCAGATTCTCCGTGTTTCTAGGGAATTTTATCTTCAATATGGCTACCGTGGTCTTGCAAACTTTGAAGTCATTTGAAATTGTAAATATTCTGCGATAGGGCTATGAAAATTGATGCACAAGAGATAAGAACTCCAGAATTTGACATCTGGTACGAAATCCAATTAGAATTCGGACTTCGATGGCCACATAGTGGACTTAAGCTTCAGGATTTCTGCTGCTACTTTTATCAAGCTATTTCAAACTTCTTCCTCTGCAAACTTTCTTCACCGAAGAAATCAACGATTTCAAAAACTCTACGTCTCTTCGCTGCAATCCATTCCATTCATTGAGGAACTCGTGGAAAGATATAAGTTAGAAAATCTTTTCACAAAAATGCAAACACCATACTTCTAGATATTCGTAAACTACCTAATTCTTCGAATCTTTAACCCTTACAACACTACTGGGATAATTTATATCCCAAACATTATCATATAATTTTCATGTTACTATTGTACAATTTATTTACATATATTATTTTGTTTATATGACAATATTTACTGCTGGGATAAAAATATACTGGGATCTATGCTGTCCCAGCTGAAAATCTGAAAACTCCTGAAATAAAAAAAAATATATTTCATTCTCATTCGTATTTTTATTCCATTTCCTGTGCCACAAAATATACACTGCCAAAAATTAGTCATTTTCTGAAGAAATAAAATTCAGTGTTGAAAGGGTTAAACAGAATTGTCGTCGTTACTTTTAATTAACTCTTCCACTCATAAAGCCTCGTAAAAAGCTGGAAATTCCTCGATTCTCCGTCGCAATGAAGTGATCCACAAACAAATGACATTTTTGCCAAGGAAAGGCAATGTCCCTTTTCCTCAGCGTCTCGCTAAGATGGAAGGAGTTCCCATGAACTCACCGCCAATGACCTATACCGCATCCTCGCGGTACGGACGAGGGGGAAAATCGTGCTGAAGAGAAGGGATTCGCCATTCTCTCCTTTCGTAGTACACCTAGACACACTTATGACCCGGATAGTGAATATGGCAGTCGGATAACATCCACGGACTCATCCCGAGCGGAGCCTCTTCGACTGTTCATTATCCTTCGCGTGTTCCTCGTGTTTCATGCTGCGCTGATCGACGGTTCTGGCTCCTTTGTTTCTTCCTTTTTGTAGTGTTGCTTCTCCTCGTCCCAGTGGAATTGACTTCCGACGATTTCTGGGATTAACAGGTACTTTGATAGCGATGTAAGGATTGTGGGATGACCTGAATGGGATGCGGTGGATGTCGAGTGGATGCGGAGGGCGCAAATGTTGGATTCGATCGAAGCATCTTGTTTTCGATGGATTGGAATTTGCAGTGATTGTTCTTGAATGGAATGGTTTGATTGTTTTTTCAGTATTAGCTTGTTTGGTTCTAATGTGAGAATTGTGTGTTGGCTTCGGGACGGTGTGGTGAATGTCGAATGGGAGCGGAGGGTGCGAATATTGCATTTGATTTAAGCATCCTGTTGGTGTGAGGGATTGTGATTTGTAGTTATTGTTCTTGAATGGAATTGTTTGTTATTGCTTTTTTGATATTAAAGTATCTGGTAGTAGTGTGAGAATTGTGGGATGGCTTCGAGATGATGTGGTGAATGTCGAATGGGAGCGGAGGGTGCGAATTTTGGATTTGATTTGAGCATCCTGTTGGTGTAAGGGATTGTGATTTGTAGTGATTGTTCTTGAATGGAATCGTTTGTCGCTGTTTTTTTAATATTAAAGCATTTGGTAGTAGTGTGAGAATTGTCGGATGGCTTCGAGATGATGTGGTGAATGTTGAATGGAAGCTGCGGGTGCGAATGTTGGATTCGATTGCGGCATCTTCTTTTGATGGATTGCAATTTGCAGTGATTGTTCTTGAATGGAATCGTTTGTCGTTGTTTTTTTAATATAAAGTATTTGGTAGTAGTGTGAGAATTGTGAGATGGCTTTAAGACGATGTGGTGAATGTTGAATGGGAGCGGAGGTCGTGCATGTTCGATTTGATTGAAGCATCCTGTTGTTTTAATATATTTTATTATAATTTGTAGTGATTGTTCTTGAATGGAATTGCTTGTTTTTTATAATATTAGATACTTTGAGAATTGTGGGATGGTTCTGATGGGATTTTCTGAATGTTAAGTGGGGCCGGAGGTGGCAAATGTTGAATTTGATTGGCGCATCTTGTTAGTTCGATGGATCGCAATTTGTTTTGGTTGTTCTCAAATGGAAAACTTTATTTCGAGTACTAGGTTATTAATGCTGATAATGAGACCACAATTGTGAAATTTAGTGGATGTGCAGAGAAAATGAAAAATTTAATTTGTAGTTCTTGGTAGTCTGTCGGATTAAAAATAATATTAGCCCTTTTTTAATGAAATCAGTTTGTGTTTTTAAGCACGAGGTTATTTCGTTGTATTGTCATGATTGTGAGACGTTGTGTGCGAGAAGAGAGCGCAATAGTAGAACTCCTTGAAGGATCTTTTAAACTAATATATTGAAATTTATTTCAGCCTTTCTTCAATGGAACGTATTTTTAGGAATGTCAACTAGTTCGGTAGTGATGTAAGAACCGTGGGACAGTTTTGATATCCTGTGTTGAATATTGAGTGGCTCAATCATTTTTTTTTAATATCAGACAGTTAAATAATCTAAGTAAAAATTGTGAGACGTTTTTCCTGTTCCCCAGTAATTACTGCATGATAATTAGCAATCCGAACAGAGAATTCCAAAGAATCTTCTTCCTATTATGAATCCAATGAAGTTCATTCCAATCATTCTTCCCTTAAATCATTTCTTCCTCCAATACAAATTAGTTTACCATTTCAAATTCGTTGTAAATCACTGATGATTATTAAATTCAACCAATATAAAAGAATATTATTTCACTAAGAATCCCATATATAGAATCCCATAGATGCTAACTAACATCGCTTCCAAATCATCTTCATTAACCTTCCGCAAACAGATACATCACCGAAGAAATATAATCCCTTAACTCAAGTCCAATCAACTCTGCTGCGTCGAAATCCACCATCTCCTCCCCAAAATCCATAATCTCTCAAATCAAACCTACATAATTAACAACTGATCTGTCTCTTAAATGAATCTCTGCACCGAGGCATATGGAAAGTAATTTAACTCCTTCTTCTTTTTTCTTCTTTTCTATGCTTCGTTATACTAATCTCTATCATATTTCAGGTTTTCAATCTTGCCTAATATCGTTCCTGTTTAAATTTCTTCATATTTCCAATCCTGCTCAATTTCTCCTCGTGTCTTCTTCCCAGTTCCTTCTTCTGTTTCTCAGTCTCTGCACTTTCTTCTTTTCTATACTTTGTTATACTAATCTCTTTCATACTTCAGGTTTTCAATCTTGCTTATATCGTTCTTGTTTAAATTTCTTCATATTTTCAGTCTTGCTCAATTTCTTCTCGTGTCTTCTTCCCAGCTCCTTCTTCTGTTTCTCAGTCTCTTCAGTGTAAAGTCTCTTCCTCAGTTTCTTCTTTTCTATGCTTTGTTATACTTATCTCTTTCATATTTCAGGTTTCCAATCTTGTCTAATATCGTTCTTCTTTTGTTTCCTCTAATTGTAATATCACTCTCTCTTCTCTTCTTCCGTTTCGTCTAATTGTAATGCCAAAGTCTCTCCCCTTCCCTATCAGATAAACAAAAATAATCCATTAACTCGAGTCCAATCGACTCTGCCACGTCGAAATCCACCATCTCCTCTCCAAAATCCAGAATCTCTCAAATCAAACCTACATAATTAACAACCGATCTACGTCTTAAAATGAATCTCCGGACGGAGGCAAACCAACGATATGGAAAGTCACTTAACTCCTTCATTTATCGCCAGTTTCACGGCTCGGAGAAAGGCCTACCGGAGACTTAAATCTCAATTTCCATCGTGGCGTATCGATTTTCGCGGATTTCTCGGGCGAAAGTCCTCAAACAACGATCATCACCTTGAAAGTCATCGTCATGAGGATTTATCTCGTGTCAGCGAGAGTGTATTACAGCGTGTCCTAACTTTCCTTTTTCGAGAGGACGTCTTTTCCCGGCCATCTCGCGCTTCTCTCGCGAATGTTCCTCGGACGAACGATTCATTACGATTTATGACGAAACGTCGTTTAATCGGCGTAACAGGTATTACAACCGAAACGAAACAGGGTTTTTATGGGTTCGGTAATTACCGTTTCGTGCAATGCGATATTTTTCTTTGGATTTTATCGAGCCACCGACGAATCATTCGTATGAACTTTATGGTTTTAAGGCTGTGGAAGGAGCGATGGGATTTTCTACGGTGTTTTTTTCTACTTTATTGGGGATCGTTGGTGTAAATCGTGCCGAGGGATATTTTATCGGCGGCGATATGTTGGGACACCATAAATGGCGGCGGTGTAAGATGAATGAAAGAGACGTTTGGTCATTAGTTTTTCTGTCACTGTTTTCATTGCGGAATAAATTGATGGTTATTGTTGAAATTGATACTGATAAGACTTTTTAAAAGTTCAATAACTAATGAGCTTTAAAGATAATATCTTTGACGTGTTACCGCCATTAATTTAGCTCGGAATTAAAGTTGCAAATTTTTAGGGAATTCTCTGTAGGTCAATATTAACATACTGAATGATATTGAGTAATGTTAATGCATCGATAGCCTACCGACATTACTTTAAAAACACCGAGAAACCCAACAGTCGATCAGCTTTATTAATACTTTCGATATTGTACGGGTATAAAGCTAGTCAAAATCTATTATTTAAACATAATAGATTTAACCCCTTGCCCTACAATAACGAGTGACACTCGTTATTGTAGGGCAATGGGATAGGAAAATCTCAAGATTTGCAAAACCGATCAAATTGAAGATATTAATGAGACGCGACGCAATAATATTATTTTCATAATATTAATATTACGTTCAATTACACGATATATGAAGAATCACTGATTAACTTTTATTTTAGCAATTAAATTCTGAATTATAGCGTAGACAGTCACAAAACAAATCGTAGGGTTAACGCCGCTAGTTCTACCGTTAAATATAATAGAAGTAACACCAATATTTCTAGTGTTAATACAGTGAATTAAAATAAATCCAGTACATTCGAACAGTCCCGTAATTCCATCCAACTCCATTAACACCTAGAAACACCATCGACAACCTATCAATCCCAACCGTACACGCCCAACCTTACAAAACCGATCTCCAAGGGGGTCTTGTCGACGACTTAATCAACAAAACATCCCCTCCAATCGTCTAGTTCGATCTGCGCTACTTTCCAAACGTGACATACCCGCGGTTTCGCGAGCAAACGTCTCGGATAAGAAATGGCAAGCTGTCGGAGGGAAGAAGTATCGGTAGGAAAGCATCGATAATTGTTAGAGCCTCGTCACGGCTACCATTATAACCAACTATGGAGACACCATTGCCGATCGCGCCCAGTATTCCCATAACTCTCTTGCTTCGAACACTTGCGTGGACCTAATTCAATTAAAGCCATTCGATGTACGTAACTTTAACAACTCACTCCCGATGACTCGGACAGGCGGCCATAATCGGTGAATCAATGGTACAATGATTCGACGAGTGTTTTACGAAGGTTGTTTTTATGGCGATCGACGATGGAGGTAATTTATAGGTTGTAATTTCCAAGTTGGATGTTGTTTAGAAGTCGGAGCGCTGTTGGATGGAGTTTATTATGTTAGTCGGATGTTTATGTTGTTTGGGAGAAGTTACGAAGTTGAGAAGTTTGACAAGAAGCTTCGTGGGTTTTGTTGGAAGGTTTTGGTCCGTCACAATTACACGGTCAAATGTTGTTTCACATTTCTTACATAACGAGTCATGGAGATCAACGTCGCCCACGGCGAGATCGTAATTCTCGGCTTTCAATTAAAAACGCGAGCGAAACGAACGAGGTGACCGGGTCGACGTGAATCTCGTTGGGAAATCGGGCCGATAGAGTGACAGAAATGTTTTGATATTTTCAGGCATGGCGAACGTCATGCCATGGCTTCTGTCTATGTGTCTTCTGGGAGCCCAGGACTTCACGTTGCACCCTGGAACAAACGCTCTTGCGAGGGATCATCGGCCACCTGGTTTGAGGACGTCGACGACAACGGGTTTTCGCTCGGTCTGTGGCAATTATATTAACTGTTTTATCAGCTTCTTCATCAGAAATCTTCTACAATTTTTTTTTAAGTATTTTAATATTCTTTTGGGGGTGGTTAGTGGTCCGTCAGATTTGTAATCGTGAAGGGATGGCTATTATCTGTGCCTGTGATCATGAGAGTGGCATAAGTTAAACAATTTTCAAAATTCGATTTGTTAAAAATTAGAAAGTTTAATACTAAACCTACCAAGCCGGTTAAAATGACCAGTTGGCAATTTTTTATAAAAATTCTCTAAATTGGTAGAGGAGTCACGCGGTAAATATTCCACCTCCATCTTCTAAACTCTAAATTATATACTTCAATGATCATCTTTTTCTTCTCTTGTATATTTTTTCCAAAGTACTTATTCAGTAAACGTGAATATAATAGATACAACGTCGGTAGTTTTAGTGTTAACACATTGCATGCGGGAATCGTACTTTTACCTCTTTCATGATCTGCCACTGGAATGCGGCTCACGTAAAAGTACGTTTTTAGTAGATTTGTGCTGGAGAACAGGTATCGTTTAAATAGGATGGGCATTACCTATTAAAAACAACGACGGGTTTTTTTAATCATGGAGCATATGTTTAAGTGTAAAATAAAAAAAACTTTCATTAAGAAAAACGAAGTAGTTTTCGATTTATTGCGGTTTTACTGAATGACCAAAATCAAAATGTACCCGCATGCAATGTGTTAACAGAGTTGATAACAGTCTCATCACATCAATTCTGCCCAAACTCCTCAAAATGAAGAATATCCAATCTTCCTCCTTTTATAATTTCAGAGAATGGTACCTTTAAACTTTCAAATCCTTAAATGGGTCCTGATACTTTCAAGCTACTGACGAATAAGTCCCTAAAACTCTTTCAGTTCTTAAGAAGCTACAAAGTCCTAAGTTTCAACCAAAGCTATCCCATAATCGCAATAAAATACGTTATCATAACTCTCGCAACCATAATCTCAACATTTCTCTCGTCTCCGCAACCTCGCCACGTTGAATCCCATCAAACAACAAAATAACTCTCTCTGTTACTCTTTCAGTCTCTGAGAAACTGACTTTCCTTAACTCCTTGCCCTACAATAACGAGTGACACTCGCGACGCGGCAAATGGAATAAGAAACTTTCAAGTTTTCCAAAAACTATTAAATCGAAGATATCAGTGGGTCACGAGACGAACAAATTACTTCTACACTATTAACACTAGAACTACCAAACCAGTCAAAATGACTGGTACACAATTTTTTCCAAAAATTCCCCGAGTTTCTAGGAGAGTCATAGGATAAATATTCTACGTCCATCTTGTAAAACATAAATTACCGAATCGATCATCTTTTCCACCTCTTAATTCCCCTTTTTTCAAAATGCTTATTTAATATTTTTAAGTATGATAGATTTAACGCCGGTAGTTCTAGTGGTAATATTGTATTTAATAATATGGTGTATCGTCTCGGGAACCTCGCCACGTTGAATCCCATCGAACAACGAAATAACTCTCTCTGTTGCTCTTTCAGTCTCTGAGAAACTACAAAGCTCTGATATCGACCCACGACGAGCTTCCCGGTCACATAAACTGCGACTCTCCGAATCACCAGAACTCCGTGGACAAATCGCCAACGACTCCGGAATACAGCAATCATCTCTACGGCTCGACGCCAGAAAGTATCGGCCATTATCCTAGCTCCTTCAACAGGAACGGCCTTTACACGAGTCCAACCGGAAGGATCCTCGACGTATTTAAAAGCGATCCACGATCGCTCAATCGACTCGATTCCCATGGCTCGCATTACGCTCTTGGTCAAGGACACATCGAGGAGAATTACGTCGGTCCTGCCATGGAATTGGTGTGTGTGTCTTTCACTTTCTCGGTTTTAATGATCCCCGAGAGAAGTTAGGGACGCGTGGAATCCTTGCGTAATTCTGACGTTTATGTCCTATTTTCGCAATGGGGAATTAGCGCTTGGGGAACGTTTCCGGTATGTGAAAGGATGAAAGATTTTTGTATGTGTTTTGGTACAAGGACTACCGGTGTTAAATCTATTTTATTTGAATATATTAAATAAGTACTGTGGAAACGGAGAAATCGAGCGGTGGAAAAGATGATTAATTTGGTAATTTATGTTTTGTAAGATGGATGTAGAATATCTACTCTATGACTGTTCTACAACTTTGGAGAATTTTGAGAAAGAAAGAGGAGCCAGTCATTTTGACTGCCTTGGTAGTTCTAGTGTTAAAAAAGGTTGTAGTTTAATAAGGAAATCAGTGTTGGAAGATGAATTTTGGGTTGGAGTTTTGAGTGGTAGGAGTCTTCTCTTTGATTTAGTTTTTTTATCATAAAATTCTTACAGATTTAAGATGTAATGCTCAAAGTTATCTTATTCCCAATTGAATTTGCTTTGTTAGAATTTATTGAATGGAAAATAATCGCAGCGCGATCAATTCTATTCTTATTTATTGTCTCATTCTACATCGTGCTTATCTGCATTTACTTAATACCAAATTCTATCTTTGTTAAAGGTTTTAAGTCTGTTTGCATTAACAAAAATAACTTAGGCACTGAGAATAATGTTGAGGTTGCCAATTCTATCAAAATTAATCGCTGCTTTATTGGAATTTTCAATTTAACAATCCGAATCAGAGTCTATTGTCGCTACTATTATTGTTCAGCTGCCCCACTTTATATTCTGGTGGATTTTATATTTTCTTTAAGATTCTACAATATCTTTTATAATAAATTTTTACAGGTCTTCGCCTGGCCCACCGTAGACTTCGAATACGACAGCGTCGAGGCTCGAGATTCGGCAATTTTCGACGGTGACTTCATAGCGGAAAATAACCTACCCCTAGGAATCGAGATTTGGAGGGAGAAAGTCTTTCTCACTCTTCCAAAATGGAAATCTGGCATTCCAGCAACTCTGGCCACTGTGCCAAGATACTCGAAGACGAAGAGTCCCAAACTGAGGCCCTATCCTAATTGGGAATGGCATCGAACAGGTTGAAAATATTACAAATATTACAACTTCTGTAGAGGGCGGGATTTTCAGAAGAGGAGATTGGATAATCTTTGAACACAACTCAATAGAAAATAACGACAATTGACTTGACTTCATCATATAACAAATAACGATGTATTACTAAGGTTACAATTAATTAACCAAAAAAGACAACACGACAACTCAAACTCCTCTCAATTACAACGCAACACAACTGCAACTCGACTACCACAACTCGACACGCTCTTCGACGTACTCTGCGACACATTCTTCTACGGGCTCCTCAACGGACTCTTACTTGTCCCTTAACACGTTAAGCGCCACGCCGGTCCCTAGGGACCGGACGTTCATTTTTCTGGTTGAACCGGACGTTCAACCAGAAATTCATCCATTGCCGAAAACACCAGACTTCTAACAGTTGAATAACCAATCTCTGAATTTCAGGTAACTGCGACACCCTAACGTCAGTCTTCAGAGTCCAAGTGGACGAATGCGATCGTCTCTGGGTCCTCGACTCCGGTAAAATCGACGTGGCCACGAATCCCACGCAGATCTGTCCCCCTGCCATCTTCATCTTCGACCTAAAGACGGACAATCTCCTGAAAAAATACACTCTCCCCGATGACCAAGTGAAACAGGACTCCCTCTACACCAACATCGTCGTCGACATCCGCAACGAGGAATGCGAATCAGCTAGAGCCTACATTTCCGACGTCTTCAGATACGGCCTCGTCGTTTACGACCTCCCCGAGGACTCGTCCTTCAGAATCGAGCATCATTTCTTCTTTCCCGATCCTCTCGCATCGAGATACGAACTTCACGGACTAAAATTCCAATGGACAGACGGAATATTCGGCATTGCACTGAGCCCTGTCGACATCCACGAAGACAGAACGCTCTTCTTTCATCCTATGTCCAGTTTTCGCGAGTTCGCCGTGTCCACTTCGGTTCTGAGGGATAAGAGGACTGTCGAAGAGAACTCCGAGAGATTCATGCCGATTGGAAGACCCAGAGCCAAAGATTATGGACATTCTTCGGGGTCTGCCGTCGATAGAAACGGTGTGATGTTCTTCAACATGGTCACCAGGGACTCTGTATGGTGCTGGGACACTAGGAAGGAATATATCCCACAGAATTTCGGTGTTATCGGTACCAGCAATCTGTCCCTGGTTTTTCCCAATGACATCAAGGTTGATCACGAGTACGATCAGAGTGTTTGGGTGATATCGAATCGATTGGCGATGTACTTGTACGGGAGTATCGATAGTAGTAAGGTCAATTACAGGGTGTTCAAGGCAAATGTGAATGATGCTATCAAGGGCACTGTTTGCGATCCGAATTACTTCGTGCCTGGAACGGAGCCGGGTTACGATGAGACTTGCTGAAAGGGAAGGTTTAACACTAACCGTGCCGGCCATTTTTTTATACCGAGGCTCCTCATTCGTTATAAAACAGTAATAGTTTTCCAAAAGATATACGGGAGATTGTCAATTAAATGTTAGAAACAACGTAGACAACAGACTTTAATTAATAATGATTAATAATGATTTAATTTAATTAATATTAGAAATTTTTATTTCGTTGAACCGGACGTTTGATCGCGGATACGGTCTGTGTTGTCAGCCCGAGGGATTTTTTCCCTCGTGGGAGCCTTAGTGCGCATGCGCATGCGACGTCACAGCCCGATATCAGCTGTTTTCACGGACGTATCTATGTGCAACAGTAGGTACGCGTAAGGGGCCCTCCCTACTGGGAAGATCCCAGTCGTTTGAAACGATTCGTTTCCCGCGTTTTTCGTTGCCACGTTCCGTGCCACGCCAATTTTGGCAAATACATGTTCATTTATTACCATGTAAATATGTTATTTATTTTAAAAATGTCCTCTTCCTGTAATTTCTACCATACTTCAATTGCCGCGGGGGTCTAACGATACCCCATATTTGAGCGAAGTATATACGTTGCTGAGGCTTAGGAGTGCGCATGCGTCAAAAAAATCCCTCAGGCTGGCAACACAGGATACGGTTAGTGTTAAACAGTTGGTTTCAAAGGGAGAGTGAGAGATTTGAAAAGTTGGATTGACTTACGAGATTATTTTGTATTAATGTAATATCAGGATTGAAGCTGGTAGAGGAAGGTTTGAAGATGTTGGAAAATGATGATTTTTAGGAGGGAGATAAAGAGTTTTTGGGCTTTTTGTATTTTGAATTGTGTGCAGTATGTGGAATTGGAAATGGAATAGGTAATGTTTGAGAAGGAAATGCATGGGGTTTGAGCAAAATGATGGGGTTACGTGATGACCTAGAAAGTGGAAGAAAGTGTATTATACGAATGTACATAAGTGTTAAATGTAATTTGTAAATTGAACAATTTAGCTAAATAAACCGGTGCGACCTGAATTTATTGTCTATATTGCAAAACCTGGCTGTTTTTGTTATTTCGAGCAAACTAGACCGATGTACCGATACAGTATCTGGAAAATTGCCGGAAATTTGGAGTTCTTCCGAGCAAAGTTATAAAAGGATAAATAAATTCTACCCGAATACCTTGTACTTTCGTAAAATTGCAAGTATCATCTTTCATTATTATCTAATTTAAAAATAATCAATATCAGGATATTCTGAAACTGGTCAATCGAAAAAATATTTATTACCAAACACATCATGCTTTTTAAAATGTATAAAATATTAACGTACAGAACATGGAAAAGGAAGGACAAGGTGCCGTATGCTATCATTATGAAAATAATAATTGAACGTTTCATCATTCTATCTTACGCCATCGAACTAAAAAAGAAAAAAATTATCGATATTTTCGGTCGATCCTTCACTTCCGCCTACAACCCTAAAAAGTAGCTTACAGTTATCATCAACGGAACTTGTACTTCGTGAAAAACGAAGAAAGTTTAAAAGAAATTTTTTTGTAAATATATTGAACTCTAACTGAAAAATCTCACCTGAAGGCTGCCACTCTACAATTCTCAGGCTTATCCTATTTTCAGCGAGACAAAAAAGCAATACGGAGTGATATAAAATTAACGTAAAAATATGAAAGACAAAGTTACGGTTTATTAATTATACTCTGTTTCCTGAGAAACGTTCGACGTCGTCGAATCAACCGAATTGTTTCTGGTAAATTCTTCCATCGAGCTCTGCTCATCAAAAGAAGCGACATTTTCCGAAGTATCAGATATTTTACTGTATGCCGAATCGAAACTGTCGATCTCTTCTAAATTTGGCTCGAGATTTCTTCCTGTAAATCCAACATCCACTTCTCTAGAATCTCTCTTCGTTTCTTCGTTCTTTTCGCAAACATTCTGAGCAGAAACAGGAGTTTCTTCCATGGAGGAACCTTGATGACTTAAAACCATTGTTTCATCATTTTTAGAATCTTTCTCCGAACATTTCTTAACATTTTTAAGGCTCAATTTTGAAATCGACTGTTCTCTTCCATCATGGACTTGTGGTCGTTGAAGTTCCGCCTTTTCTTCATTAATTTTCACCACGGCTTGCTCCATTCCTTTCGTTCGATGATCATCGGCTCTGTCATCTAAAAATAATTGTGATAAGTACTTAATTAACATACCAATAATTGATGACTTTATCGCTGTAATTTAGGATGACAATTTCTCCTCACCTCGATTAAGCATCTCTTCATTGTGAAAACTGAGAATTTGCCGTGTTTCTTCTGCCGTGGAAATAGTATTTTCTTCGAAGTTCGATTGCTGTTTTCCATCTATTTCGATCGATTTTTCGAGATCATCTGGTAACTGATGTTCAGAAATTTCTTTGGACAAAATCATTTCTTCTTCCGCAGGGTTTCTTCTTTTATCGAAAATTAATGGTCGATCGATGTTATCTATTCTGACAAATTTTTCAAAGGAATCGGGTAGCGGATGTTCGTCAGAGTTCTGCTTTTTATTTTGAACAGACAATCCTGATCGAGAATCGTGATCTGCAGTTCGAAGATTTTCACAACGAATTTCTTTTTCTTGTAATTGCGTGTCTGATCGATCGAACGTACCATCCTCTCTTCCAGGTTCGCTGCCTGACGAAGAAGTCTCTTTATCGTTGTTTAATAATTTCTCATATTTGGAGATCACTTCCTGCAGTCCTTTTTTTATTTCTGCGAGTTTCTTTTGGTCAATGTCTTTCGAATGGTCGGAAAGTGTGTTGTCAGTTTGAGGAAGTCGAAATTCTTTGTTTTCTGAAGTCTCCATTTTTTTAACATCCACAGCTTGCAGGGGCGAAATAAATTTATCGTCTTTTGAAGCTTCCTCTTCTTTTTGCAGAACATTGCCATCTTGTGAATTATATTCTTCGTTGTTTGCCGAAGAAATATCTTTGGAAGATGCAACATGTTCTTCCAAAAGCGTTGCTTCATCTCTTGAGCTCACATTTTGTTCGTCTTCTGTAAAAAGTTCGCCGAACTTTTCGTACATAGACATGGATTCAAAATTATTTTCTTCTGGCTGCAAAGTTTCTTCGTCGGTTATAGAACTTTCAGTTTCTTCAAGTAGTACAGATTCGTCTAATTCTTCTTCTTTTTCTCGTTCTTCAATCTGCTTCCTACTCGGATGATCAAAAATACTGGACGTTGATGTTGACACAGTGTGAATATCGAATGGCCTCAAAGTGTTCGTAGATTTTGAGGGTTTCGAAAATGAAAGGATGACATTGCAAAGATACTGAACATACACTACAACGGTAATCAGGATAAACGTAAGAATCTCTCTGATCGAAAGTTTATTATTTTCTTCATTCGTTTGGATGTCTTCTACTCGATCTACAACTTCTTTATTACTCTCATCTTCTTCATTAATAGCAGGAATTTGCTCTCCTTCTTTTCGAATATCCTCAACGTAAGTATCTTTTGTTTCTTCAGTATTTAGAATTTTCACGTCTTCCCTTTCATCTTCATCGATATTTCTTCTCCTCAGTTTTTCATTAATATCTTCATTCAAAACAGAAGCACTCGTTTCTTCTTTTTCCTGATAGTTCTGTAAGCTATACTTTTCTGTATCTTCTCTTTCTTCTTCATCGATATTTCTTCTCCTTAGTGTTTCATTAATATCTTCATTCAAAACAGAAACACTCGTTTCTTCTTTTTCCTGATAGTTCTGTAGACTATACTCTTGTGTATCTTTTCTTTCTTCTTGATCGATATTTCTTCTTCTCAGTTTTTCATTAATAACTTCATTCAAAACAGAAACACTCGTTTCTTCTTTTTCGTGATAGTTCTGTAGGCTATACTGTTCTGTATCTTTTCTTTCTTCTTCATCGATATTCCTTCTCTTCAGTTTTTCATTAATATCTTCGTTCAAAACGGAAGCACTCGTTTCTTCTTTTTCCTGATAATTCTGCAGACTATACTCTTCTTTATCTTCTACTTCTGCGTGCTTCAAGTCATGAGAAACCTTCCGATCAGATTTAGGTGAAGAAACTTTGACATCTGCATTTGTAACAAGACCCACAAAACAATCCAAAGACAATCCTTGCTCTGCAAGTTTTTTATCCTCATCTTTGCATTGATTTTCGATAGCTTCCTCTTTATATGCATTCTCATCGTTTATTCCAAACTTCCGTTCAACCACGAAATGTCCGCTCGATTGCAAGCGATTAACCACCACACTCGATGGCTCTGTCTGAATATCAGAACTCGTAAAACCAGTCAGCAATAAATCTTCTCTTCTGATGACAATGGGAAACTTCAAATCAGTAACAAGCTGCTCCTCGAAGTCCAACAATTTCCCTATATCTTCTTTCCCGACTTCTTCAGTCTCTTCATCGACAACTTCACTCTCGTCTTCGATTCTTCTTCGGTCATCCTCAGTTTCTTCATTGTTCGGGAATTCTTCAAGAAACTCGACCCTCAGATCCCCCGGATAATTGCTGACACTTTCCAAGAAACTAATCAAAGTAGAGAAAGCATTGTCAAGCAAAAGGTCCGCCATATTGCTGTCGGTAGGTACGACGGACAAATCGTAACTGTCTTGATCGGAATTGCTCTGCAAACCGCTAAAAACAGACGGGATTCTTTGATCGAAATTCTCATCAAGCGGCAACGAGCTCTCGTCCGCATAAATCGAGACTTCGTTGCTCGGTTGACAAACGAATTCTTCGGCGGATGATCTTCGTAGATCGTCGTTGAAAAGTTCATGGGACAATGTGTTCGGATCTTCGGGATCGGAAGAAGATTCTGTGATCGTTGGACGACGAAGGAAGGTTCTTATAATCATTGTATCCTTAGAGTAGAAAGCTTTGTGAAGGCTAACAGCTACGTTGTCGTCGACGATGTCTCGTTGATAGCTTTCGTCGTTATCGTTCGGATAATCCAATCGGAGGTTTTTGTTTGTCAGAATTATACCATGGGAACGATAGCTTCGATGGATGTTTCTAGTGATTTCTCTCAAATCTAAAGGCCCGACTGTTCTTCTTTCCGTTGATGTGCCTTCGATTGGTTCGCGTTCTTCGGTAATTTCTGACGGTGTTTGGACAGATTCTACTAAATCGGAGGAAACAGACACGTTCTCTTGACTACTGATTATTGTCGATGACAAATTGTCATTTTCAGACCTTCCATGCTTTGAAGAAGTTTCTGATAATCTGCCTGCGAGATCTGGAATGCCAGATATGGTAGTATTCTCTTCATTTTTAATATCTTTTAAAATTATCGCTGTAGTTTCACTGTCTTCTGAAATCTCGATGTTTCTGCTATCGTTGGCGATTTTCTCTGACACTTTTGTGCTTTCTTCTGCTAAACGTGAAGTATCAGGAAGTAGAGCGTTTTCTTCGTTTTCAGTATTTCTGACATCTATCTCTTCAGTTTCACTGACTCCTGAAATCTCGATCTTCTTGTCTTCGTCACGTTCGTCAGAAGCTTCTACGTTTTCTTCAACAATGTCGTTCAAAGAACAAGTAGATGCGGTGCTACGACTTCTAATATACTTCACCGTCGTCAACAATCCATCTTCAGCAACGTTATTCTTCTTTTCGGAAGTATTCGCAATCATGTCCGTTCTAGCATCATCATTCAAACGCGAATGATCTTCATCTCGAATATTAATCCGTTCTTCCAATATTTCTTCTGCTTGTGATCGACGAACATCCGATTCCTCATCGACGAGTCTTTCCCTCACGTCTTCTTTTGCCGGTGTTCTGTCCAATTCGCGACCATTTTGCGGTTCTTCGATCCTCTTGCCCGAAGTCGCCAATAAATGCTCTTCTTCCATCTTCTTCTTAGGTTTACTATACTTCGTATATCTCTTCCTGACATCCGTTTCGTTCGCTTTATCCTTCTTCAAATTCTCACCAACTCGAGCTTGACTTCCACGGTAAACACTTTCTTCCTTCGTTTCTTCCGCCCTGTTTTTCTTCCAATTCTTCCTAACCTGATTCTCTCGATAAAGGCTGACCTGTTTCACCAATATGTCCGTCACTTTGTTCATTTTCATAAGCTTCGAGCAAGGATACTTGTCTTCCAAATTGAACGACCTTTCGGAATCTCTGGATGAGCCAACCGAAGAAAACCCATCATAGTTCGATGTAGATGCAACCGTTCCATCAGATGCTATGTTCGTATTGGAGAACAGATTCTCCTTATCTGGATGATCGTCATAGCTTATCTCAAGTTCACGATGGCCTTCGAATCTTTCGTATCGTTCTTCAGCCTTGTTTCTTCTCTCGCTACTCCATCTTGATTCTCTGTTCTCCAAACTGTTCGATCCAACAGCCTCCCTTTTCTTCGACTCCAACTTTTTCTTGTCTACTAGCAAAGTCGCTTTATTGTACGCCTTCAAAGCTCTCATTTCTCGTGCTCTTTGCTCCTCCGACGTGTCACTCTGCTGTTTTCTAGATTTAAACAACTTTGAATTGGATATTCTCTGTTTATCCTTCGATTCCTTCTCCCCGATCTTCTCTTCCGTGGATTTCTTCATTGCTCTCTTCAAAGCCTCATCCGCCGGCGTTTCTTTTTCTTCGGAAGACTTGTTTCTATTGTTTCGTGGATAAACAGGCGGTTTTCCACGAACTTTTGGCTTCTCGAATCCTGAGGAACAAGCCACCTGCGCCAGAGACATCGTTCCGAAGTCCTCGATCACGTTTCTCTCGGGATTTTTGCGATTTTTCGAAGATTGTTCCGGATATTTATGATATTTCTCGTTGCTTCTCGACTTGCAGACGCAAGAATTGCTCGACGATGACCTCGAATTTACAGGCAATTTCTGGGTATTGGAATTCGCAGCTGATTTTGCGGATGTCGTTGATATCGATGGAACTTTATCGTTGCGAAGAGATTCGCGCGAGGAGGTTTTCGAAGTGTTTGCATTCCCGCTGTGTTTTCGCGGTCTGTAGAAAAATCTTTTGCGTTTCTTCGGGTCCGATACTTTCGAGTCGGTCGACTTTAAGTGAGTTTTCTTCTGTTCTCTACAACCGGGGAAGTTCTCGTCCTCGTGGAATTTCCTACCGATTTGACGACCACTGAGATTTTGGTCCATTTGTGAACTTTCAGTGTTGTCAGGCCTGAGTATAATAATTGAAACATTGAAACTAATATAATTACAGTGGTACGTTGGTAATATATGAGCCGTTGAGTGCACAAATCGATTAACTCCTGTTTTTGAATTTTTTTCAATTTAACCCTTTGAGGACGACGGACGCATATATGCGGCCTGAGAAAAAATCTGATTATAGTTTATCGGTGCATGTATACAGGGTTAGAGTTGAAAATTGAAATATAATCGTTGAAATATGATTACACAAATAGTAATTTATAACTTTTATACATCAACACTCTGACTTTCTGATAAAAAGGTAGTTTTTGAACGCCAAATAAATTATTATCTCTCAATATGCAAAAAAGTCTCTGTCCGCAAAGGGTTAAGTATCAAAGCACTTGATTGAATCCTAACTTTTTAGGTTTAGAATAAATTTTCGTAATAATAACGATTAAGACTATCAAATGACAAAGTTTGTTTGGCCAACGAATAATAAATAATTTAATTCAGAAGTCAATCTAATTAATTCCAAAGCTATTCCACCTTATTCATTTTGTACTTTGTTAGAAGAAATCTAAATGCGATTATACATTCTACAATACTTATTTGTATTTTTTGTTTTTGAAGGGAATTTTGCAAAGGAGTGTATACTATTTCATCACGTTTCTCCACTTTAGGTTTTATGGAGTTAATCGATTTATGCACTGAACAGCTCATATATTGCTAGCCAAACTATCAATTTTCCTCCAATTTTGTTATTTTGTGCGAAATTATTATTTTAACACTAGAACTACCAAGGCAGTCAAAATGACTGGCTCCTAATTTTTTAAAAAAATTTTACAAATTTACAGACGCGCCAAACAGTAGATATTCCACATCTATCTTGTAAAACATAAATTACTTATTCGATCATCTCATTCACCTTCTGATTTCTCTTTCGCCAAAATGCTAATTTAATTATTTAAATATAATATATTTAACTCTGGTAGTTCTGCTGATAAATATACCGAATAATTACTTTGAAAAGAAGAGAAATGTGGAGATGAAAAAAACGATTAATTAAGTAGTGTAGGTTTTACAAGATAGATGCGAAATGCTTACGGAATTTTTGGAAAAAATCAGGAACCGATTATTTTGATCGCTTTGATAGTTTTAGTGTCAAAGAAACTCCGTTTTTTGACATAGTGAGAAGCGGGTAAAACTTTTTAAGATTCAAATGAAAATTGAAGTTGCACAATGTAATAAATAATTACTATTGTGAAAAAGAAAATACTAAATTACCTTCTGTGCTTTCTCGAGCGGAACAACGCCAGCAGTTCGTAAGCGAATTGTAACTGATCCGTTAATTGATACCCGAAGAAATCTTTATCATCCGCGTCACTCGATTTTGGAAATTCATCTTTCATCGTATCCGTGATCTCATGATCCGCAAAGAAGTTCCAATTTTTCCTTTCCATTTGCTGAAGCAAGCACATTAATTCCCGGTTATTCGCGAAACCTTTCTCGTAACAGCCGCCGAATATTTGCCCGAAATCTTTCAAGAATCCCGGCGTTTTTTCTGTACGAATGGGAATTTCCAAAGTGTTCAGCTTCTCTACGTTTTCCTGCTCAGCGAGAATGCAAGAAAGATCATTGCTCTTCTTTGAAACGGTTGTACCTGCGCAGAAAATGTCGAATTTAAAACGGTATTCCATTTCGTATTTAACCCCTTGTCCTACGATTTCTTTTGCGACTGCATTCGCGATAATTGAAAATTAAATTGCTAAAATAAAAATATGTCAGTGATTTCTGATATATTTTTGAATTTAACGCAATATTAATAACATAGAAATAATATTATCGTCTCGTATTCCACTGATATTTACAATTTAATAATTTTTGAGAAGCTTCAAAATTTCCTGTTCCATCAACCGCATCACGAGTGTCACTCGTTGTAGGACAAAGGATTAATCGCTTGAACGATAACCCATTTGCATCCGTAAGCGGAATATTCCGCAGATGACGATCATCTCTTTTCACCAGCCACGGAATATTCCGCCCTGTACAATGTTAAACTGCTGCGCACGGAAGTGCATGGTACTACGGGCCTTTTGCCGTATTTAAAGCTATGATGCAAATGGGCTAATTAGAAATTCAAATGAGAAATTTATCAAAATAATGTGTCAAAGTTGTAGAAAAATAAAAAATAAAATCAGTAGTATCAATTTCAAAACAGTACGTATCTAAATGAATGAATAAATAAACAATTATACCAGCATTTCCCTCCAATTCTTCATATTGTTCGGATATCTTTAAATTGTTCAATCTTCTTTCCAAACTCAAAATATTATCGTCCACTAGGTCGCGTTGAAGAACATCAACATAAGAAGAATCTTTTAAATCTTCTTCCCCATCTTCGCACTCGACAATTTGACACTCTGCTGCGGGGTTTCTCCACTTGAGGGTGTCTACGTTTGAAGAATAATTTTTTTTCCTTCCTTCTGGACAGTGCTTCGCGAAGAATCCCATGGGAGACATCATGGAAGACTCTATATCGTATGTCCGTGTTACCTGTGCCTCCAATCTTTTTATAAGCCTTGACTCTTCATCCCGAGCCTTCGATTCGGAAGATTCCGAAGGCACTTGCTTCTTCTGAGGACAGCTTTCAGGCTTATCCGCAAGATTCTTCTGCAATTGCTTGAAAGCTGGACAGAACCTTACTGCTCTCTTCTTGAGTAACTCAGAACAAGGCTTTCCTTCTGGAATCTGCGCGGGGCAACATGTCCTCATTTGCTTCTTCGTCTTCCGCTCGGCAGATTCTTCAGCCTGTCTTTTCAACGTCTCGCGTCCTGTCAGTTCTTCAGATTCTCTCTTAGGCTTCTCCCGAAGACTCTTCTGTTTTGGAACCTTCTTCGAAGATACATCAGCCTCGGGTTTCTTCTTCTCCCGCTGCAATTTGACATCCTTCTCCAATTTTTCATCGACTGTCCCATTCTCTTCGGAAGAAATCTTGAATTCCGTTCTTTTCTTCGTTTCGTCAGATTCTTTCGAAGATTCCTTCGCAGCCTTTTCACCGTCGGACGTCACAATTTTCTTCTCCGACGAAGAAGAATCTTTCTTTGTTTCTACGTTTTCAAAACTGTTGTCTGCATCGACCAGAGACAAGTACAAAGTCATGTCCCCTTCGCTGGCATCGTCGAAGCTGTCGTCTAGTTTTTCCGTCAGCTTTGCTCTCATTACCCTCTCCCGCACTCTCTCCCTCGCCTTGAAAATGTCCTGTTGAGTTATTCCAAGGATCTTCATAGTTTTTTCTTTCGGCGTTAAGTCCGGATCATCGATGATCTCGGATATATCGTCCTGAGTGTCATTCGTATCGAGGCTACCGGAGGATATTAAAGTAGTTAATGATTTCGTCTTGTACTTCGTGTGAAAGGATTCCTCGATCCTCGCGAGGAGACGGCTGTCGCTCAAATTCGACTCGCTCTTCGCCATTCTTCGCAAGCGGCGCAGCTTCTCCGCGTGTTTTAGGTGAAGAAAGAAGCAGGAATTGGTGTACCAGTTGTAAATGGCCAGTGCTGTGAATTGTTTAAAATTAATCATTTTTATTGTAATTACGTGGCGTGAGATATTTTGGAATTTTATCCATTGTTTGTAAGTGGTTTTAATTCTGATCCTGTTAGTTTTAATTTATATTGTATGTATTTTTTTACTTCAATTGTTGTTGTGATTATTTCTCTTACTATTCTATTGTTTTAGGCGACTACCAACCCACCGAGGCTACGATAACATTGAATAATAATTTAGGAAAAATTTCGCAAAGGTAACGGTGGATTTGAACTCGGATCGGCTCATCGTAAGTACGAGCCTTTAGCTCCTTACCCATCATAGTCCAGTAACTGCTGTGGTTATTTCTGCTAAGATCTATTGTTTTAGGCGAATGCTGAACCACTGAGGCTATCATATATTAAGTAGTAATTTAGAAAAAAAATTCCTAGAAATGACGATCGATTTGAATTCGACTCGACTGATTGCGAGTCCGAACCTTTCTCTCCTTACCCACCATAGTCCCCTGCTACAACCCCTAATTAATTTCTACTGTTACTGATTAGAATAAGTACCGAGCAATTTTCTACTTACAGAGAGGAACAATTTTAACGATGACGAACTCGAGGAAGAGAAGAATGGAGAATCTCTGCTCGTACCAAAGCAAAAGGCCGATGACGATGACGATGACTTCGAGAATGACGTTTTTAAAGAAGCTGAGTATCATCCAGGGCAAAAGTAAATTCGGCCGTCTCCATGTTAATATCGAGTAGATGTTCGTCACGTAGGTGAATGTGTAAACGTGGGCAATAATTATTCGCGTGATAACGACCCATGACAGAACTGTAAAGAAAATTTTGGATGACACACTAATGACATTACACATATTAAATTTTGTATCAAATTTTGAATTTCTGAGCAAACGACTTCGTATAATTGAAAATTTCTGAATGAAGCATTTTGCAAATGTTCGAACAATTAATTTTTCAAAGTTTCGAAATTTTAAGTGAGCTACTTTGCAGACTTTAAAACCGAATAAAAAATTTCAGAAATTCGCAGACACCCGATTTCTCAAAATTTAGAGTTACTAACTGAACGACTTTCAAAATTCCAAACGTTCGTAAGTTATTTTCCAATCGAATAAATTCAAGAACTTCCGAAAGTCCCACTTTTTTCGTGCCAAATTAAAGATATGCAAATCTACAAATCTTTCCTGATCAAAGTGGATACACTCAAAATAAAAGAAAAAATTGCAAACTTCTCTTAATGCATTCGTAATACGTGTTATCCTCACAGGAAATTGAATTAAACAAATTTATAAAATTTAACAGAACAATGAGGTTTAATAAAATCATGGAAATTAAAAGGACAAAGGTAAAAGGTGAAGCTAACTGGTTTTAATCGTGTGCTCGCCGATCGTGTCAAGAATAAGAGATTCCTGCGAGAGCGACAGATTCCAGATTTTTTCCAGTTGATTTGTCCATTTAAGGGGACTCCAGTCCAGTGTGCTGTTTACCTTCGACGTAAAGTTAGTACAATTATTTTTCGTTTAGCCTTTCCAGCTCTAATATGACAACTACAAAGAAAATTGAAACAATGCAACAAAAAAAAAAAGAGAGGAACACGTTGAAACGAGGACTTAAAGTGTTGCAACTCGAGAAAGATGATCCAAGGCGTTCGTTTGTTCCGAAAATTCGTGCGCACGTAAGGCGGGTTCTCAGTCTACAGGGTGATCCGTTTAAACGTAATTTAACGTTAATAAAACGTATTATAATATATATTATTATAATTCAGTAAAATGACATTTTTCGTCAACATTTACATTTCTTACTGGAAAAGAAGTAATTCGATTGTATCGAAATTAATATAAAATATTAAAAACAGTTTCAAGATATGAAAAATAAAAGAAATTTAGTGATTTATGTTGATACTAAATTATACACATTGTGTTAATAGATTAATTAATGCATATAAATAAGATTGAGTTGGGGAAAAAGTTTCTTCAAACTTTGGCGCAAAAGTGGACTAAGCTTTTTGCCCGGAAAATCACAAAAATTTTACAATGATGATTATGATTTCACCTCAGAAATGGCAAAATATGGTAGAGCAAAACGGCAAATTTTAAATTTAACAAACTTCAATTAAAACATGAAATAACTCGTTTCACTTTTACGCTGAAATCCGAAAATACTTTTTCCGCAACCCGACATTAGAAGTATTCCCACGCAAAACTAGAGTAACCTTGAAGTGACCTCGGCCTTAAAAAAAGTTACTTTTTATATTCAATGACACATTTGACAGTGACAATATCCACACTGATGATTTACGCTTCGCAAAAATGAAAATAACTTCAGGTATCGAAAAATACTTCAATAGCATGCACGAAAAATTAAGTCCCAAACAGAAATCATAAAAAAATGATCTAAAAGAGACTCGTCAATAATAATTTAATAAAAAACACAAACATAACAAAATTACGTTCTTTCCTGTAATATATTAGGGGGGCAGGAAATTAATGTCGTTCTTTTACATTAAACTCAAACAAATAAATTTGTAACAAGTTTTTATTTTTAATGAATGATGTAGCCACCCTCGTTATCAACAACCTTTTCTCATCTAGCGTGCAAATTTTCAATGCCGGATCGATAAAAATCAATTGGTTTTTGCGCAAAATATCTGGAGAAACGACATTACTTTCTGGCCCCCCTAATAATACCGATCCAACAGGAGACGATTTCAACACGATTTAAAATACCCTCCTCCCTTGTAACTACACCCATTGTACACCCCATTGTAGCTACACTTATTAGTACACAAGCCACACGTTTGAATGCGTTAAATGCCAAGATTCTGATACGTAGATCGCGACACATGCTACAGAAAAAAAAGTCTATCATCTATATCCAAAAGTTGACCACCCCTGCTCCATAGAATCCCATCCGTTCCACAGGTTATGCGAGGTTAGAGCACTCAACCCAAAATTCAACGACCCCCACCGTTAAACAGTGGGATAAATTAAAAAAAATAATAATAATCCCTGTACTAACCAGTCCAAGAACGTTCATTATCATCAGCTCCGCTCGAAAAGACAGTCCAATCAGGCGTCCGAGGAAATTAGGCATGAGGAATGCGAAAGCTTCGTGGCAACCGGAAGCCCGGCGAGTCGGTGAACCCGGAGAAATCGGGTATTCGGTCCCACAGAAGCCAAGCGAATCGACGTAGGATTTTCCGATCGACGATGATGAATTTGCTCGCGACGGAGGCGTAAGACACCCAGGGATTTCGATGGACCAGCTTGTTGGATCTCGACGCGTTGATTTTGACACGACGTTCGACGCTTCTCCTTCGGCGATTACGCATCCGTAAACAAACGAGGGTCGAGGATCCTCGAAGACAGTCGAAGGCGGAGGGAATGAATTGGGGGGAAACGCGCGGGAAATTGAAAAGATGGTGATAGCTTGACTGATAATGATTCTTTGTGATGTAATAGACATGATTGTCGCATCGAAGTGAAAATTATGGAAATGGTAATAAAATTGAGGGGAATTTTGAGTTTAGTAAAGTGCGTTGATTTCGATATTGTTGCACTGATGGCTGATACAAATTTCATGTTTCTTTTGTACATATATTCGGATATAAATATTACGACGGGTTTTTTGAATTACCGGAGATATATCATAATATATTTTATATTTTGTAAAGTGCACTCTTTCTGGATTAAAAGTTATCCAAAGTTCAGAATCTCCTCTGTAACACGTCCTTCCTTCCGTTAAAAAAAAGTATTTACCCATCCGCGAAAATAGTCGAAGGAAATATATTCCTTAACACGTTGAACGCCACCGATATTTCGCAAGTGTCAACATTTTTACTAAAGTGAAAATTTTTCTATTAAAATTACATCTTTACAAAGCAGAAACCTTAAAGCCGCAAGTAGATATATGGTCAGCAGTGCTTTACCTTTTTAATGCCAATATTCAAATATTGAATCTATTAGAAAATTCACAGATATTAAAACTTAAAAATCATATGAAATTTCATTGAATTCAGTAGCGCCGGTCACCAGCGACCCCATGACGTTCCCCGTTTTACCCCATTGACTGCCAACTACGAGATATCTCGTAGCTGCACTATAAGTTTGAATTAATAAGTTAACAATAATGGCCGAGCGTGTATAGAAATTTTCGAACAAAAATGTTCTTCGTATCATTACAAATGTCGAGATTATATTTTTGATTAATGAAACCATTGTTCCAAAAACTTTCTGTCATCTTCTCCAATTTTAACAAGCAAAGGTAATATATTTGCTTAGTTTTTCTGGCAGTGATTGGGTTAAACTTCAAAAGTAAAATTGCGAAAAAGAACAGGACATCTCTATCAACTAACACACCACCAAAAAATTTCTATTTACAGGTCTCAATGACCATCTCGAAGCATGTTCCAAACCGAGAGCAACAATTGCGTGCAAAGCGAACGGTATTAATTGCGGATACGCTCAATTGCCTCGTTAAAACGTTCCTCTGAGTCTCTCGAACGTACGATTGAATCGTTTCTTTAACGAGATCGTTCGTGCAGATATTTAATAAAGCGGTGCACCGGTCAACCGGAAGTCCCTCCCGTCCAAGGGCCCGAGGAGGACGGCGGAGAAGGGACAGGACGAGAGGAGGGAGATGAACGGTCCTCTCTTCGGCCTCTTCGAGTCCATCGGCCGCCGAAGGGCCCGTATAGTTGCTGTAGGTCACGCACGTTCGCTTTTAACCGACGCAAATCGAGGACGGGATTCGCGATGCGGCAAGTGCAACGCGAAGACACGTATCGCGTGTTCTGCACTGATGTCTGTTTAACACTAGAAGCGTTTAACACTCGAAGTACCGTGTTAAATCTGTTATATTGAAATATATTGAGTAAATACTACGATAGAAGGGGAACGAAGCAGCGAAGGTGATGATGAGTTAAGTAATTTCTGTATTGTAAGATATTCTGGAATTTGAGGAATATTTGTAAAAAAAGTGGGAATCCGTCATTCTGATTGGGTTGGAGGTTCTAGTGTGAAGATGTATTCATCATTTTTGCGAGTCATCAATCTGGATTGAGCTTGCGCGATTTGGGTCTTGCAGTCTTGGACAGGGTTCAAGGATTGTGTAATATGTAAATTTAGATCGTTCTTTGCGAGTTCTAAAAATTGAGAATTTGTAAGACGTGTTTCTTGCTTTCGACGTTCAAATTGTCATTGTTTCAACTGCGCATTGAATTTCTTTTGGACTATGTTGCACGTTATTTATATCAATGTAAAGGTGGTGCTATTAAAAAACGTGTCTAATGAGAATTTAGCAACGCTACTCGCCTAATTGCGACGTGACGAAGACTAAACTGTGACCTAACCAAGACCTTTCCAAAGTTTCTCATCCCCTAGCGGAGGACAACGGGGTGTGCGGAACTTTGACTCGCTCAGACACCCCGGCGACCTTTGACCTAACCCGAACCCCAATAACCCAACACCAACACCCTTACTTCAACAGAGAAACACCTTAACATCATTCCACATTCCAAACTTTCTCAATTACCATTACCATCATCCACCTACCCCAACACCTCAACAACCCATCACCCTATCTCAAATGAAGAAACATTTCAACATCATTCCAAATTCCAAACTTCCTTAACCCTTTCAGCACTGAATTTTATTTCTTCAGAAAATGACTAATTTTTAGCAGTGTACATTTTGCGACACAAGAAATGGAATAAAAATACGGCTGAGAATGAAATATATTTTTCTTTATTTCAGGAGTTTTCAGATTTTTAGCTGGGATAGCATAGATCCCAGTATATTTTTATCCCAGCAGTAAATATTGTCATATAAACAAAATAATATATGGAAATAAATTGTACAACAATAACATGTAAATTATATGATAATGTTTGGGATATAAAATATCCCTGCAGTGTTGCAAGAGTTAACCCCTTGGCCTATAATAACGAGTAGCACTCGTGATGCAGTAGATGAAATATAAAATTCTGAAGCTTCCCAAAAATGATAAATATGAAAATATCAATGGAACACAGCACAGTAAAATAATTTCTATGTTATTAACACTAGAACTACCAAACCAGTCAAAATGACTGGTACACAATTTTTTCCAAAAATTCCCTAAGATTATAGGAGAGTCATAGAGTAGAAATTCTACGTCCATCTCATAAAATATAAATTACCGAATCGATCATCTTTTCCACCACTGAATTTTACTTTTTTCAAAGGACTTATTTAATATATTTAAATATAACAGATTTAACGCCGGTAGTTCTAGTGTTAATATTGCGGTAAACTCTAAGATGTATCAGGAACCGCTGAGAAATTTGCATTTAGCAATTTAATTCTGAATTATTGCACGCACAATCGCAAAAGTAATCGTAGTGCAAGGGGTTAATTATCATTACCACCGTTCACCCACCCCAAACTTAACGCAAACCGCAGGACACCCTTCGTCCTATCCGGAATAACAAAGCTATCGCAACTCGCCCATAAAATCGGCGCTCATCCGAACACCTAAGCGCGCGTTCACGATAGAAACGGCAAGACGCAAAGGCCCCGTGTAACGCGGTGAGCAAGCAGAGAGGAGCCGATCGCGCATCGGTTTTCTCGGTTGTGTTGGTCGGCAACCGGTGTAGGTGTACGCATCGTAGGTGTACAGGATCGCGGTTTGGCGCGCCGCGGCGGCGTACTGTTCTTGGCACAGTTTCTGGCCATCTCCTATTGCGAGCGGACCGCCGCTGGACCTAAGCGCAATTTTGTTCGCGAACCGCGATTTTCTCTTATCTTCGTTTTCCGTGATTCTTTTTCTTTTTACGTTCGTTCATTTCGAGCTGAATCTCCTCGTTACACTTGCGGAGGTTACATAGTGGAAAGTGAGAGAAGTAAGTTGGATTGAAAAAGTTGTTATAGTAGAAAGTGGAAAGATGAGGAAGTCAAATGGAAAGAGATGATGTCTGTTATGAGAATTTGAATAAAATCGACCCTAGGATGGGACTTGAGTTTGATGGAGTTCTATGGGGATTTTTTCGTGGGTTGGTGAACGATCTATGGTGAGGTGTCGATAGTATTGTGGGATTTGGAGGAGTTAAATGTTGGTTTTCCTTCGATGTGCTCCCTGTTCGTTGATTTATTCAATTTTAATCTTTTTATTAAACTTGTAGAGGATAAATAACTGAAAGTGAGAAAAGTAAACTGAATTTAAAAAACCTGTTGCACTGTAAAAAAGTCTGTTATAGTGAAAAAAGAAGTACATGGAAAGAGATGGTGTTTTAAAAGGAAGATTTAAATGAAGACAATCCGAAGGTGGGGATTTGAGTTTAGTGTTGGGCTGAAAGGGTTTTTTGAGGGTTGGTGAACAATCTATACTTAGGGGTTGCTAGTTTAAGGGATCGTGCGAAACGGAGAAGTTAAAGGTTGTCTTCGCTGGTGGAGAAGTCGAATGGAAATTGAATACGTTGAAATTACTGCATGTCGATGGTGCAATTAAACGGTAACGCGATAATTATTGCAATTTAGTACGATCGCCGGAATCGATTTCACTGGGTATCGATCTTTCGGAAATTCCTCGTAAGCGACCGAGCGAACGATTTAAAACGCCTTCGCGGCTGAGTGGGCGAAATTATTTGCAAACAATAAACATTGCGGGAGCTGTGTAAACAGTGATTGAAAATAATGAGTGGGAACGGTGTTAAATGTGAGCAAAATGTAATTGTGATTATAAATTAGTGATACGCGATATTAATATAATTAAATGGTTTATTATTAGTTGTTAATAAAGAATTATAACCGTTCTCCAATAATTTCCGCGCATTCGAATCTAAGCACCGATAAAAAAAAACATTTATTTCTTATCCTAAACTTAACATAATTTTTGAAATTTCTGGTAAACACAAATTTACAAAAGTGTGATAAATTTACAAAAGTATGTAATTCAAACGATTCACAGTCATCGTTTTTACGATACATTGCAAAAGTGCACTTGGCAGTCGCATTCTCCGCAAACGGAATGGAAGCGCGCAAAGTCCGTCACCTTGAATGAATTCGCCTCGAAGCGCACCAAGTCCCGGCAAACTCGAGTCGCGTCGCACGAAAACGATCTATTGCGCCGTAATCGACGGTAATTGTCAAGAATTGTATAATCGTTCGTCGAAAGGTGGGGAGAGCCCCGGAATTTCTTCGTTTTGTTCGTTGTTGTTCGTCGCTTTTTTTCTTCATTCGTGGCTTCGTTGCGTGTATTCAAGAAAAATGGAAACAACGTGGGAGGGGCATTTTACTTTAATTAGTGTTTCAATGGGACATAGAATATCAACCTGTGTCTCTATTTTCAAAACAAATTATAATACATAGAATTTCTATCGCATAGAATTTCTATCGCATAGAATTTCTGTGACATAGAATTTCTATAACATAGAATTTCTATATTATAGAATTTCTATGGCATAGAATTTCTATAACATAGAATTTCTATAACATAGAATTTCTATGATATAGAATTTCTGTGACATAAAATTTCTGTTACATAGAATTTCTATCAGATAGGATTTCTGTAACATAGAATTTCTATGATATAGAATTTCTATAACATAGAATTTCTGTGACATAGAATTTCTATCAGATAGGATTTCTGTAACATAGAATTTCTGTAACATAGAATTTCTATAGCAAAAGAATTTCGATAACATAGAATTTCTATAACATAGAATTTCTATGATATAGAATTTCTATGACATAGAATTTCTGTGACATAAAATTTCTGTCATAGAATTTCTATCAGATAGGATTTCTGTAACATAGAATTTCTATAGCAAACGAATTTCGATAACATAGAACTTCTATAACATAGAATTTCTGTGACATAGAATTTCTATGATAAAGAATTTCTATAATATAAAATTACTGTAACATAGGACACCCATAACGTAGAACTTGCAATTATTTTGCAATTAACATAAAATTTCCAGTGACACAGTCCACTTCGTGTTTTTATAAGAGTTCTCCTACGGCAAAAACAACAGAGATTTCAATCATTATCTTGTAAAAGAAACTGCCACGAAGAATTTCTCCTCGCTATAAATCCTAAACTGTGCCCCCATAACCACCTTCTTCATTTTTGCGAGGGGATTCGCGAAAATCGCAAAGCTCCAAAGACGTCGCATCGTCAGAAAGTTACGCGTTGTACAAACAGAGCTAAAAATTCCTGTCTGGTTCTCGACAAAACACCTTTCAAGATAACGATTAATGTTTTTCTCCTCGCTCGTCGCGAACGTAAAACAACCCATATAAAATTAAACAAACTCATTTTATCGTCCAGATATTTCTTACATTTGCAAAAGAACCAAAAAGTAATCTTAATTTTTCTCAAAACAAATGTTTCTCTAAAATCCTACAAAATCAAGATGTAAATGTAGTAAACTGCGCCAAAATTTCCACATTTAATTATTATTACAATTAATTAATTAAAGAATTAAAGAAAATTAATTAAAATAAAAAAAAGTTTTAGGACTTCGACATATAAAACAATTACAGCATTAACGAAATATTTAAAAAGAATGGTCACATAAAATAGTAACTGATGAAATAATTTTATTTCGCTCCATTTCGGTTAACTATTTTTCATACTATCCATCGTCAAATGGATGTAACCAAAAATTAATTAAAGGAACAAAGGATAATTGACAGAATGAGAGAAAGAACCGGCGAAAATCGTAGACAAAACGAGAAAGGAGTTTCACGGTGCTCGCGCGAAAAGTAAAAGGAGGCCAGGGAGCAGCGCGCGGCGCGGCGGTTGAACCATGAAAACAAAGTTCGCGCAATTTTCCGCGGACGAGTCGCGAAAACGTTTGTTTTGCATATGCAATCGATCACTTATATCATTAACAACGACTTTTATCAAAATTTTTTAAATTTCTATAAATTTTTACAAAGTTTCTTCAAGAGAAAAACGAAACGAGAGCCAAAGAAAGCAAGGAACCCTAGATTTTCTAAAATTGAAGCTAATATTATAATTTTATCGTCAACAAAATTGCAAGTTTAACTCTAAACCTACCGACAATTAATCCAGTTAATTGTCTAATTTAAGAAACACTGGAAAAAGTATATTTGCAGGGAAGTAATGAATTTTCGCAGCAATCGAGGAAAATTAAGTAAGCAATCACTTTGATCACTTTGGTAGATGTGACGGTAAAATTGTAGCTTGTTAAAATAAATAAAGAGACGGAGTAAAAGAGATTGCGAAAGAATCGATGCAAACGACGAATGCAAATCGTTATTCGCGTGGCGTACGAGGAACTCCACGGTGCGATTCGCGAATCTGATTTCGCCCGAAGCGGATGCTGCGCAACAAACGCGATTAAAATCTCAACTCTGAAGGTGATGCGACCAGGTGACGTGGCTTGTTTTACCCTGGCTAACTGTCCTCGATCTATAAAACACTGTTTAGCGACAAACTGTAGAATTTTAGCAATAAATGAGCACATAAAACCATAAGATATTTTGAGTCTATAAGGAAAAATACTATAAAACGAATAATCGCGAAAAATTTCCTTTTTAATTTCTCTCGCATTGAATTTAAAATGAAGAAATATCATCTATCTAAAATGGAGAAATATTTAAATATAATAATATACCCAATTCTGTTTTTACATGGTCTTTTTTTACACGTTTTGATTTAACTCGGTCTAGAAAAAAAAATTGATTCCGTTCTTACACGATTTCATTCGATTTAGCACGATTAAGAAATCTAAAATATTCTTAAAATAAATTTTTTAATAAATTTATTTTAACTATTTTTACAGGGTTGAAGGGTATGGAACTAATCCCCTTTTTTTCTATGTATGTACTTCGTGTCTTTTTTTACACGGTTTTGTCTGGAACGTATCTACCGTGTAAAAACAGAATTAGGTGTATATATAAATTTTAGTTTGATTGCATTTCGAATTTGTAGACACTGAAGGTTTCCATGCAATTTCCATGGTTCAATTAGGAGAACTGCAGATCTAAACGTTCTAAATGGTGGCCTCGATAAAACATTCTAGCGCAGTATCGATTCCTCGAATCTCTTCCACGAAAAGACAGCGCCCTAATCGAACGAATCGAAGCCCTTCTAATTGTAAGTGGCTCGATGTGCCGGGCCCTTTTTCTTACTTTATTCCATGAGCGATCGAACTCGGCTGTATCTGGGTCAAGAATAATTTCGTCTCTTCGTAAACACGCGTATCGCGAGTGCTCCTCTATTTTTTCTTCGGCCTCCGTCTTTGGTACACGTGGCGGACCGAAATTTCAACGTTTACGATCCGTTTGAAATCGTTGTTGCTGTTCGATCTGGCGAAATAGCTTTGAACGATCGGACGGGACGAGATATTTTTAGGCCGTCCGGATTTTGACTTTGATGGAAGATATTTTGACCTGGCAAATCGATTTTATGGGCGATCAAGCCTATTCTTGTTAGTTAGGGTTTTATTTCCTTTGTATTCTTTCGTATTCAACTACTGTAGCGGCTATTTCGCATAGGACCAACTGTTTTTTATGGGTTTCCAATTACTGATGCTATGATATGTTAATAATTAAAAATTAAACTGCTAAAATAAAAATATGTCAGTGGTTCCTGATATATTTTAGAATTTAACGCAATATTATTAACAGAGAAATGATATTTCGATCAGTGTTGTGTCCCAATGATATTTGCAATTTGAGAATTTTTGAGAAGCTTCAGAATTCCCTATTCTATCAACCGCATCACGAGTGTCACTCGTTGTTGTAGGGCAAAGTGTTAAATAACAATTTAGAATAAATTTCTCATAAGTGACGGGTGATTTCAACTCGAATCTACTCTCCCTGTAAGTCTGAGCCTTTCCCTTGCTACTCACCATAGCCTCCCAACTGCTATGGTCATTTTGCCTAGGATGTAATATCTTAGGTGGTTTCCCGGGCTACCTATTCTACAATATATCAAATAATAATTTCTCAGAGTTAACAATTGATTTGAACTGGAGCACATTGATCTCGAGTTCGAGCCTTTATCTTATTACCCAACATAGCCCTTTAATTCTATAATCATTTCACCTAGGACTTACTGTTTTACATAGGTTTCAAACCGGTGAGGGTACGATATCTATATAAATAAAAATATAAATGTTCGTTTGTTCGGAATCTGAACCCTTTGCACTCCGCTGTCGCCGCAGCGGCGACATTGCAATAGAAGTTAATATCTCCGTTGTCAGGTAAATCCGGTGTATTTTTATATTTTTTTTAATATTATAAGACATAATTTTAAAATGTATACGCTTCTTTTTAATGGCACACTAAGATTTTCAATATTCCACAGATGTGCATTCGCACAATTTTAAATAGTTTTGAAGTAAGTGGTAGCTCATAGTAAAAATGACTCGGAGTGCAAAGGGTTAAATCTCCGAATGTTCTTCACCAATTGCTTTGAAATTTTGGCACAACGTTGCATTCGAATACGCGCGTGTTTTTATGTACCTAATTATATAGATGTCACGCCTGTGACAGATAAAAACATGTATTTTTTTAGAAAAACAGCATTTAACCAGACTGAGCCCAGCAACGCGTGGCTGGGTAAATTTAGTATTAAATAATAATTTAAACAAAATTTCCCAGACGTATCAGGAGATTTGAAGGTTTCAACGCCAAATTCGACATATCGCCTGCACTTTATGTTCATACTTATCTCGTACTCTCCAATCATAATAGTTAAATATAATTGAACTCTGTGAGACAGTACGAGCAACTAAAGTGCAGGTCACCAACAATTTTATTAATATTCATATCATTAACATAGCATCTCCGAACGCCACAGCGGAAATCTTTGAAATGCAACGATCAAATTTCCTAAAACAGCAGAAGCTGTAACAAAATAGTTCCTGACCACTTAGTCCCCGATAAAATAGCACAAACTGCGCAAACATCAAAGCCAATTGCGTAACAGAACGTGCAACAAGGCAGCTTCTGTAGCTCGGCATCGAAAAAAAGCAATCTCTCGAGGCGGACTTACGTTCGCAACGATCTCGCGATGACGCCATGCTTTTTTACAAGATCCGCGCCGCACAACTGCACTCAACGCGCAGCGCGCGCTTCCGGTTTGCATTTAAACGCCGAGAGGGAATTCCTTTGCTATGTCGTCGATTGCAAGCTGGAAATTAGTAGAAAACTCGTCAAATCCTTCACGAAGTATAATTTCAATGTTCATTCAACGTCGGAGTTGAAGTATAGCGATTAGATTGATCGAATTAGCCGCGGCTCGTCTGCGGGTTGCGGAACCTTTGACACGAGAGAATAATTTACTTAGATGACATAATCCGAACGTTGTATCATCGCTCGTTATAAAGTTGCGTACACGCGTTGCAGAATTCTGATTCAACGGCGAGGACGAATGAAAATGACAGTTTTTCCTGCTTTTTTTAGCGTTGCATTAATTGTGACGTTGGCACGACCGTTTGAGCAGTGAAACATGATCTTGTTCCTCTATTTTTTACCACATCTTTTTACAAATATTTTTGGAGAACTGACGCAACTTTGCAAGTGCTTTCAATCGATGACTATATCCACCTATATACAGTCACTCGTGATATTGAACAGATATCGATCACCCTTGATAGAAAACAACTTAACCCTTAGCACTCTGCGCGTTTCTGTAACACTTTCTGGCAGCAACTCCGGCATATTTTTTGCAGCGGAGCATCTCAGAAGAAGAAGTCTAAATTTCCATCATAACATTCATTCATCTCCATGTTTTTAATCATAAAATAACTTCACTTCAATGTTAGCGCGTTTTAACTACAGGTAACAATTGCCAACACCGACAATGACGCAGCATCTTAACCCTTTGATGACGACGGACGCATATATGCGGCCTGAGAAAAAATCTGATTATAGTTTATCAGTGTATGTATACACGGTTAGAGTTGAAAAATTGAAATATAACTGTTGAAATATGATTACACAAATACTAATTTATAACTTCTACACATCAAAACTCTGACTTTCTGATAAAAAGGTAGCTTTTTAACGCCAAATAAATGATTATTTCTCAATATTCAAAAAAGTCTCCGCCCGCAAAGGGTTAAACGTAATTATGTTAAATAAAAACATTTGGCTCTGCAGCAGAGCTATCTGAGCGCTAAGAGTTAAGTTATTGCAACGTCAATGCCATTTTCAAATACTCCTATATCGGGCTCTGTGCTACATCTTTGAAAAAAACTCCTGCTTGAAATGCAGGAAAGTCTACGTCTCCGTAAACACCATAGCAGCAGTTGAACTTCGCGTCTCTCATTTTCCATCGATCCGGCAATGTCAACCGACCTGGCAATGTCAACCGACTGGTATTTCGCGCGAGTCTCCGCCGCGGTGCCTTTTTGCGCGAGGTAAACGAGAGAAATCGGGGGAAGAAGGCCCATGATGCGTTTCCTTATGGGGCCCGAGAGACCTCGAGGAACGCTCGTGCTCACCGTGACCGTCACGCTCGCGGCTATCTGCCGATCTCATGGCGATCTTCTTTTCTTCCTTCGTTACCCCATTCTCGTCTCTATCCGAGCGAACGACTTTTGTTTACAGTGAATCCTGCCGTAAAACTGAGAGCGATTTATCAATGGCGATATCATCGGAATTAACCCTTTGCGGACGGAGACATTTTTCAATATTGAGAGATAGCCATTCATTTTGCGATCCAAAAGCACCTTTTTATCAGCAAGTTATACTGTTAATCCATATACATTATAAATTATTGCTTGTTTAACACTAGAACTACCAAACCAGTCAAAATGACTGGTACACAATTTTTTCCAAAAATTCTCAAAGTTTATAGGAGAGTCATAGGAGAAATATTTTACGTCCGACTAAAAAAACATAAATGACCGAATTGATCATCTTTTTCGCCTCTTGATTCCTCTTTTCTCAAAGTACTTATTTAATGTATTGAAATATAATGGATTTAACGCCGGTAGTTCTAGTGTTAATCATATTTCAACGGTTGTATTTCAATTCTTCAGCTCCAACTGTATATACAAGCGGCTATAAACTATAATTAAATTTTTTCTCAGGCCGCATATATGCGTCGCTAGTCCTCAAAGGGTTAAGTGTCTTTGCTTTTAGGAATTACTTGGGAAAAAGAGTGTGTTCAAAAAAAAATTCAATATTTATATGGTATGTAGGATACACTGTACTGAGTAAAAAAGCTTTGGTAAACGTAGGTCGATAGGTCAACCGTTTCTGAGATATAAACATTTTTGTTTGCTAGTATCATGAAACTGAAATTAAAACGACATAATGAGTATTTCTTCACATTTTAATTTGAATGTTATAGAGCTCTGCAAGTAGGTACATACACTCGTGCATAATGTTCAGAAGAATGAGCGGTAGATAAAGCGTTAAGTAATAATTTAAAAAAATTCTGAGGCTCATGGACAAGTGGAACTCGAGAGCCTATCGACAAGTCCAAACCTCTCAATGCAATTATCGTAAGAGTCTCGTTGCCGTAACAGGAGTTGAAGTTCATACTTTCATCAAATTCGAGAAACCGCCTGTTCCGAAGGCTACGATCCGTGTCCACCGATTGGAAGATCGCTTCCTCGGTTTTCTACGGGACCGTATAAGGCCCGACGATCGAGGATACGGTGACACAATAGCCAATTGCGGAAGGTGAACTAACCGTGACTGCTATCCGCCACGGACGCCTTCGGGGCCTTGCTCCAGATCCCAAGATCGAGCTGCTCTTTTAGGAATTAATCGTGTAATTGTCCACGACAAATCGTATTGACGAGTCAATTGAACCTAGGACTGTCACGCTTTCCCTTCAAACAAAAACTATTATCGGTCGACGTGTGACGCGTTAAATGTCAAAGGGTTCACCTGTGACGAGAGATGTTGAATTCGATGAAATTCTGTAAGACTTTTAAATCGTAATATTCACGGTTTTGCTAATACATTGAATATTTAAATAGTGCTGTTAGAAAAGAAAAGATGCTCTGTGTTTAGAACTATTTTTATATTTAGATAACACTTCTGTGCTATAAAGATATCATTTTAATTGTAAAAATTTCAGTTCGGTGGAAATAATGAATCTAATGAAATATGGTGGCATTCAAAGTTGTATGCTCCGAAAGCGAAATAAAAGCACTGTCAACACGTTGAAGGTCATGGGGGTCACCGGTGACCGGCGCTATTGAATTCAATGAAATTTCATATGACTTTTAAATTGTAATATTTACGAACTTATTAATTTGGCCAAAAATAATTTATTTTAAAAATAAATAATTTATTTACAGGATGGTATCAAAGAGGTAAAGTCCTGCTGTCTATATATCTCTTTGTGCCTTAACCCTTTGCGGTCCGAATTATTTTGTCAAGTTTCTAGCGAGCTAAATGAAGTTAATTGCACGAAATTTTCTGTCGTAGCAATAACGATAGCATTAACGATAGGTACTGGCGGATATTTAGGTGATATTACAAAGTCATTATGAATTTAAAAAGTAGATATTAAATCGCCAGAAAATAAAATGAAGTGAAAAGCTATGTCAAGTATAGCTCGACATAGGACAGCAAAGGGTTAAAAGTTTCTGCTTTGCAAAGATACGATTTTAATAGAAAAAGTTTCACTTCAGTGGAAATGAAGAAACTAGCGAAACACCGGTGGCATTCAACGTGTTAACAATTTTATTGCAAATCTGCGCATCTCCCCGATGAAACTTATCAACTAACAACCCTAAAAGAAGCTTAATTACGAGACAATCAACCGATAAGCACTTCCTCTTCCTAAAGAAGACGTCAACTGACGTTGTCCCGTCGACCGGATGCTATGGTCTGGTGAAATAATAAACCAGGAAGGGAAGGTCAGCAACGGAGCTTTACTTTTCTGTCTAGAAGACGATCGAGACTTTAAAATAAAGCCTCGCTAGAGCTATGCCAATGACCCATATTTCTTCTATTCTCGGCTCGCCAGGAGATTAAACTTCGCCGTTCAATTTCGCGAATAGTAAACGCACGATCGCGTCATCGCTCGATTTTTCCCGATCTTAACCCCATTCCTCGATTTTCGTGGCCGTTTCATGGAAATCGAACATTTAATTAACCCTCTATCACTGCAATTTATGCTCTCACCTGAAGATCAATTAAGCGATAGCACGTTGGGAAATATTTAAAGTAGCACTCTAAATAATATATTTAACTTATCTTCTAAATGTTTAACTGCTAAGGAAGTTTATGAACTGTTATAATATCATTCTTGCAAGTTATAAATTTCCTTTTCAATTAAATGTTAGAAATTTAATTTGTTGTAATTTGATGTGTTGTTTTTGTTGTTTACGGGTAACAATAACCCTTCAGTGTACATATTAACATAAGTACAAGCAGAGGTACAATATAGCAGACATCAATAATCAAATGAAGGAGACAAATGTTGTTTAATGAGAAATAATGTTGTTTAATTGTCTTAACTCCTAATATTTAATTGTTAAATGTTACAAAGTTATAAAGAGTTATTTCAAAGAATTCGAACCCGAATCTATCTTATGTTTTTCCTAAAAAAGTCTGAAATTTTATGATTTTATCTTCTTTAATTAATAACTTAACTTCGACGTTATTTTTGCGTGGAAGTTTTATTTAGAAAATATGGAAATTTCGTTTTAATTGTGATTTGAGGTCATTTTCGAATTGTCTTTTATGGGAATTTCAAAGTAGATACTTTGGAATGGTTGCAGGTAGAAAGTTAGAAAAGAAAGCGCTCATTCGACACGAGTTGCGAATCCGTTGTCGATGAGTTTTAAAAATACACAGTCCCATTTTAATTCTAGTCGTGATCCAAGTTCTATTAGGTCGTCACGACGAACATTTAGAGTCGAATGAATTAATTTCACTTTTCACCGAATGAAAATACATTAATTCAATTATTGTAATTTCTTTCGCAGAATGCAGCTCTCATCGTGTTGTGGATGCTACTCGTTAAAGACCGGCACGATATTCAGCGGAATATGTGGAATAGTAAGTCCACGAAAATGAATTTTAATTTCCCCTTTAAAAAAGTGCAACTTACTTAAGATAATTATTTTTCTTCTTTCAAGATCCTCTCGATAATCTCATTGGTTCTAATCTTCACGCTGAACGTAGAATGGAAAACCATACTTATAGACATCCTGGACAAGACAACCGTGAAAATCATTTTCGCGATAAATCTATGCATGACGATACTGATCTCCTCGCTGCTGATCTTGGGCGCAATCAGGGTAAAATTTATTCTTCTTTAATTCAATAGTTTTCAATTCGTTTTATAGATGTGCCATATAAACTGGAGTAATCAACTATATGATCGGATACAACATCCACTGACTGTGACAAGTTCCACCGACGGTCATTGGAACGTGGAAAGTCAAATTAATTCTGTAAATTTTCCAAAGGACTTCTTAACACTTTAAAGTATACTGTTTTAAAAAGTCTGCGCCTACAAGTATTCTATTTTTTTTTGTATTCTTCGGCTTTAACAATTATAGTTCTTTTGACAAGAACATACTGTTTTAGGTGGATGGTGAGTCACCGAGGCTATGATATATTAAAGAATAATTTATAAAAAATCTTTCATAGTTTATCATTTCTATAATTTGAGAAAAGAAGCGGCGGTGAATTTAAACTTGGGCCCGGTAATAGAAAATCCGTTTTTTGTATTTTTCGATTTTGACATTTACGAGTAGCTTATCTCACATCTACTATTTTAGGTGGATTCTGAGTCACCGAGGCTGAGATATACTAAATGATAATTTATAAAAAAAATTTCACAGTTTATCATTTCCATAATTTGAAAAAATTAGCGATGGGAAATTTAAACTTGGGCCCGGTAATAGAAAGTCCGTTTTTTGTATTTTTCGATTGTAACAGTTGCGAGTAGCTTATCTAGCATCTACTATTTTAAGTGGATTCTAATTCACCGAGGCTGAAATATACTAAATAATAATTTCGAAAAAATGTCCAATATTATACCTCCCTAATTTAGATAAAAGACCTGAAGAAAAATTTAAACTTAGGTCCAGTAATTTGAAATTCATGGCTTTAACATCATACCCACAATATCCCCTAATAATCATATTATTTCCATATTTATTTACATTCCCCTGCAACCTGTAACATTACAAACTAAAAACTTCTACCGAAAAGAGTCGATAATAATCGAAACCGTGCAATTCTTACAGAGAAACACCTTTATGATGCTACCATGGGTTGCCCTTGGGATAATGTTAGCTGTTGCCCTCTTCGTGAGCGTTCTATACACCTCCATCATGTTCTTCGTGAATCATGATGTCCTGAATGGTGTCCTGTGGCTCGTCTTTGGCCTCGTTGCCGTTGGTGAGTGAGCATAACTTACCAAAACTCAGAAATCTCGGGAGAATTTCATAATTAATCAAATGCACAACGAAACTTTACAAATCTTAACTGTTTCTTTTACAGTCATATACACGTATTTGTGGTTCGTCGTCTACAGCTACTTCCAGCAGCTGAGGTTGGACAAGGTGAACAAAAGAATGGGCCCTTACGGAAGGCCATACAACTACCGACGACCTTGAAGCTTCATTCTCCTTTCATCTCAGCGATTTCTCAAAGAGATTAGAACGTTTCTGCGAACGAGGACCCCCCATGCTCGATTGTAATCGAGAATTCGTCTAATCGCTCGAAACCATTCACCGTCGACGATCACAATCGCAACCAAAGCACAAAGCCGTTTCTTTCTACGTCGAAGAATTTTTGAGAGCAGCATTTCGTTCGAGAATATTCTATTTATACGATGAATTAACTCTTTGCGGTCGAACATTGACATATAAATTATATTAATTATTTATTACTATTAAATGTCGACGTTAAAGTGAAAGATAACTTTGTTATCTAGAATTTTAATCGAGAATATTCAGTGAATTATAATTGAAAAAGGAAATAAATAAATTTGTGAAGTTGGAGGAATATCGAGGAAATACAATTATCATGATTTATGAGTAATTAATATAATTCACGATGTTTTCGACAGCAAAGGGTCAATTTACATTTATAAAGTGAAGTTTATTCCGGGAATTTCGCTTTTACAATCGCCACGAACGTTGCATTTCTTCTGTTTCTTATCGATAATATGATTTGGAGATCTGCATAATTATTGAACGTAGTGTAAAATCCAACGGCCGTTTCTTGTTTTGTATTTAAATGAAAAAGTAAGCCGACACTGCCGTCCCCAGTTTGCCAGCGATATCAAAAGGCGAGGCTGATTCGCGTTGGTACCGAAATAGATTCCATTTTCAAGGATAACGAAAATGTTAAGTGGATGCAAAAATATACGCGTTGCCTCACCGCGAGAACCAGTCTCTCCTACGCAAGGTTAACGACTGACTTATTTATTTTCCTTCGATTCTCTCTCTTTTTTTACTCTCTCACTCTCTCTCTCTCTCTCTCTCTCTCTATTCCTTCTCTTTCCACTCTCATTTCGATATTTTTGTAACGCGCATCGTTAATTTTTACCCATCGTTACATGACTGATTTATTTATTTTATTTCTTCTTTTCTCTTACCATCATCCTTTCTTCTCTATCTCCATTATGGTACTAATAATATGTCTATATTACGCGATATTAATTTTAATCTATTGTTACAAAAAATAGAATAAATTATTCTCGTTTCTACAATCGTCTTTGCTCATTTCGAGCAGCCTGCCTTTGCATTATCCTTGCACAATTCTCTTTATATTGTAAAAAGAAGAAAATACATTAAATTCTTCTCTTTAATGCATTTTCTACGTTTTCACGAATCAACAGAGAAAGAGAAGCTGCACCGAGTCCAGTGGCGTGGCTGTCGCATCCAAAATCCGTCCTCGTTGAACTCCTTCGAACCAAAGATGGCCCTTTCTTTGGAAATCTGCGATGATGAGGTTTTTTTTTGAGGAAGTTTAATCAACAGTTAAAGCTTTAACCTTCATCCCCACCTCAAAAGAAGTACTCTAAAGTCCCTAGCTGATTTTCCGACCTTACGTTACTTCAGATTTTATTTATAATAAATTTATTGAGAGTAACATGTAATTTGGATCAAATTAAATCTCGATTTCGGAAAAAACGACCCCAGGGACCAATGAAGGTTACAGTGTAATACTTTGTATTCCCACTTTTCTAAAATTCTAAAGATTCAAGCTACAATTTTGAAAATCAGTGATATTCGACGGAAGAAAGGCCGGAATTTCTTTAAGTTGTAAAACTTTACATTAACACAATTCTGTAAATACATGTGACGTAAAAATTCCATGATATTCAAGCGGCAATCAATGCGTTAATCAAATTAATCGTTCGTCAATAATTACCTACCCGAAAGAGCTGAAACAGCCGCTGGGATGAGCCCAACTTAAGATCAGGTCTTCGATGGGTTTTCCGGTGAATTCGAGAAAGCCTTCCATTCCGCATAAAAGTACTTTCGATGATTTCCAATAATTTCATGGACAAAGAAAAATAGAAAGATTTGTTTTCTGCGGTAGGTAATAACTGTTCGCATTTAGAGCAAAATCTGGTACCTTGTTCAGTAAACAGATCGCGAGTGTTGTAAGGAAATCCTGCAGCCTCCAGGTCTGTTAGATCCTGAAGAATCGCCGAGCAGTAATTAAACGTCAAATCTGAGAATTCTGATGAAATATCTGCCTCGCACTGCAACTGAGACGAATTTCATTGTCAATTAATCAAATTTTAATCCGTAAAAAACACTGGCCAACACGATTTCCTGTCCAAAGAATATTTATGCTGATTCTTATGGATTTCGTGATGCTGAACACGAATACGAAGTCCATTTTTGAAGAAAAATGACTGCTCTTTCGCCTCCTGCCATTACAATTTCTCCTGAACGTCTAATTTTTAAGATAAATAGGAAAATATCCATAAAAACTGGGACATTTTGGGCGCCGTTTTCGCTTTGAGCATTGTTTAAACACGTTTGAATGTTTATAACATTAAAGTAATATGCATCGTTATATTCGGGAATAAAAAGTACTCGACTATCGACAGTCGATAAATAATATTTCGGAATTTTCGGCACGTGCTCGTAAAAAGTTTCGCCTCCACTGCTATGATACACATAAAATAAAAGTTAATGTAAAACAAAATAAATAATAATATAAAAATAATATAAAACAAAAGTTAAGTTATCAAAAAGCTTAAATAATTACTAACAGCCTGTGCAACTTCAACGACGAGCAATTTGTGAGTAAGTGGATATCCTCTGCTGCGATTCTCATCGTTAATTATCTTCCTGCACGTTTCAGGAAATCGACACTCGCCTTTAACTTTACTTTGAACGATTTCTGCGAGACATTCGTCGCTCTCCTCTTCCTTCGGTCTTCCTTGCATCGTTAAACGAAGGATACCCAAAGAAGTTAATCCAGAAGTGGGTCCACTGATTTCTCTCAGGATGTGTTTTCTCCACGATATTCTTCGTATCCACAGTGCAGGGTCGTTCAACGTCTCGTGAACTGATGAAGGAGAACGTAATTAGAAAAAAAAGATGCTGAGGACTCGAAGAAAAATGATAAATGGAAAATTCGAGGATAACTTGATCTTCCATGATGAATGATTAGTTCTTCATTAAACGAATTAAGGATCGACTAAGAATTTTAAAAGGCGAGAATTCTTTGGATCGAAAGGTCATTTTGTTTTTGCAATCGTTTCACTTACGTAATTGGACGTTTTCGTTGTCCGAGATGACTCTGGTTTTTAGAGAGAGTCTGGTTGAATCGCAAAGTTTTAATATCGTTCTGAGCATGTTTCTATGCTCTTTTCCGAGATATCGGGAGTTTTTGTGAAGCAGCACTGCTGCTACATTGGCTGAAGTGATAAAAAGAAATGTTGGAAATTCTGCTACTTAAAGTCTAAAATTAAATTGCGCTACTTTTTTTTTTGTAATATTAAATCGTCTTATTTTTCCAATTTTATTTTAAATTTCTCACCTTCGGTCATAGTAATGCCAAATGCAGCATCAGCGTTCATCTCATCGGGTCTACGATGAACGTAATCGACCACATTAAAAAGCGCTGTTAATTTGTTGTCTGAAACGAATTACACTTAATACTTCACCAATTTTTTAAATATGTTCAATGTAATTTAAATATCATTAATTCCACGCGTAATTGTGATCGATAAGTACTTCTTTTTACAAAAAAGAATGACATTACACTCTATCCATTAATTATTAATTACTATAAAATATCTCACAGTGATAATGTTCGCCATAAGTTCCAGGCACGAAAGGTCTCAATATTTTCGCTCTATCTTTACATTAATGACCGAAATTGAACAATGACTTTATTGTATATTATTTTTCGCATCATCATAATCACAAGATAATATTTGTAACAAACTAATGTAAACAGAGTACAAAAAAGTTTCGCTATGATCTTCCAACACACTTCTCTCACCCACGGTGAAACTTGCCTAACTTTCCTGGCAATTAGCGGATTAATTAAACACACCCAAACTGCATGAAAATTCAAATCGACAACTCCTAACATGTTCCATTCACTTTTTGCAATTCCTCAGACAAAGAGAAGAATAATAAATTGTCACACAAAATCCTCACCAAAATTGTCAATAAATAACTCCCCATGAGCGCAAGAGAAAAAGCAAGTAAACGTTAAAACCACCAAGAAATTCGAAAGTAGTCCAGGTCTTTCCATGGGGGTTGCTACCATACGAAAAGCCTCTTGCATCCCCTTCCGCGGACTTTATAAGAGCAACTATCCCTTCTCCGTGTGTGCAGAATGAAGTGAATGGCGAGAACCAATTTTTCTTAACCAACGTGCACCGGAAACGCGATGCGAAACGGAAGCGAGCACTTCTTCTTCATCGACGTCTCTTATCCTGCAAATTCGTCTCTCGAGGACCAACTGGAGGACGAGGATTATCCATGGCTTTGCAGCCACCTACGGTGATTCGATTGGTTCGAGGGAAACGTGACTTTTCTCGCTAGGAGTGCGTCGATTCTAATTCAAACTAATGAATTTGCTATTCCGAGGCTGTTTGATAAAACCCATGGCTAATTTTAGAACGTTGAAACGACGAAACAGTGTGAACTGAGATCGAGGAAAATAACAGTGGGGGTGGCGTTTTATTAAGTGGTAATTTCTCATATAATATTTCAGAGTGATGACAGAATGTGGAAAGCCATCGAAGCTTTGAGTACATTCGGCATGGTGAACATAAAAATGGTGGATTTAAACGCAGTCAGGGTGGAAAGGATTCAGGTATTGTCCTGAAACACAGCCGGTCATCCCTTGTCCTAGTTTCACGCATTGTCCTGTTTTTCTCCTGGTCTGAAAATGAAAAAAGGGGGGAATGTTAGTATGACGTGAAAAAGAAATTAAGGTTCTTAAAATTTATTCATTTATTGAGGAGTTTTACGAACGTTAAGGAAACGAAGCTTCTTGAAACTTACGACTTGATATTCTATTTGGCAGAGATTACTCCTGCCACTGTTCTCCAGGGTGTCTTCCATGGATTTTAGCTAAAATTTGATTAAAAAAGGGAATCCTTGGGGCGTCACGAATTTGACACAGCGAAATATTATAAATAATGTTGAATTTTCAGGTAAAGGTAGGAAAATATAAGACATACAAATCTACGAATCTGTAAAAGTTTATGATAAATACCATAACGGGAAAATTGGGAGCTTCCACCATAGGGTTTTGAACATTGTTCAGTATTTCTTCATTTTCTACCGTCCTCGGGGTGCTTTTCGTTATCATTCCCATAATCACGATCGCAACGGCGAGATAAGACGTCGATAGCCTTTCAGTAAAAGCAACTCGTTTTATAAAATGAGTTAAACGATTTTTAAATAGCGTACAAATTGTTATTATTACAGCCCCTGCACTTTTCTGCCGCATAACAATAAATAAACATACTCGCAAATAAATTTAACACGATAAATGTAAAAGAGAATATTTAAAGACAAATAATTTGTTAAAAATAGCTTAACAAGATTCATGTCTAGTTGTAAGAATAAAAACAAGGTTCCTTCTAATTCTAATTGTAAACATAAAACTATTGTGAGTTTTATTACAGCCTATATCACATTTTAATTTATTAAACAAAGTCTAGAGTTTTGCAGAAATAACATTGCTATACAATTTGTTGTAACACCTTTGCACAAGTGCTTTTGAACTCCTTTAAATTCTTTAAACAAAACCAGTAATTTTATTTGTCGCACAACTAATCGAATACTTTGTTTCAAACTAGCAAAAACTCGTAATAATATCAATTTAACTTACATTCTGCTACAACTGTTAAAAAAATGATTTCAAAGTTTCGTTATCTCCGAGTTAACTGACAAGGATACACTGTGCCGTCTCTGGCAACAGAGATCTTTTATATTCCTCGAGAAGCCAACAAATCTCTCTATAATTGCGAGAGGGTTTCATCCACGAAAAGGGTTTGTTAATGATTTTCGAAACTCATTGCGACACTGTATACAGCTGACGAAAAAGATTAACTCTTTCTAATTACAAAACCAAGATTTTCATCTCGAAAGAACTCAAAATCTATCCGTAATTAATTCGTTAATTTTTCTCGCTTTCCTCGAAAACCTCTGCGAACTAGTTTCACTTGTGTCTGATAGCATTTCGTACTTAATCTACTAAATTTCAATAAATTCACTCGTAGAATAAAAACTCGCCTTAAAAAAATAGTCGTTCCTCCGTTTATTGATTTAACATCGATTACAATAGCAATACGTTTATGGTTTTAATAAAACGGTTTAGTTTTCCATTTATTTTAAGATTCGCTAACAATTTCGCATTATTACTGGCTTAGTTTACTTAAGATTGCTAGGTATAATGCACATTTAATACTTATTATTGTTAAGGTGGGAGAATTGCAAGATTATTTTTGGACATATAAGTTTCATATATACGAAAGGGATTTTATGGTGTAATTAAAAAGTTTCATGTTTCTACCCCATCGATTGATCTATCTACGCATTGCTTATTAATTGCCGATTGGTGTCGCTTCTATCTGCATTGGGTAAGGCGGATACATTGTTATCAACAATTTAAAAAACAAATTAAACGTTATATAAAATTACGCAGGACGGTCGATTTATTGCGATAAATTGCCACTATTTATAACAATTCGCACTTTCGTTCGATCGTTATCGAGTACTTTCACCTATGGAAAACAGATTTCTAGCAGCTACGTGTTATTTTAAAAATTGTATTTTTAATGCAATTCACCTTTCTTCGATTTGTAATATATTTTTATTATGCTCCTTAGCTAAGATCTATTCACTGTTATATAATTCTATATTTATGTTTTTCTCGGTTCATTTTTATAGAATTTTCCATTCGAAAATGTCTGCCAAGTTGCGCTACATTTTACTTCACGAAGGATATGTTATACAGGATGTTAAGAGTTCGGTGCAATTTTGTTAAATATAATTAAACGTTGAAACTTTGTAATAATACATTAAAAAATAGAATTCGTAGAAAGTATCACGAATACAGAAATAGATAAAAGAATACAAAGTATATTTCGGTAATATTTAGCTACTCGCCTTAAAAATTGCCAGTCTTTTTTTTGTTTTTTAATTTAGTTACTTTTTACTGTGCATACCTTATTACATACACGTTTAATTAATTTATATAAAAAATATATACATATGTGTTAAATTCAATGAACATTGTAAATATACTGAGAATAACAAAATTTATAACATTAATATTCGTAGATTTAACGACGACTATACGATATACTTTCTCATTCTGACTTTGCCAAAAAGATTTTTCTAAGTATTTTCTTTTTTTTATTTTTCCTATATTTAACAAAGTGCTTCTTCTGCCACATTTTTACGGAACAGCCTGATACTTAGAACTTAAAGGGAAAGATATATTATCCTAAAGTCTAAGATTAATTGTAACATACTGCTATACGCCGCAGTAGCAATAAAAAAACTTGAGCGGAATTCTCTATCAACAACCAGTTGAATGTCATAGTTCAAAGTTAAATCACTTTGTTGTTGGTTTACATTTCTGCTTCAAATGCTAACGTCATGTTGTCTAGAACCCAGAATTTTAACTAGGTTCCAAATGAGCAAGGCTTATGATGTTAAATAATAATTAAGGAACAATTAATCAAAGCTGACAAAGATTTGGACTCGGGCCCATTAATTGGAAGTTCAAGCATTTAGCTTCACACCCACGGTAGCCTCTAGACCGATATTTTTCTTGTTGTCAATAATTGCAATGTAAAAGTTAGAAGGACGATGCAAAATATTTTTTAACCATTCTCATTTTGAAATATTTTGTTAATTTCCTACTAACATATGTAGAAGTTGTCTTCCGTCTTTCATTTGATTCTTAGCACTTTTAGCCTATTAAATCTCTACTCTGAGAACTTCTATTAAATGACATAACAGAAATAAATAACTCTGTGCAACTTGCAAAGTGTTGCTATAAAATTCTGTCTAAAAATGTATAAAAGAAACAATCTTCTCGAATCGCAAACAGTCTCGCCGCTACACGTTGTTACCAAATTCAATTTCTAATTGCAGTCTGCATCCCACTGCTACGAAGACGACGACCAAGAGTACTGGCAAACGAAAGCGCGATTGCCATCCAAGCTTCAGCATGAAAATCAGTGCTCTGTGAAGAGTTCCTCCACTCCCCAGAAAAATGTCTGTAGCCATTTTTTTCATAATGGTCGTAGTCATACAGTAATCAATCTTGATGCACTTTAAACAATGTGACTCCTTTCTCTTGACTTGCTTTATGGACAAGTATTTTGAAAAAATCGCTTTTTGCGAATTATTTATTTGTTCTTGCTGAATAAAATTTTTATAACGTGCGTCGATTATTCTTCGGTAATGGAGGTTCGACGTAGATTAAAAAATATCCTTCAAAAATGATAACACTTTTCGTGAAAGATCATGAATATTCATCCAGTGGTCTAACCTCTGATTAATATTGTACGCTTTTAACGACGATTTAAAATTTTCGACGTTATTCCGTAACAACCCATAGGCAATCTTATATTTAAATGAGTGGGCGTAAGTAGTTTTACAAGTAATTTTTGCAGTTTTCCTCTCACAGCCGCTTTGACAGGAAGAAAAGATAACCTTCAAACCCAAAGTGAGTTTCTGTCTTCTTGAGTTCAGTGAGAACGTAAGCCGCTGTCGAGTGAATTATTCTCTGATTTTTGAGGATTCTTGAAGATGAAGTACTTCTTCGTTCCAAATGAATTTTATAAGATAACCATGTTAATAAATGATGATCAACAAATTTGAGGTTATCGAACTGCGTCAAAAACAACTACCTTAGAAACATTTATGGTACAACTGAATACAACTGTAAACCATGTGCTACAAAATATTTACAAACAAATTTGACTTCTATTGTTTCGAACTATAAACAATATAAAGCAAATAATCGCGACAATTTTATGCTAATATAATATTTTTGATAGACGAAAGAATTCTTGAAATTCTAACAGTAAAGTTTCAGATAAAAATCACTATCCTGTTCGACGCAGATATGAGGCAAACTATCAAAAGAACAGCAAAAGTACTTAACATAATTTTTTAAAATATCGTACAAGTACTTGTTAAAAAATCTGAAATTGTTTATAGAACAAGAAATCATAATTTAATGGATCATTTGAAAAAAGTTCGTCATTTCCATATACATTAAACAGTATGAATATTCAGAAACGAATCATTCATAATCATTCCTAATTACTTCCGCCGAAAAAGCAGAAAACTACGAGTAAGCTTGAATCACGATCGTAAGTTTCTCCTGCCCTCTAGGTCATCGAATAGGTTAAATGCGAGAAGTGCTTGATATCAAATTACTTAGATATCTCTAGCTGGTGGGGTCAGGGAGAATAAACATATTTAACAAGCTGTATTACACAGTCATTCCAAACGCATTCGTCGCAGCCATGAACATCGACTTCGAGGGCAAGCGCATTCTCGTAACGGGTGCCGGACGAGGTACGCTACTTTTTGTAAAAAAATAATGCTACTTTTTACATAACTCTTTTTTACTCGCTAAAAACTAAGTTCGTGTAAGCCGGTGGTTCTCAAACTTGGGTCGCGGCCCTGCAGGGCAGGGGTGGCCAACTTCGATATATATAAGATCGATATTTTTTTTCTTAAAAATGTGTTGCGATCTATCTACTAAAATCTGGATATTTAACATATTGAAACTTCTGTCTTGTTTACTAATACGTAACAAAGATAAGTCATGCGTTTTACATGCAGCCGCCGTGGTACGAAATTGAATACCGCTTGGTACAACTTGGTACCATTTGGTACCACTTGGTAGCACTTGGTAGCACTTGGTAGCACTTGGTACAATTTGGTACCACTTAGTAGCCAATTTATTTGGTAAAAAAACTCTTAGTATGGGCCAGTGCAACTAGCAATATCATTGGTTGGCATGTGGGCTCGGGTACCCCGGGTTCGCCAAACCCGTACCTGGGACATTCCCAGGCCCCTGGGGGGACTATTAAGTCACAATGGGGAAGGGGGTTCTGAAATCCCGTTGAAATTGTCTCCTGTCGGCTGTAATCGACCACAAATCGAGTTTTTGGCCATTCCTGCCCTACTCTACCGCGAAGGAGCCTCTAGGGCACCGCGATGGGTTCCTGGTTGAAATTTTGGACTGGTCGAGGAAAAGCAGATACATCCATCCCATTGAATTTACATTTGATAACTAAAATATGCGACATTCTGAATAAATAATTGTTTGTCAAAAAGTTTTGGTAACAGTAGCCTGTATGTCAATTGTTGTTAATTTTAAAGGGTGCGCGAGAAATCCAAAGAACTATAAAGAAACCATCGGGCAAGAAATCCTATAAAAGTTTGAGAACCACTGGTGTAAGCAGAGAATAATAGTTCTTTTCTTCGGCCAGTATTATTTCCTCGCACGTTTGAAAGGGAAGAAATTGATTGGTCAATCTAATGAATTACATTGGTTTTAATGAATTATATTGGCACGTCGAAATGTTTTCTTCCCTTCAAAAGTTTGCCCATCACTGCAATAAACCATCATACCGCAATTATCAAATCAGCTTTTTGTAATCGTACCAAACAATGCCGTAGGCATCGGCAGAGATATGGCCCTTCGTCTTTCAAAGTACAAGGGTCAAGTTATTGCGCTGTCCAAGACAAAGGAGAACCTGGAGAAATTATGCGCCGAGGATCCACGCATCCGACCTCTCTGTGTCGATATTTGCGACTGGGATGCCACGAAAAAGGCGGTGGAAAGTGTTCTCCCCATTGATCTCCTTGTAAACAATGCTGGAATTGCACGACTGAGACCGTTCCTCGAGGCCACACCCGAGGATTTCGATATAACTTTCGACGTGAATGTGAAATCTATATTGAACATATCTCAGGTCGTTGCTAAGAATATGATCGAAAGAAAAGTGCCTGGTAGCATTGTTAATTTATCCTCCCAAGCTAGCCAGGCTGCTTTGAAGGACCACGCTGTATATTGCTCCTCCAAGGGGGCTGTAGACATGTTGTCTAAGTAAGAAGAGAATCTTTTAACCCTTTTTTTTATAGCTGAATGTAATACCTCGATGCTCAAAGGGGAAGAGATTTTCTCTGCTTATTAACTATTTTCTTTATTTTCTGTCTACATTATTTCCGGTTTTATGTGGTTAAGGTCCAAACTTCTGCATCTTCGGGAAATTATTTTTACTTGATTCATATATCATAGTTTTAATTTGCTCTGCAATTACCTTAAAGTCTTAAGTTCTACTTGAAAAAATGCAAAGAAATATTTGTTGTTAATTCCTGCATATAGTTCTAAATCTACTTGTTCTTAAAAATTTCTATATTTTAAACATATTCAGTTGACAATTTTTAAAGTACTCAACTAAAACTGAATCAAAATGGACGCCAGAGTACCTGGCAATTCACGATCTTTTCGAACATTTAATTCATCGTTGAAAGACTAAAAAATATATATATTGGTGAATATTTTTTAGAGTAATGGCTCTTGAACTTGGACCGTACAATATTCGAGTGAACACCGTAAACCCTACGGTGATTATGACGGAAATGGGAAAGCTTGGCTGGAGCGATCCAAAAAAGGCGCAGACTATGCTGAATAAAATACCCCTAGGTCGATTTGGCGGTGAGTTTTTGTTTGATAGTCAATTAAATCTTGCTAATTAATTTCAACATTTTTCAGAGTTACTTTAGTTACTAACTAGAGCTTTCAAGTAAACAGATAAATTTTGCTTCTCAGATAACCCCTGAAAATTAATAAAATTTTGTTATAATTCGAAACAAATAGATCGATAAAATATAGAATAAAAAGATGTAACTCTTTACGCTATTGTTTTTGCAGAAGTGGACGAGGTAATAGATGCAGTTGTATTTTTACTAAGTGATCGCAGCTCTATGACCACCGGAGCTGCTTTACCCGTCGAGGGTGGATTTCTAGCAACTTAAATTACGCAATAACACATAATCCTGGGGACTTTTACAAATTGAAATGCACAATATATCAAATATTTGGTAATTTATATCATCAAGAGTATCAATTCCAATTGATAAAATAATCGTCGAGCGATAACTTCCTCTTACAACAAATAAATATTATTTTCCTTACTTCAACCCTAAGTTACTTGAATTTATTCATATCCTACGATTTCCGCGATAAAATATTATCAATAATTAATTATAAGAGACAAATATTGCTTTAGAATCGAATTCTTCTAATTAGAGAAATATGTTGCAAAACAAGAGAAATAAAAAATTGAATGTAGGGCGGGAAGTGAAAAAAGAGGCGCAATATTTAATTCTCGTTCATCTCGTTTAATTTAAAAAATGCTTTCGTTTCTTTATTTATTATTCAACTAGAATTCGGCGGGTTGGCGGCAGGGAATACCGCGAAACGGTTTCCATTCTCGTCGCGAAAGAAACTCGTATTATTCCGAAAAATATTTTATCCGAAACACGTGATTTCGAAGCTTCCCCCACAGCCGACCCGTTTCCGATCTAAAACAAACGTTCGTTTCGGCTCCTAATCGGTATTATTTGCACCTACGGTGAACATAAAGATGGCGGAGAAAAACGCGAACTTAACTGTCTGCACAGGAAGTGAACCCAGTTGGAAACAAAACGCTGCATGTCCGATTCATTTGCAATTACAATTTCCCAAGAAACACTCTGCGATTGAAGCATTTAATTTCAGTTAATCCTTTACGTGATTCTTGATTTCGACGAAATTTTTTTTTCTAATTTTAAGTCCTCTTTTCAATTGTAAAATCGTTAATTGCAAAATATTCCGAAGCTATATTTCAAGATCAATTGATCTCAGTTAATTTTTTGAATTCGTGCCGAGTGACAATTATACCGAAATTAAGAATCACCGGATCGATCGTACCAACGGTAGAAATTGCTGAACGATTTTTCGTAATGGCATTTAAAGGATTAACTTTCGATTATTTTTCGTCTCGACGAAGAGTTACTGAACTAATTGGACAAACGAAAATCGTTAAATCTTTACAATTGCACTTCAGTTAGGAGTAAACGAGCTCACATTAGTATCGATAATTTTCGAAATGGTGCAAGCTTAAAATACGCTTCAGCGAGTTTTGCGCCTCGGTTTACCGAGATTCGTTAATAATCCTTTCGGCACGATTAACCCATTGGTACATTTTGATTCGTTCCTCTGCCGCTAACGAACGAGGAAGGAAATAACTTCCAACGACAAACAGAGTCTTTCCTTTTTTTTCTCCATGATAAGCCAACGAGACTCGGCAGATAAAACAGCATCCCGATGGGTTAATACTCTTTTCCGCGAACAAGATTAAATATTGGCGAATTTATATTTGCTCTTACGTAATATCGCGTCATATCGATAAATTACCGCAGATCAGTTAGCGCAGTGCTACTTGTCGTCGATTTGCATTCTCCTGTCACCCATGGTTATCTCGTAATAAAATAAATATATCGGAACAATTGGATATGCTGGTTGACTTCGGGAAAAAAATTAAAAGAACAGAAGAAGGTAAAAGTAAGAAAGAAAAAGAACTTCGCGTAACAAGCATTGTCCGGGTGCCGATTTAATTCGTTAATTCTTCGTCTACCTACGTACGTTGGAAGTATCTAAGTAATCTTTACGACTTAGATAATAAGTGCTTAAGTACTCAGGCACAGTCTTTGAAAACAGCCTCAGGTGTTACTGGCCATTAAGTATTTCAATACCCGAGCACTCAACCTGTACAGTTCTGTATTCCTAAGTTCTCAACTATCTAGATCACGTGCTCGAGTAATTACATACTGATTCCTTCGATACTTAGGCACTAAGATGATTTATAAGTACCTAAACTTAGCCTTCAGGTACTTAAGCAACGTTCGACTCGTTAAATCGGCTTAGAAGTTCAGTGGAATTATCGAGACGACAAGAGAGATGCATCGAGAGCAAAGTTCGCGCTACGGTGCAACGAAAACCACAAATATCATGTTTTCCTCCGCGTTCTTCCACAGCTTACAGACGATCTGTGCTTCCGTTTTCTCATTTTTCTTCCTCGCATACACACGCATACATTCTTTCTCTCGCAGAAGCGAGAACAGTACATATGCATGTCCATTTTCTTTATATATATCTATAACACAAAGTTATCGAAAAACAAAACTCGAAGGCAAGCCCACAGCAACTTGACTCACGATGGCTAAAACGCTCTTCTTATGTTTTTTTTTCTTTTCTTCTTTTTTCCTTTCTTCCCCTCTTTATAGTACACAACGACAGCTCGCAGTATATTCTCTCTCCATCCACGGACTTTATTTTGACCTAACAGTTTTTCTTCCTCCTTTTTGCTTCCTTTAATTCACGTGCACGCACGAGCACACACAATATATACCTTTTATATATTTATATACGCATCGTCTTACGAGCTCTCGACTCTTATCACACGCACATTTATATTACGTTATATGTATAGTAATTCTTCCTTAATAAGATCATATAGTAATTGTATATACATATACAAACCGTTCGCCTCGATACACAGTGTTTTCTTTTCTCTCGATTAGTTCACTTAAAATATATTAATCGCGATTTCTATACCCCGATGCCGGGATCGTCGTGACGCCTCGTCGAGATAGAGGTCCTCGTTGATGCCTCCGCTACTCGAACCTGTTTTCCTTTTCTTTCTAATTCGTTCTCTTTCCCGTCTGTTTCCCTTTTTTCTCATTTGTGTTAAACTCTCTCGTGGTGCGTAAAATGTTCCTCTAGGCCGAGCGGAATCAAGCGCGCACAATCGATTTGTTTTTTAATTTGACAAAAAAGAAAGGAAAACGAACGACGCAGTTAATGGAATGGCGCGTCCACAACAGCTGTCGGTTTTGGCTCAATTCGCGCGCAATCTTTTTCGACCGTCTCTCTTAATTGCCTCCAGGGATCGTAGAAATTTGCAGTTTCTTCTTCGCTATCCCCTTTCTTGCGTGTCTACAAAAATTGGTGGTATTTTACGAATGCGGAATTTGCGATGGATGTAAATCATTTTGATGGCGAACAGTTTTTTACCGTGGGAATTTAACTGAATTATTAATGGGCAAAGAAGTTTTAAGAGTGTAACGTTTACTAAAATTTCCGCTCCTTAAAAATGTATATTATTATTGATAAATTCAGGGGTGGCAATTTTAATCTTCAGCGTTTGGGACAGTTTTGTATTAAAAATTTGGTGTTTCGAAATTTATTTGAATCTTCGAGGAGTATTTTTGCGATGCGGTTTCTCGTTATTTCTACATTAACACTAAAACTACCAAGACAGTAAAAATGACCAGTTTCTATTTATTTATCTAAAAATTCTCCAAGTTGGTAGTGGAACCATACAGTAAATATTCCATGACTACCTTATAAGACAAAAATTACTTAACTGATCATCCTTTTCACTTCTTGATTCCCCTTTTTCCACTTATTATATTTAAATATAACAGATATAAAGCTGGTAGTTTTAGTGTTAAAATGTACCACTTGTATGAATTACGTTTAAAACTGTAATGAAATACTTTCACGCAAAGACTAAATCGTTTGCAAATTTCTATCGGATCTCTAGAATTGTCAGCAGGACAGTCGTCCTCATGTGACATGAATCGTGCAAATAATGAAATGGAAAACGAAGGAGAGGACATCTTTCTGCGCCTCCCTTTTCTTCTTTGACGTTTAAACTGACACCGGTCACCTCGAGAAGGATCAGTTTCTCGTTCGAAATTCTTTGATACCGCGAAACGCTAAACGAACGGAAAACGACGGATCATCGTGAAAGAAATCATTTCCACGTGTCTTTCAGTCGTGAAGGGAAAACGCAAGAACGTTAGCTCGCGCTGGCAGTGTTTCGTTTTTCCAAGCTACGACTCGGAGGACTTCCTCGATCCAATTGCATGAATTAATATCAAAGTTGAAATCATTTGAGTCTTCTTTTCGATGTAAAACATCAAAAGCATCGCGTGCTTTGCGAGAATTGAGAATTCTTTGGCAAAGTGCAAGTGAATTTTGAATAAACGGAAGAGTCTTTGAAATTTGCAGTGGCTATCAACCTGTTAAACTTTAATATCGCGTAAAAAATATATCACGTTTCTCAATAATTACAGCTTAACATTTTTTGTAGAAAAAAAATAAATTGCAATCTATTATTAAGTTCAAAATATCGGTAATTATTGGACCGTGAAATTTGCGAGTGGGAAGCGACGCATATTTATAACAAAAAAAATAAAAAATCAATAAAACGGTAAAAAGCGAATATAAACAGTAATTGTAAAATAAAGATGTTAATTGTGATGTTCGAGAAGTAAAAATGATGATTAAATTTTCAAAAGATCGAACCTTAGATACAAAATTATTGATAAATTATAATTAGGAGGAATCATAAGTAAAATTGAAAAATTAGACGTAAAAAGACGTTGAAAGCAGTCTCAACATTTCTCTGTTGGTGTAAAGGGTGCAAAAATCGAATCATTAACGATCGGGTGTCATCGTTGCAAACGAAATGAAAGTTTCGTCGTATTAATACAGACTCTCGTCTCTTTGGCGAAAATATCCAGGGATAATCGATACCTTTGTCTGTACAACAAAGTTTGTTCATAATTGCACCATCGTGTAATCGCAAATAAGCGAGGGTTGAAGAATGGAAACAAGAAAACGAGGGAATGCGATGATCGAAATACGCAGGAAATCGCGCCTGAAATCCGTCGCTTCCGGTTCTCCACCGACTATGCAACAACGAGATTGTAATATTCCGTCTCAAGTAGATCGTTGCGATCGGATTCGTTTCTATACAGTTTACAACATAGTAAATAGTAATTAATAGTAGCAGCAGCGATAGTGCAGTGTAGAATAGTAATAGTAATTGTAGTAGTAGAAGCAGTAGTAGTGATAGTGGGAGCATTAGTGTGGTAGTAATGGTAGATAATAGTGATAGTGGAAGTAATGATAGATAATAGTGATAGTGGTAGTAATGGTAGGTAATAGTGATAGTGGTAGTAATGGCAGGTAAAAGTGATAGTGGTAGTAATGGTAGGTAAGAGTGATAGTGGTAGTAATGGTAGGTAATTGTTATAGTGGTAGTAATGGTAGGTAATAGTTATAGTGGTAGTAATGGTAGGCGATAGTGATAGTGGTAGTAATGGTAGTAGTGACAGTGTGGTTGTGATAGTGTGGTAGCAATGGTAGATAACAGTAATAGTAGTAGTAATGGTATGTAATAGTGATAGTGGTAGTAATGGTAGGTAATAATGATGGTGAAACTAATCGTAGGTAACAGTGATAGTGGTAGTAATGGTAATCGTGACTATGGTAATAGTAATAGTAATGGTGGTGAGTTTGATTGTAGTAGTAGTGGTGATGGTGGTAATAGTTTGATAGTAGTGATAATAGTAGTAATAGTAGAAATAGTAGTAGTAGTGTTGTAATAGTAGTAGTAATAGCAGCAGTTATAGTAGTCGTAGCCTATAAAAGTTCATCTGGAGTCCAAATACGTTAACTTCTATAACCCGATCAGCTTTTGTGTTGAAAAAACATTAAGCTTTGGGACGAATTGTCTCAGTATATCGAAGATTCTCTTTTTCGTTGAAAAATAATCTAAGAGCCTCATCCTTTTTAAAAATGAATCGAGAAAAGGGATTTATGTCGCAACTGCACTCTATGCAGGACGCCATTTTTACAAAAGGAGGACTTGATAAGGAATGGTCGGAAAAACTATTTGGTTGCAAATACAATACATTAATTGTAAAGTTCCATGGAGAATCCCTACCAGAAGCGGTCAGGACTGCCTAGTTACGATTGATTTGGTATGTTGAAGACCAAATGCCCGATGATTTTGATTTGAATTTGACATTACTTCGAACCTCGGGATTTTTCATGGATGAGGACGGTCGACCGATACTATCTGCTGAACCCAATAAACCGCTATTTGATCTTTGGCTAACTGCTGCTGCAGAGCTGAACAATCCCAATATTTGAACATTGTTTCCATGGAATGGAAACCCGCCGACTAGAATGGCCTGGAGGGTTGTGGGCTCGAAATCCGAAATCCTTAATTGTGCCTACCGAACTACGCCCATTGACAGAGGAGGCAAAAGAACTTCCAATCCAAAACCATTCATCTGAACAATTTGCTGACGACCCTGATGACCGCTCATCAGACAGAGAAGAAATTTAAGTAGTAATAGTAGTAGTACTAATAGTAGTAGTCGTAGTAGTAATAGTAGTAATAGCCTATGAAAAATAATACATAGAAAAACACGTGTCGGTATAATATATTTATATATAACTTTTTATCACGTTTTTTTGTTTTTCGCTTTTTTATATGCAATGTGTCGACGATATTTATACAAGACGCTGGATCAAGGGGGAGGAGAGGCTGTCGAAGAGAGGAGAAATAAACGTGATAGAGGTCAAGGAAAATTGAAATGGGAGATGAAAGGGAGTACACGGACGATGGCGTGTGTGTATTCTTCCCCATTATTTCGAATATTCTGACAATTTACGGTAGTCTCGCCGTGTTCGGTTGGTCATTCTCGAGGCTTTCTCTTTAAGCGTACGGTGCACTTTATCATTTCTCTTCTCTCGCTCGTTCTCTTTTCAACGTTAATCCTTCATTCGTTCCTCTTTCACTTTCTTCCTTACATTTCCGTTCGGCCTTTCACGCGCATGCTCAACAGAACTCGAAGCAACATGGTTGTCATTAAACATCGAAGCCTATGATTCTCGATATCCCTCTCAAAATTAGCATAATTACATTCACGATTAATTAAATCGTACTTCCTCTATCTTCTATAGAAAAAAAAACAAGTATCAAGATTGCGGTGTTCATACAACGAATCGCCGAAATCGGAAGCCGCACTCTTGATACAACGGAAACGAACGATACATTCTTCGATTACAACGGAAAGATGTCGAGGAAATATAAATGATACATTCTTCTTCGAAGATGTCGAGGAAATACGTATTTACGAAGCCAAAGAAGAAAGTCTTGGATTAATGATTTCGACGAAAAACAGCATTGACTTTCTTTCTCCCTTCCTTCTGAGATTCCGAAGTATCTTGACGAGACGTTTTCCATGGAAGTCTGAGAGTGACCTTTCCTCTCCTCCACCCGGGTGCATATTCACACGAAATTTCGCACATAACGCGTACACATAAAGACGAGGTACGAGCACACTGTCGCGTTAACACATGACAGACAGAGACGCGCACACACAAGCATACAATCATACATACCCACACATACAACGTATGGTAAGTAGAACGGGGGTTTTGGCAATGTTCACCGATATTTCAACCTTGGGTTTAACCTTGGATTTCATCATTTAAGAACTGTTCGACATGTTACCCATAAAAATGAGACTTATCTTCCGTTAAATTCCATTCGACACGAGATTCATCGGTAGCTCGTGTACACTTGAGAATACTGAACGTGACATCTTAGTCAGAATTAATTATTTTCTAGCTAGATTCCATCAAAATTGACGGGCTTGTAAACTTCCCATATAAAATCAAAGAAATATTTCTCTACCTATAATTGCCCAGGGTATCGCATTCAATTTTCCTCGGTGTACTATTTCTAATCTCGCGCTACCAAACGCCATTAGCATCAAAGTCGTTACAAATTTGTTCGTGCACCGTCGACACCAAAATGGCCACCAGTTCTTAATGTACATATAGACAACTCTTTCGTGTTCTAATTAGATACTAAAACCACCGATATCTCTCGCCAAATGGAACTTACTATCTATTTCTTTTCTCTTATTGCTAACTGCCTGTCCCATTCTGCAGCACCGTCAAGATATCTGTGATGAAAGGAAAGGAGACAAACGAAGGGAACAATCGGCAGAGAAAAGAAAAGACATCGTTCAATTTCAGAGACAGCACCCTTCTCTTTCTCTCTTATCTGGGTACCACGTAGATAACGCGTTCTGTTAAAAAAATTACGAGTCTTCTTTTTTTAGGAACAGACATCCGTGAACATAACCGTAGCCCACGCACGAGTACATTCGTCCCTCGTTTCTTCGCTGACAATCTACGTTCGGCTTAGTCGTATAAAAAAGAAGGGCACGAGAGGCGTCGTAGGACGAGGAGAGGTTTATTTACGCGCCTGTTAAAACGGGAAGTCGCGTCGATCTTCGACGATATCACTGTACTTAGTTTCTCTTCTTCTCTTTCTTTCTCTCTCTCTCTCTCTCTCTCTTTTTCTCTCTAACTCTCTAAACAACGATCGCCAATTCGTCCATACAAAAACGATCGAGTAACAATGGTTCTACGGTATTATTTGGAAAAAAAAGAAACACGCGCGCGGATACGGATTGTACAGTACGCCCGATCGATGCTGGCTGTCGAAAGTATTATTTTTTTTTTGTTATCTCTCTCATTTATTTCTCTTAACGTCTAGCACAACCGAACGGATTTATCTTACAGCTACGTTTATTCGACCACTCTTTTAGGAGACCGTTGTACTACATTCTGTATGATTGTTTAACTAGAGCACTAGGCAAAAGGGATTTTCGCCTCGTCGAATCCCTGATACTCAAACTCGAGATAAGAGTCACACGGTGGTAGCACGCGCTCGATCTTTTGCAACTTTTCGAGGAAGCCTGGTTTTCCAAGGGAGAGAGACTCTAATTCGATCACTCTAATGGCGGTTTCACACTGTACGATGTGTTCGTCACGGTTGAATGTGTGTACATATGCAAACTTAAAAAGCCTGATTTAATATTTCTCCAGTTTTCACTTCGTTTCTCTTCCTGCTGTGTCGTATCATGCCATACAGCGTGAATATACCTTGACTTGAATCCTACAAGTGTCATTCGAAGTATGGAAGGAAAGTTATGGAGTGAAACTGAAATCGTGCACCTCTCTTGCAATTTCTATAAACATAATTTGTCTACGAATAACACTGACCTGTCGGACATTTTTTACAATTTTTTTTTAGATATATACATCATTGATTATGATTCAGAAACAATTAAGACTAATCGATTCTACACACAGGGTCACTCGAAGATCCAAGCCAGAGTGATCGAACCTTAATATCCTACGGAATGCGAGGACTCGTCGGTGTGTTATCGATTATGCGCGTTGGAACAACGGGAAGTGAACCCCGCGATTTTTAAATCGTCGTTTAGCCATCGATGAATTTTGTCTATTTACAGATCATTTATTCGGCAAGGTATTCTACATTTATACAGTTTGATCGGACTTCCGGTGTGTCAAGGTTATCGCTATCGCCATTTCAAATGTTCTTTGTATATTTCTTTTTTTTCAAGCAGAGTATCAACGGTGTCACGTGTCACCGTCGAGACTCGTTTTAAGTTCAGCGGACGATACGCCGTCCGAAGCGCGAATTTTTAAAAACGTACCAAAAAGGAGAAACTCCGCGATCTTTATAACCGCGCGGAAATTTCGCGAAGATTTTCGATTTGTCGAGATCGAGCCACCGCCTGGCTACTTTCGCTTCTCTCTCAACCTCGTTCCGAATTCAGGATACAGGAATTGCAAACATCGACGATACGCAAGCTTCGTTTTCAATAACGAACGACGTCTTTCGAATGAACGGTAGCAACGATTACAATGATCCATCATCGAAGCCGCGTACTGTACACCAGCGCGATCTAAGATCACGACCGACCGAGTGCATCTCTGTTGTCATAACGTTTTCCATGAAACACACCGTGGACTAGCGTTCTTCGTTCTATTATTACTCCGGCAACACTAATTCCCTAGTATCTTTTCACGACCACTACGAGCGTTCCAGATTCACCATCGATATTCACGAAATAACACTCGCGTCCACCCGTAAACGTGCATAGGTAATCGTTGTTACTGTTGGCCCACCTCGCACCAACTACCGATCCCAGGCGTCGATCGTTCCGACCACTTCCGGTCTCAAGATATGACGAACTCGTGCCAGTTTCAGGCATTCCGAGATCTCGATCTCTCTTCATCCGTCGCGTTCGATAATCTCGAGCCGTTTAAACCGGCGTGAAATAATCGATTACTCGTGTGAATTTCAGTGGCCAAAATTGTATTCGATAATCCGTAGAATATTGTATGGTTCGAACGCGGAGATCATCGAGAGCCAACGGAAGTCGTGGCGCTACGATCGCCGTGAATTCGTAGATTCGAGACGATCCGTCGGTATACCGAGGTGATAACGGCCGTGACTTTACCGGCTTCCCATCGGCGATAAGCCGAATTTGCTGTCGCCGTTGCTCGTTCCTCGACGACACCAACGATGATGGCAACGACGACAACGACGCCGACGACGCCGACGATAATGACGACGAAGAGGATGTCGATGATTCTGCTATTGCTCCTGCTGATTCACTTGTTGTGTTGAACGCTTGCCCGCCTGGCCACCAGGGTGGGTGGGGCCATTGCCGTCGCATTGGCGCTTCCAAAACAAAAGACACACAAACAGCGACATTAGCGCGCCACCGTTCTCACCGTAAATCACCGAAACCTTTTCCCACTTTTTCTCCCTCGCTCTCCTTCTCTCTTTGTCCTCGTTTCACCCCCGCATGAACTTCTCTCGTCTTTGTGCGCATCAGCGCGTCATTCGTTTCTCAAACTTTTAGTCTAAAGACGTGTTTACATGCAGACGATTCCGCTCATCGTTGTATAGCGTCGTACAAGTGAATTTTTGTAATACAATGTAATTATAAAGAAACAATTAAACGTTACGCACGAATTGTATAAGAATTAACGTTCAATAGACGAAGACATTCTCTTTTCTTAAAGAAAGTACGGTTAGACGATGTAGAGTTCAGTTTGGAAACTGAAGAATTGCTTGGAAACATTTGAAATATGAATTAATGGTAATCGGGAATATTCTCGCGGCCTAGATACATTCATTCTAGGAAAATGTATTCCAAGGTAGTAAAATATTAATTGCGAATGGTCTGCGTGACGCGAAGGGGAGCCCCGAAGTCAGAGAGAAGGATCGCAAGGCGAATGCTTTTTCCACGATTTCAGTTTTATCTTTCGGTCGGCGTCCTTTACCGTGGCACAGGAGATAATTTCGCCCCCATCTTTCTTTGCCTACTTTTGTCATTTAGAATTAGTGTCATAGCTTTCGGTTACCTGAAAAAAATTCAACGAAAGAACATAAGGCGGAATTCCGATGAAATTTCGATGCCAGATTTCGACGTCTATCATTTTAATTATTAAACGTGTGTAATTCTCGATTGTATTAATTGCAATTAAACAAAAACGTGCATTATGTGCGTGCACAGTCCTTTGTTCGGAATGCCCAGAGTATTAGTACAGCAATGGAAGTTTAAAAAGAAAAAAATAAATAAAGAATTATTAATCTTACTTCTCACCTCGAGAATAATAACATTAAAACTACCAACACGGTCAAAATGACAGGATCTCAATTATTTAAAAAAAAATTCCCAAATTGATAGGAGAATCATGAAGTGATTATTCCACTTCTTGTAAAAACCAATTCATCATTACCTTAATTCATTAACTTAATTCATCATCTCTATCACCGCTTTTTTCCTCTTCTTCCAAAGTATTCATTTAGTATATTTAAACATAATAGATATAAAACCGGCAGTCCTAGCATTTATAAACATCAAAAATGCAATGTAATATAAAAGAAAAGGACAGAAAAAAAGGATGTATTTTTCCAGTTGCTAAAGTTCCCGCATAAATAATCATATAGGCTAAGTTTCAAGACATTCAACGATAAAGCGGTACAACCAGTTGCTAGGCAAAGTTTCGTAATAAACTGGCTCGACGATCTTATACAGTTTCTCTCTCTCTTTCGTTACGCTCCTATTCGTAAAACGTAGTGGCAAACATCTTGAAACCTAAGCGTGAAAGTTTCTTTCGTAACAGACATCACTCTAACGCAGCGGTTCTTAACTTTCCTCGGGTCGTAGACCGCGTCGGTAGTCCAAGGAAAACTGCGAACTTTTTTATGATTCGAAAAATGCAGAGAAGCATTTCCACAGAGAATAAGAATACTTGGAACAATCGCGTATAATGAAGTCATGGTGTAACGTGCAAAAAAGATCTACGCTGCGTTAGACATCTTTTTAACCGCATTAGGCCCCGTTGAGTTTTTACTAAAGGTACTTTAACCCATTCGTTGCCAACGACGAGAATACTCGTCTTTGACAGGGTGGTATGGATTGTCAAGACGAGTATACTCATCCTTCTTTCAATATGTTATAACATACACAGGTTTTTGAATTAGCAAATCTTTTGTGGCCACAAACATAAATATTCAAATGTAAAGAACTTGAAAAAATACTACAAATAAAATTTATTACAAAAATTATACTTCAATTATTGTTTAGAGAATGATCTTTTACAAATTTAAATGAAGCATGGCAATGGGAATAAGTTCATATAATTTAGGCTTGGCAGCGAATGGGTTAAATGTAAGAGAGGGTTGAATGACTTGATTTGCTTTCCTCGCAAAATTTAGGAACCTGCTAAATTTTTGTTTGCACATTTATGTAGATTCTACCTCCGAAGTAAAAATAATATATAAAAAAAATTGAAAAAAAAATGTCAAAGTATCTAAAAAGAAATCATAATTTAACCCTCTATAGTCCGAATTTTCTTTTGCTTCTGAAGACTCGGTACAAGAAAGCGCTTTAATAAGTGTTGCAAATAGAATTTTAAATACCGGCTTCCACTTAATTTCTAAGCATTTAATTGCAGGGAAATTTCAAAAATTACATTTTAATCATTTTCGAAAGTAAAAAATGAATTTGACAAACGAGGATACAACTACACCTTATGTCGCCTCAAAGAGTCCAAGGCTCTATAGAGGGTTAAGAAGGTTAATTAAGAATGTTCTCTAAGCAGAATACAAATGAATATGCTTCGTTTCATGGAATTGGGCATTCCGACAATATGGACGTCTCCGATAAGTTCGATATTCGAGATCCTCGGTCGAAAGGAAAGTGCCGTGATCTCGATTATCGAGGTCATGTCTTCCATTCATTCAATACGTTCAGAATTTACGTCGCCAATATAGTAAGGAATTAAAGACAAAATAAACGATGTAATCGGCAACGAGTGTAAATCTTTACATTATTACATATCGACTTAAAAAAAACCCATCCCAGTGCACCCGACAGCAGGCAACAGAGATTCCAAGTGCGCATCTGAGAAGAATCATCATCGATTTTAACCCTTTGCACTTCGAGCAATTTTTCACATCACCTTTCAACAATTTCGAATCATTTTTACTACGAGCTATCAGCTAATCCAGGACTATTTAACACTAGAACTACCAAGGCAGTGATAACGACTGTTTTATCATTTTATATAAAAATTCTGCAATTTTATAGGGCAGCCATAAAGTAGATATACTACGTTCATCTTATAAAACATAAATGTATGATCGAACATTAATTTAATAATATAAATATAACAATGTATGTGTAGAAATATAAAGAGGTTTCTAAATGTCGCCGCAGCAGCGACAATGGAGTTATCAGCTTATCTTACAGCGTCGCAGCTGCGACCACAACGGAGTGCAAAGGGTTAAAACATAACGTTTTCCGGTTCCTGTGCAACGACAAGAATTTCACTGATTTAATATACAAGATATCGATGCAATTCTTTCCAAATGACAAAACTACAACTCCCCCTTTCCATTCTCCATTTCTCTCTCGATTTGCAACGCGATCGAGAAAGAATCATGCCACGGTATTTCGACACCAATCTACCAAAAAGTGACCTGCCAAATTAGAACGTCGATGCAACTAACACTGACATTCACATCGAGATCTAATTCACAAGCAAAGGAATCCACCATGAAATCGATTAAAAAAAAAAACGATACTTTTCTATTTGATCTTAAATTCCTCAACCAATTACCGCGCCATTGTCTCGAGAATAAAAATATAAAAGAACTCGCCATAGGGGACTAAGAATTCGCGTTTGATATTTCACTGGATGAACGTTAAAGTAAATAATTTGTATAATTTTAAAGGTTACTTTCAAAGTAGAAATGATTCGAGACGATTGTGACGAACATGCACGCAATGAGGAGAGTTAATGAGGATGCCGATGACGCAGAATTTTGAAGAACGATTTATAGGAAGGAAGAAGTTTGAGGTTATGGCGATGCGTGGGATATCGAGAGTCTGGGTTAGGTGGCTCGTCGAAGGATAAAGACTTATGATGCAACGTGTTCTCCCCTATTATGCGATGTTTCATGCAATTTCTAGTGACAGCACCAAGTGTAACAAACTCGTGTGAAATTTAATCGAGGCAAGATTAGAACGAAATTGAGTAAACGATAATTAACGCTAATTTCCAATTCGAACTCGTAAACAATCGATGATGAAAAGGTACGTGTAAAAAGAGTACAACCGACGATGAAATCTTTGACAATAGCTTTCTGAAGAACAGAGACGTCGATTATTGTATTTGAAATTTGTATATGGTTTAAAGTGACGCATCATTTTCGAATAGTCCCTTTTTAATAAAGTAGTAATAACTTCCGCCGGAATTTATTTATTTCAGAAACTTCTTATTACTCTATACTTGGAAATTCGATGTTGAATGTTACATGAGATAAAACTGTTCTTACAATTAAGTCACATCTTTGATTATTTGCAAATCGAAATCGTGTAAATCGAAGATTCAATTTGTAAAAAATATTCTTACAGTTCACGCTTCGAACGAACCGTAGATCGTTATTTTTACCCAAGTCAACGATAAAATTCAAAGCCTAAAGACTCTAAGAAGAAAAAAATCTGATTGTGAGTTATATTCAAAAAAGAATTCTCCCAATACCAAAATCTACAAAATTCCACAATTACAAGTATCCCAGAACAACTCTAGACTCTGAAGAAACAAAAGTCCTCGCCCTTAACAAAAAAACGTCAAAGTTCAACGAGTCCAAAAAGTAAAAAAAAATCAGGAAACAATAATTCTTACAAAATTCACAGTTAAATTTACTAAAAAAGAACTGATAAAAACCATCACATCTTCATAATAACTTTCACCGTAAAAAAAAATAATAAAGACGTATCTACTGTAGTTCGTCAAAATTAAAAAAAGAAAGATTTACAAATCGTCCTTGCTTACGAGTTCACCGATACAACTCCGATCTCGAAACTACGACAAGGATAAGCACTCCCTAATTGCTACCGGAGAGAGTTATACTCGGATGCTTTGCTGCTGCAGTTTGATGTCTGTGGTGTGTGATATAGCAACTCACTTGGACTTGGACTGCACTTCTCCCGCAGCTGCATCTTTACGGTGAAACCGCATACTGACCCTTCGTTCTTGGCCACCGGCGCCCGATGCTGAAAGAGACCATCAGAAAACAAACAATGCATCAATACCGCAAAAAAAAGGGAACAACGTTCAATTGTCTGCGCATTAACAATCTTTCTTTCCTTCCTTTGTCTCGGGGGTGGGCAAATGTTTTGCGAATAGGTAGTCTCTATCAATTGTAATTATATTATACGAACAATATTGTTATAGAAATAACGTTCTTAACCGGAAATGTTAAAAGTGGAAGTAACATTAACGCTTTATCTACCCGAAGCTCGTTGATTTGGATTTCCTTTGTCAAAGGTCACTGAACCTGTTTTATTCGACTGTGGTAAATAATATAATACAATTGCAATCTTTTGAAATAACGGAAGTTAGAATGACATTAGGAATATTAATTAACATTTTGATTTTAATAGAAATTATACGTACGGTTTTGCGTGATGTCTAAAAAAATGAGGGGTAGATAAAGTGTTAAGGGTACTTTGGATACGTTTGTATGTTTAAATATTGTTTTACGTTTTGCATGCAAAATACTGAGTGACTGAAGGTTTTACGCGTTAAAATTGTTATTTGTTTCAAAGTCTGATATTTTTTATCGGCAAAGAAAACGTCGATGGTATTCGAAGGATGCATATATGCATCCATAGCACTCAAAGGGTTACTTTAAAGTAATAAGATCATTTCGAGTGTTTCTTTTTAATTAACGATCTTTTCAATTAAATCTGCCCACCCTCGAGACTCGTTTCTATAAATGTATATTCAGTTTCGTAACTCTACTGCTCTTGTACCAAAAACTCAAGAAGTTCAAAGGCTTACACAAATTCAAGAAAAAACCAGGAAGTACAATACTCGTTCAAAGACCGTATCGAGATCTTCGACCCTTCGAGTCCTAGATTTTCTCAAGTTCTTATAACGAATAAATACTGCGATTAACACGCCGACTGCCGAGATACACGTTAATTACAATATCCAATTATCAATGTGTCTAATAGAACACAACTTCGATATACTCGCAACGACCTAAACAATTTCCATTACAATATCAAAAATCGCTGCCTACAAACTTTACAGCGGTACTGCCATAAATAATTACAATTATACATCTACATCCGAGCCGTTTACTTGGAAAGTGGTATAAATCTGTAATGAAAAATGGTAATTTTTCAATAATTATACAAAATTATTTATACTAAGAAAAGTATCTAAAATAACGAGTGCAAGTAAACCTTCTCGAGAATTCGCATCAATGTTCTAAATCACGTTAAAGTGCAAGCTCTAAATATCGCAATTTAAAAGGAAATGATTTATGCCACTTTCAAATTAACGACTCGTTAAAAGTATCATATACTGTGTACCATTTCCTGAAAGAGAACGATACAAGATCGCCGCTGCAGTCGACGTGTTAAACGCCATTACAAATTAAATCTACGGTAGCTACAGGGACAAAATCTGAAGCTCGTAAACGTCGAGCCGAAGTTCGTATCCCCCTTTATTCCCCTCTGGAATTTGATCCCAAGCGATAGATGTATGTTAGCCTCGGTGGTTCGAAACCCACCTAAAAACTGCCGGTCCTCGGCGAAATGACCATAGACGTCGGAAGGCGAAAATAGAAAAAACAAACAAACAAATAATTGACTATTGTTTCGAGGATTCAAAGGGTCGAACAGAGGTGCCTTTGGTTCTCTCTCTCTGGAAAAAAGAGTATCACAAACGCATTCAGTCGTGCAGTAGCTCTGTCAGGAAGAAAAAAAGAAACATAAGATACAGGAGAAGAGTTCGTGAAGGCAGGAGGAAAGAGGAGCACTCGCAATACAAAAGCCACATGTCTTAAATGACCACAGTATGTATGTACGTTATGTGTTATACCCACCGTGACAGTGGAGCCATGTGTGCGCGCACCACATTAAAAGGGGACAAACATTTTCGAGACGGTTACTAAAACGCAGCTCGTCCGAGAATACACGTTTTTACGACGAACTACGGCCGATGTTGCGATGCGGTTCGAGGAATCACAGTGTACGCGGCTTAAAGTTACAACCGGGGATTTCCACGTGTCGCGTAAGCGTGTTACTTTTGACGATTATTGGCAGTAGCGATTGTTGAACGGGTACTTTGTGTCGTTTGATAGTACAGTATTAATTAACACGTTAAGCGCAGCTTCAGTCCACGGGGACTGATGGTGAACTTTTAGTTTCGGTGGCATTAGTCCCAGAAATTGCTCTTTCTGTTACACATTGGAACAAACAAGACATTCGCAGCAGCAGTGATTATAAAAAAAGCTAAATAACTTTTTGTACCATTTTACTGTATCTTGAGCTGCTATTCGTAAATGATAAAGATGTTTGTAATTGAACAATCTCGCGAAGTGATCGCCACTGTGCCGCCTGAACGTAAAGCAGAGCGATTCTACTTTTAACTGTGAAATTGAACTGAAATTCTGCGCTTAACGCGTTAATCGTTTGATCGGTGAAGTGGCGCGGTTGTGTTTTTTTTACTTGGCGCCGAAAATGTCGCGGGAATTCCCCGATGACGCGTTCAGCTTCTGGATTAGACTTTGCTTGATGAAATTTTGTCTTTTTCATAAAATACGAACAAGTAAAACCGCTCGAATGAAGGTTACAGGGTATTGTCCAATATGGAGGTATAAAACTACCGTAAATGAATCGACCATAGACGTTGAGTTGTAGAGGTAAATAGCGCGATTAAAAGTCGATACTTAGGGCGCTTAGACTTCGTCTTGAAATAAGTAAAGAAAAAGTTACAAAATTATAGAACTAATGGCTATATACCTATTACATTGGAATATATTAAATAAGTACTTCGGAAAAAACGGAAACAAGCGGTGAAAAATATGATCAATTGAGCAATTTTTGTTTTATAAGATAAACCTAAAATATTCACTGTAAGGCTCCCCTATTAATTTATGGAGATTTTAGGAAAAATAGAAAGCCGATAATTTTGACCGCCTTCGTAGTTTCAGCGTTAAAAACAATGAAATTTTCAATAGTTCGTCAACGCAGTCAATGCACCCCAAGAATCGAGATTTTCACAGGGAATATCGTCGGGTTGATGTGCTAACGTTTTCCTACATTACACTTCTAACGAATATACCGATTAACCCCTTAAGAGGTATTAAATGTCAAGACGAAGTATAATTTAGTGATATCAGAAAAAGCTTACGATTCAACGATCTCTCATAAAGCAACGGCAAATTTGAAAATCGACCACTCAGGGGTTAATTAGAGACATCAACCTAGCGTCGCAGGGATGATGGACGATCTTTCACGCTTGGCAGTTGAAATGGAAAAAATTGACGATCAAAAATAAAAGTCGAATTTTTCATAGGACGAAAAAAGCGAGCAGTCTGTATAAATGTATATGTATATGTAATACATATGCACATACACGGAACGTATACACATGTGTCGTACGTGTAACTATCGAAAAAGGGCAAAGATAAAACGAGGCGCCTCCGTGAAGACAGATGATGCGATAGAATTGAAAGAAGGATCCCGCGAGATCTTTCGGGTCGAGAGGGGCTTTCTTTCTTATCTTTTCTCTCTCTTTCTCTCTCTTGATCGAGATTCTACGAAATCTCTCGAGGAAGTCCCGAACGGAGAACCCAGCGACCTTCTTTCTTTTCTTTCGTTAAAACGCCGTACGTTCTGTTCTTTTTTTTTTAGGTTTTTCCATTCAAGCCAAGTGAGAAAAAATTTTGACAAGGATTATCGACAATGTCGTGTGGTGAAATAAATAAAGAGACCAGTCCTTGAATGGAAAAACATTTATTTGCTACTTTCTCTTCTTCATCATCATCATCATCATCATCATCATCATCACCATCGTCACTATCAATAAAAAACAGGCTGATTACAAGTAGACGCGCGATTACGAAGGCTCCCTTGATATGAGAGAGGAAAAACAGGAAAAATGCGCGAGCAATGAAGTAACGACGATGCCAAGGATCCAGCGTTTAGGAAGAAGTCGGTATTATAGATTTTTCGATCGATTTGATCAGCGCCAGGCACGATTGGAGAGATTAGAAGTGGTATTTTGTTCACTACTCGCGTTTCTTCACGCGATAAGCTTTAAGTAGCTGGAAGTAGAAAGAAAGGCAGAAAGGAAAACTAGCAGTGAAGATCGTCTCACGTCATCTCCGGTGCCCAGCGCTGGAAGTATGTGTTTCTACATGAAAGAAGCTCTTGAGAATGTACAATTTGCAGTGAAGAAGAAAAGGAAGTAGGAAAGCTATGCTTCGTCGATTCTATCTAAGCTTTGGTAACCATTCTCAACACCTCACAGAGCTTCTTCACATTGAATTCGAAAATTCACAACGGTTAACCCTCACACGGCGAACCTGACTCGTCGGTTTAAGTATATTTACATAGCAGTTCGATACCTCCTACTAGTATTTTTTGAGAAATTATACTTCAGAGATGAGAAGAGTAACCTATAAATATTAGGTTCGTTGCAGTAGACAAAGTTATTTTGTGTTCGCGTTACTTCAGACTGCTAAAACGGTCCACCGTTTGAGGGTTAAACGAAGAACCGTAGCGGTCGTTCAGGCACGACTGAACGATTTGAATTTTCGCGCGCGACAAAGCCTCGCTTTGATCGTTGCTTCTTCCGTTGTACCAGAATCCTCAGAAAATAACGCGAAATGTGTGCTCGGTTAACTCTTTGAGGATCGATGCACTAGGATTTTATCCCTCCCGGCTTCGTTACAACCTTAAAATCAGCACCATATTTCGTATCGAATGATTCTACGTTGCGCGGCGTTTGAATTCGTACTCGTAGATTACGACGATCGTGATTTATTACTCTTATTTATGAGATCAATTATTTATCGTCCGTTTAATGCCGCCGCAAAGAGTTAACGCATTCGCTGTCGAGAGGATCGTGTGTCATGGAGATTTTTAAAATGGAGATTACAGTATGATGTTAACGCGATAAAACATACGCCGTATGCCACGAATAACCCCCAAAATCGTCTGGTTTTCAAATCGTAAAAAAAGGAGATGTAAATTAATAAATTTAAGTATGAACTTAACGAGTCCATGGCGTCGTGCAAAACTGTGATGTTTTCACGTGGCAACACGAGCGGCCCCTATGGTTTTATCCGATGTATCGTTAATTGGCATTGCTGCCAACGATGGCGCAGATCGACCTTGCTTTTGAAAGGACATCTACACTCATCCTCGATCAATGAAGGACGCATAGCTCGACCAACTTCGACGATTGAATATCGAAGGAATTTTCTATCCCTTGGAGTGTATTTGCCTCAAAATGAATGAAATTCCAAACTCTTTTCCACTATACTCCTTGAGAAACATACATTTTCAATTAGCACCGAGGAGCAGCCAAGAGGAATTAAATATCTCTAACGACCTTTGAGATTCACCGGAAGATTTCAAGTTAAAGTGGTCGAACTATTCGTGATGACATGAACCTTAACCCTTTGTAGTCCAATTTGTCCAATCTCTCGTCAGTTGATTGAAATTAATTTAAAAAAAAAATTCTGAATCGTCGGGGGTTCATTTCGATTTAAATCGTAAAAGCGTGAAGTGAGCAGGATACTTTGATTGAATTTTTACAATTATCATCGAATTCCCGATTGAATTAAATCGATGTAAAAAGTAATATCGAGTTTAGGTCATTGGACTGCTAAAGGCCAATAATTTCTACATATTTTTATTGTTTAGTTGACGATAAATATTGAACTCATACCGGCATAGTATGAGCTCACCCTAACTCGGACTCTGAAAGTATATTTGAACTCTGAAACGTAAGAGGTGGGGTCAGAAGTCACGTGTTTACTTTTCTCCCGCAGTATAAATCAATCAGCTTTGACACTCAATTGCAAACACTTTCTATACTTATCGAGATACATGTACCGTCGATTATCATCGAACGGTAGTTAACAAGATGATTACAAAGGAAAAATGAAGATTGTCCCCACTCCGATGCATTTGAAGGTCCAAGTTAGAGTGTTCGAACTATACAATGCTTGTATGGATATCGCGTATCAAACAATCAGAGGTGATCAACAATTAAGTAAACGTGTATGACATTATCTTTTAAAGCTATCATTATCACGTTGCCTACCATATCGATTAAATGGCGCTGTTTACTTCGCAAAAGATTATATACAACAGAAGAATACTAGCATCTAAAAATCTTACTTTAAATTCTTAGCAAATAGAAATTGGTATCAAAGATATGAAATATTATAACGCACTGATTTTCTGATTCTTTTACATGAAATAATTAATTGAATTCATTAAAGAGGCAACGTGTCAACGATACAATTCCGATACGAGCGCGAAATTATATTGATCGATCATGTCGACGGTAACAATTGTCTCCTGTGCGTATTCAAACTCCCAATAACCTTCTTGAGGTCATTCGTTATTATTCCTAATGTCGAGTTGTTTAAATGCATATCAAAAATGTGGATGCTATCTTAGAAAACTAATTTTCTCTCTCGATATTATAAAAAAGTATATCGAAGTTTCATGAGCACTCGTAAGTAGTGCCCAAACTCGCGTGTTTCCCTCTGGGGTTAATGTTCTAAACAACCTAAACGTAGTTTCTTTCACTCTTATCTCCGATTCGTGGATTCCGTACGAGTCTCAATTTCGACGGAGCGCCGAGAATCATTTTTTTAAAAATAAATCATGTCTCGTTTTGCCTTTCTTCGAAAGGAAATCCACGATTTGTTAGCTCGATTATCATAGTGCCGCGTAAAGTCGCGAGATCTATTTAGAAAAATAAATGTAGTACCAGGGCCGAACTAACCTTTATCACTCCCTAGGGCCCTTTTTGACCAAAATCGAGATTTAATTTGATCCAAATCGAAGCTAATCATACACGGTGAATACAAATTATTCTCGATGAAGTTACTATAAATAAAGAATAAAGAAAAAGTAAAAAAATCGTATTTTCTAATAGAAAATTGACCCCAAAATGACCTACGAGTCGGAAGAGACTCTAAGGACTTTACTTTAATTTATTTTTAAGGTTCGAATGAATGTTAAATAATACGCAAGTAAAATAAAATGTCTAGGACCCGTAATTCGGTGGGCACGGACCCAATCGGGCCCCGTGCTTGTGAAAATTATTATATTTATTATTAAAAGGGCAAAATTATGTTGTCTCGCTAGTTTTAAAATTCTTGATACCTCAGAGTAGAATTTAGAGAAAATAATAATGTGAGTGGGGCCCGATTTATATTTTGTCTAGGGCCCGGAAGCTCAATTCGGCCCTTGGTAGGACTCACCGGATATCGAAACATGTCTCGGAATCGTCGAATTTCTAAACGAGGATTGGATTGATCCACGATTTCTCCAGCGCTAATATAAAACTCTTTTATCGTGAAAGGATGAAGAGTACTTTACGACTCAACGTGTATATAGTATATTCGTATAAAATTAAACGAAAAACCAATTTGTAAATAGATATGATTCTTTAACTTATAGCCGTAAGATATAAGGCTAGTTTCTCTAAGAAAAAAAGAACACGTGTAACTTAAATATTAAAAAAAAGAGGAGGAAGAGTTAAATATGATACGAAACTTCGTTGATAACGTGAAGATGGAATTAATTCGTGTTCCTGTTTCAATTTTCGCACGGTATAAAAATCAGTCTGCGTTAATGTCAGTTCATTAAGAAATTCTACGTTATCTTATTGATGTATGAAAGACGTTAACCCCTTGCACTACTTCGACGAGTCTGACTATTGGTGATAATTTCAGGCTGAATATCGCTAGTGCTAAGACTACCGGCTTTGTATTTATTATATTTAAATATACTGAATACAGCAACATTTACTGTAAGCACTTTGGAAAAAGAGCAATAAAAAGATAGAAGAGAGGAATAATTAAGCCGCTCAGAAGCCACTGCGGTTAAGTCGATTTTTTTTATATTTTCTGATTTTTGTAAATTATAATAGAATGAGTTTTATTCTATTAAAATATACAAAAAGTAGAAAATATAAAAAAATTGACTTAACCGCATTGGCTTCTGAGCGACTCAATTAAGTTATTTTTGTGATATAAGATAAACGTTGCATATTCATCGTATGGATCCCCTATCAATTTTGGGAATTATTCGAAAAAATTGGAAACTAGTAATTTTCAGCGATTTTGTAGTTTTAGTTTTAACAGCGTGATAGTTTCTTAGGTTTTGTTTCGTCCGGGAAGTTTCAATACTCAGAAAAGTTCACGACGAACGTCTGCTGCTACTTCTGCCCCGGATTTCCGGGCAAATGGTAGGGCAAGGGGTTAAAAACAAGCTTTATAAAACTCGAAAGAAAAATGGGAGGAACTCTCTGTTTAAAGTTTTACTCGACTACTCACAACTCAATCTTACACTGCCGTAGAGATATTTCGCTTAACATTAAACATTTACCACGATCCGATAGGTTTAAAATATCATAAGTATGAATTAAAGGCAGAAAACTCTAATTAGTTTTCACAAACACTGCGATCAAGTATCCATGATCATTGATGATAATGTGTTACGATCAGTCTATAGTTTTCTGTCAGTCTAAACGGATAAAAAAAACATCCTCGATCGAGAGAATAAATAAAACGAAGAAATAAAAAAAAAACGTACAACCGAACTTCTAACCTTCTCTTACCTACTTCCGTTAATTGCGTTCCCTTCAAAAATTACGCGGATTTCTCTACTCGTCTAAAGAACTCCTTTAATTCCCAAGTTCCCGACAGTTAGAAAAAATAGTCTCATTTATCTTTGAACATCCATAAAAATAGTTGGACGATAGAAGATGATCCAGAATACGGCAATGTTCTATGTGCCAGATACGTGTCTATCAAAAAATAATTCTTTCCACTGATGCGAAACGCGGATTCTTAAAAAAATCTAGCAAAAAACCTGCGGATATTGCATTTTCATCGATGAATTCCATGAATGCATGAATCTAAACCACCTTCCATGTGCATAGGTAAAAGTCAACGTCGGAAGAACGATCACTCGACTTCATTTTTTTACCTTTTCTTCCGTCGTTACGATCATCAACGTTATCGTCGCGTTTTATAGCCGGCCGTGGTTAATTATATAGTTGACATAGTATTCCGTATGTACACTCGTTATTCCTTAACAATATAACACGTTAATCACTGTGGTTTGGTATGTGTGAACGTGCAATTTACACGTCGCGTTACAAGAGAACTAAGAACTTAAAGAACAGAAAAGTATAGACAGAGAGGACAGAGAAAAACAAAAGAAAGAGAAGAAAGAAAACCGACTTCGTCGCTCTACCAGCTATTAGAACGGCATCGGGACGTTTTCTTCTTTTTTTCGGACTTTGCAAAAATATTATTACCGCTACACGCAAATCGAGCACGATGTGTACAATCGCATAACCGTAGTATACAAGATTATCAGAGTATTACATACACGCATACACCATTGCGATTTCGTGTATGCATGTATGCCTTTAATTAAGTGTGTGTCGGACCTAATGCCTTTTACATGGGACATCGCTATTCGATGTATCTCGATCCCATTTCCCCAAGTTTCCGAATTTAAGGCAACCAGTTATTTCCTACGCATCGTTGACAGCCAAGATTTCAATGTGCGGTCGATGGCTGAGTATTTGGTATTATCGCAAAGTTCAGTTGTGTATATCATTTTTGTACGAAAATAAAAACACAACCCGAGTGCGCACGTCGCGCGATGCACCAGCCGGTGTCCCGTTATTTCTTGGTTCTTTTTTCTTATCTTTCCGAGCAGTCGAAATTAACTTGTCTCGACACTGAAATCTTGGTTTTATAATTGTACGAAACTATCGACGACAAAGATCGCTCGGTACGTGATGTAGGAGGACGCTTTCTCTTTCTCTTCGATAAAGGATAAACAAGCTCCATGAAAATATCCATCTTAAATGCAAATACAGACGAAGATATCAAGTAGGATACCCTTGAGAATATCCAGGTTTCCCTGTGGCTTGCCATGACCCAACGAATCGCTCGAGTTAGTTCCATGGCTGAGAGCATCCAAGTCTGCTCTCACGATCCAATCCATGTAATGCTCTCTCTTGTCTATTCCGGCGACCTCCGGGAACCGTAGACCGTCCGGACGATTAACGTTTTGCAGATTTTGCAGGTGAAACTTACCAATCTGACTGATGGAGTAACCGATCTCCAAGCTGTCTTTATTGCCACTCGTAGTTTCCTGCGTCGTGATACTAGCCACGGCGTCCAGCAGTTTCATTCGCGTCAAGTCCGCGTCGTTTGCGTGCTCCTCCAACCGGATCTGATAGGATGAGGTACTCTTGTTGGAGAAAGTCTGCACGGCGTCGTTTTCCGGCGGAACAACGGTACTCGCTTTAAGTAGATCGTTCGGACCTTCCGTTACACGAAACGTACAGTCCTCATGGTGTACCGACGTTTCTTTTCGATGGCTCGAAATCGAGTCGTCTTTATTCACATCGCGCTTATAGAAAAAACCGAGATTCGACTCAGCGGGAGCACGACTGGCCGGCAAGATTGGAGTATGCTCAAAAAAATCAATGTTCTTCTGATGCCTCTGCAAAAAATACTCGCACTTCTCCTGATCGGTTTGCGGATAGTCGGTGTTAGTCTGTTGTACCTCCCGTTTCAGGAGATCCTGGCACTTCTCGCGCTCCCTGGGTAAAAAATGCAAGCTCCTTCCGACACGCTGAAAGAAGCTTGGCCGTTTCCGTGCTTTATTCGCCGACGAGTCCGTGGATTTCTTGGACTTCTGAGAAGAATCGAGGCTCCTCTGTTTACCATGGAAGAACGCCTTCGGTCGTTCCTCCGGCAAGAGATCGAGGCTCTTGCAGTCTACGGCAGGTAAATCCACGCTTCTCTCCAGCGACTCGAGACTTCTATGGGTCTTCTCCTTGCTGCGAAACGAAAAGTTCCTTCGTTTGCTCGTAGAAGCCTCTTGGAGTAGCTCGCTGCTACTTTTTTTAAAGATCTCCCCTTCCTTCTCGAGAAACTCGACGTTTCCGGAGTCACGTCGCATCTCGTACGCCATCGTAAGACGTCTCACGCCTATCGTCGAGCCCTTTTGTTTCTTGTCGTCGTAATCCCCCGTACAACCTTTCTCTTTGTCCGGACCACCGAAGCAATTCATAGATCCACCGGATGCGGCTGCCTCGTCGACCGTCTCGTCGATCCTCCTCTCGTCTAACGTATAATTGCTAGCGCCTAAATCCTCGAACATCATGACCTCGCGATCTATGTCTTTCTCAGTTTTATGCCCATGAAAAAAATAACTCTGCTTATCGAGCTGACGGGACGGCGCATTGGTAGGACTTCTTTCGCGCAGCCTGTTCATCGGCTGATAGTAATCGCGCGACGTACTGGAATTCAATTCGGTACGATTAGGTGCCAGTTCGCGATGTCCTAAATTCAGACCCGTTATGTCCAGAGACGCTACGTCTGGCGCTGCTCTACCCGGCGACGACTTAAACGTACTGAATTGACACGGATTCGCGCGCGGCGGTGTTTCGTTACCGCCCGACTGCGTGTAGCCGACCACGAGCTGCTTTTTTCGCTCGGTTATGGCCGGCTGGCTAAAACAGAATTTTTGGTAGAATTGTATTTTACCTTGGAGATCGCTCTTGTCCTGATTGTCCTGATCGCCACGAGAATCCATCGCCTCGCGCTTCTGCCGTATGGTTCGCAGATTCGATGAAGTACCCACTGTCGGGCCCACCGTTGCCACTGATGCATTTGCCAAACACTGCCGCGTGTAGGGCCTGCGAGACAAAGGATCACTTTCTATGTAAACGTACCATGACTGTGTGATCTAGTTCTATTTTATAGCTATGGATTTGTTTCTTTTGCGCTTTCGTCTCGATTGTTTTTAACGGTGAAACTTTGAATTTTAACGGAGCAACGTACAAGATTCAGGGTTCAAGTTGATAGATTACGCGATAGAGAGGTCAGACTAAAAAGCTGAAGGATGATTCCTCGGAAACAAAGAATATCTGGTTATTAGTATTGTCGTTATATCCGACTATTTCCCGATTCATTGACCCAGCCGCCGAGAATAGAGCACACTCGTAGGCAATGAAATGACCATGCTATTTATACACATGAAAAGCCGGTACACGGTAGAGATACTATCGCAAACACTTTCATGTCTGATTTCGTGTTTGGGGGTTTAGAGATGGAGCGTGTTTTGCTCACTTTTCGTTCTCTACTCTCGAAAGTACCAACCTCGATCGATGCTCCTGATCGTTGTTGGTCCCAGAGGGCAGTGCTGCGTTCGTCTGTTGCGAATTCATCGGTGCCTGTTGCGCCGAGGGCAACGCTGGCTGCCTGACATTGCCGAATTTTAGCATGTTCCAATCGAAGACGTAATCGTAAGTGAAGCCCTGCCCGTGGAACTGCGTTCGGAAGAGTTGTCGAAGGTACGAGTAATCCGGCCTTTCCTCGAAACGTAGCCCTCGACAGTACCTTAAGTATGACGCGAACTCTACTACAATAAAAAAGAAGTATTTTAATGTATCGATATTGATTGTTTGCGATTTATGGATAATTCTGTGACACGGTGTCATGTGTATTGGACGTTTTAAGAAAAAATTTACCAGGATAACCCTTGCATAATTCTTCAACGGGCGTGGACATTTTCTTTTCGGAAATGCGCTCGTATTTCTGTCTTTTGGTCGCTGCTTTCAAGCCTTGCCAGGGTAAGCTACCTCTGTTGAAATACATTAGAACATACCCTAGGGACTCAAGGTCGTCACGTCGCGATTGCTCAATTCCCAAGTGTGTATTTATGCTCGCGTATCTGTCGATGCAGAAGAGACTTTATGAAAGTAAGGAACATGGTTTCGAGAGGAGGGTAGACGATGTACCGAGAAACTGACCTGGCTGTGCCCGTTAAGTTCTTGTTCTCTCGATAGGGTATGTGCTTGTGAGTACGGCCATCGCGATATTTCTTAGCCAACCCGAAATCTATAATGTACACGAGATTTCCTTTTTTCCCCAGACCCATTAGAAAATTATCGGGTTTGATATCCCGGTGGATGAAGTTGCGACTGTGAATATAATCCGTTCTACATATCTGTTGGAAAGAAGAGAGAAGCAATGAATGAAATGTGTAATTAGCGTAACGTAACGTAGTGTTATTTCGTTTTCCATTTATACATTGTTCATATTTTTTCTGCTTGCACATTCAATTCATGGTAAAAAGGTATTGCAATTGGATATAGATGTACGGAAACGACGAAAGTTTTATTATACGAGGCAAGTTTCTTAAGGTCATCGGCTCTGGCAATTATTTCAGATTTATGCATGACTAATAGAATAGCTTTGGCAAAGTTTATAAGACTGTGAAACCTTTTGTTTTTATTTGAGATCAATAATCAATGAACGTACAAGCTACTCGCCCGAGATAAGCTTTGGGAAGAAAAAAATCTCAGGGATGCACTTGTTTTTCTCTGAGTTTGTTCCACATTTAGACCGATACCAAAATAGTTCTTTGCCGAATGCATTTTGCTTACAAGCAGAGCTCTATGAACCAACCTTAGCACCGCTTAAAACTCTGTTTTTGTTGAGGTTGCAAAGCTTCATTATCGGAAAGTACAGACGGTAGTTGATAAGAGTGCAACACGCATTGTAATTTATTTCGCTAACTCCAAAAGCAGAATAACAAATGGTTGGATGTAATCACACAGTGAACTTTGAACATCGCATCACAGTGAGTGTACTTACAATAATAAAGAAACATTCACTGAATCGGTAATGTTGCCTAAGAATAACAAGATGGAAATTATCTTCCTAGCAGTTTATCCTTTTATAGAGCTGTTCAGATTATGTCGATAAAGCTTCTACAAATTCCCATGTGTTGCGTAATGAACAAATAAATGAACGATCGTACGTTAACGGTATTTTTTCATGTATAAACGAGTGAGAAATATTGTTCTTGATGGTAGTATCTTAAAAACAAGTACATTATCTGCTAAGTATCGGTACAAGATAAAGAAAACTTGTCAGCTGCTAACTGGGTAAATATTAGAATGACCTAATGAGAAAGTATCTAACTGGAGCATAATCCTGCTATGCCGTTATACCAGATTTGATTATCTTTCTTTCAAGATCTGCTAAAGACTCTGCTTCATTTTTTGTTCTATATATCTATCAAATACTTTCTGACAAAACTTTCAAGGTAAAATTAATACAGAAGTAAGCATGAAATCATTTGAATGTTATCAAATTGCATTTTTTACCATGAATTCTTTTGTATTTGGCAAGCAAACAGGTAGACAATGAAAAAGGCATACTTGCTGTGCAAAGATTTGCAAGTATAACAAGAAATGTGAAGAAAAGAAATCATAAAACAATTCCTACTGTAGATGAAATAATAACAGACATCTTATATGATATTTGCACAATAATTCTTATTTACCAATTGATCGGCAAGAAGTAAAACTGTCTTCAGAGAAAATCTTCGCGAACAAAAGTTAAACAGGTCCTCCAACGACGGTCCGAGCAGTTCCATTACCATAACATTATAATCACCTTCTGAACCGCACCATTTTATAGTAGGTATACCAACTAAAATATTAAAAAACATATTATTTACTGAAATTCATCAAAAATCATCGGCACTTATACGATCGAAACGTCGGAAATTAATACAATTAATTCTTAATTGCGAATATAAACAACCATTCAGCGAGAAACAACGAAATAATTGCAACATTATCAGTACATTGAACCAAGACGGTATTTACGTAAAACAATTTATTCCACGCGATTGCAAGCGGCGCGAAGTATATCGATAACGTCAATATTTTGAAATTGAAGCTTCGATCAATAACATAAATATTATTCGTCATCAAATTAAACGTAAGAAGGATAAATTAAATATTAACAGCATTTAATTCAACAACTACGTAGAAAACGAAGTAGTAGCAGCGACAAACGAAGAGAAATTTCGATATGTCGACGAAAAAGCGTAAATAAAACCATAGAAAACCCTTTGTTCCCACCGTGCAACATTTTATTCCGAATATATCTCAATCCCTTAAAGACAAACACAGCGAGTAATAAGTTCTACGGTATTAGTATCAACAATAATTGAACAAAAATTACGTTATATCGACGGAAAAACGTGAATAATTCCATAGAAACACTTTGTTCCCCCGGTGCAACATTTTATTCCGAATATCTCTCAATCCCTTAGAAGCAAACACCGCGAATAAGGTGTACGGATCGAATATCTCCGACGTTCGAGACGTCTAACGTCGCAGAGTCTCGCGTGTAAACGCGTAATCGTAAAACCAGTAAAGTTCCATACAGTATATTCACAAAGAACAGAATAACGAGTGAAGTGGGAAAGGTAGAGAGGAGGGAGAAAGATAGAGAAAGGGGTGGGGAGAAAGAGCGACAGAGAGGGAGATAGAGTGAGAAAGAGAAAGAAGGTTCAGTGCCCAGGCAGACCAACCAGCTGTCCAACAAACAAACAGAAATTTCTGACAGTTCGCGTGCGACGATGATATTACCAATCGACGTTGGATTTCCGGCGTTTCTTTATGACAAATCGTTAATCGAGTTCACTCACCGCCTCCTTGCATCATCTTGTAGAACTTGGATTCTATATGTAGCTGGGGATGGCGCGTTTTTATACATTCCAGCTTGATGGCGACTTCCTCGCCGGTGGAGATGTTGGTACCTAAGGATCAGAAAGAAAAAGAGAAAGGCCAGAGGCCCGTTGACACGCGCTCGAGAAAAATAAAACGCGTGTGTACACGGGGGAGTTGGCGCGTTCATGCGTGTCGTGGGGAAAATATGTAACTGCCGTGGGTAGGTGGGTGAACGGTGAGGGGTGGGGAGGTGTAAGTAAGCGAGGTAGCGAGCGAGCGAACGAACCAACGAACGTACGAACGAACCAAGGAGCGAGGAAGCGAGCGAATGAGTATGAGGTAAATGCGGAGAGAGAAGATAGGGTTACCTAGATAAATGTCGCCGAAGGAGCCGCTCCCGATTTTCCGTCCGAGCCGGTACTTATTCCCAACTCGTAGCTCCATCCTCCAGCCTCGCGGGGCTCACGAAGAAAAATACCACGGGGGCAAAGAAGACGACGTTTCGGCAGCCGACTCGAGGAGCGCTCGAGGCTCCCGTTGTTGCGTTTAGATAGAGACGTTGCTGCTGCGTTACAAGCTCGGTAGGGCCTCCATCTTTGATCGCGTCGCCGTTCGCGAACCTACGGGCATTTCTTCTTTCTCTCCTCCAAGGAATACTGCTTCTTCTTCTCGCTGCGATGGCGGCCGCGCTGATGGCGCTGCTGTCGTTGTCGTTGTCGCCGTTGTTGTTGACGGCGCTGCAACTGCTGCTGTTGCTGTTGCCGTTGCCGTTGCCAGACCGCGAGCACCGAGACCACCGAGACTACACCGTAACCCTTGCCCCCCACGGGGGGCGGTCGACCGCTCGTCCTTATATTCGTCGAGTCTAGTGAATTTGGAAACGCGACGGACGAAACACGACCGGATCTCGTGGAATATGTCGATCCGGATAGACCAGCGCGTACCCACCAATGGGAGCACGTACCGCGTAAGGGCATCTGCCCTTTCGCTGCGCCGATCTGCAGCGGAGAACGAATGGCGCACAGTTATGGCCGTCGAGGATCCACCAATCGGTGATCGGCCTCCCGCCACACCACTTTTAGATCCCGAACACGCACACCTTTTACGAACTCTCGATCGAAGAATCGACGGTTACCCTTTCGCACGATTTTATCATGACACTCGATTCACCTATCTGTCTTCCTTTGTCTCTATCTCTCTCTCTCTCTCTCGAACCGTTCACTTTCTACGCGACGCAACGTTACACCGATCGGTCGGAACCTCCACCGTCGTACGCTTCTCGTTACCTTCTGATCGAGACCACCACGACGACAGCGACGACCGCACGAAGCATACGGACGCAAGCGCGAGCGTGTTTCGACACGCCTGGGAACTACTGTGTCATCTGGCGAGTGCGATGCGAGATAGAATCGATAGTACTTCCGGTCCGCGAGACGATTAATCGACTTTGATTTGATTTTTAAATTTTACCGCGGGTCGCGCCGACGTTACGGTACATGCTACGGTCAACTCTCCTATAAGAAGATTAACTCGTACCGCGTTATATGAATCACTTAGAAACCAATGCGGTTAAGCCCATTTTTTTATATATTCTGATTTTTGTAAATTTTAATAGAATGAAGTTTATTCCATTAAAATTTACAAAAATCAAAAAATATCAAAAAAATCGACTTAACCGCATTGCTTTCTGAACGACTCATATGGAAACCACTTTATAGGAGGAATTACTGTAATAAAAATCAGATTAACACTTAACGGACGGGTCGAATCTGCTCTGTCTTTCCTAGTTTCCGGGCACCCTAATGCAGCATACTAAATATTCATGCAAAAACGTAGATCTACGTGGCCCGTCCTAGGAAGTCAGAATGGAAAAACGTAAATCTACGGGGCCCGTCCGTTAAGTGTTAATTTGTACGATATTATATGAAAACCGCGTTATAGGAAGGCTTTCGCAATTTTCGGTCTGCGTTATAGTAGCGTTGACTGTACTATCTGTATGAACAAAGAAATTTCAAAAATGAGATTAGTTATTGTGTCTGGCAACTCGAAATACTATTAGAAATTTGTCTATTATTTGTTAATATAAATATTTAATTTTGGAGAGTTACTTTGAACAGAAATACGAACGTGAAATATAGCTCTTTTAACGTTTTGAGGACGATGAACTTTATATATGCAATCACTGATAACACCGATGAACTCGTATATGCGTTCGGCAAACATATTTGTATTATAGTCTGGAAACAAACAAACATGATTGGTATATTTAGCGCATACTTTTAACAGTGGGAATATAGAATGAATATCGTTTATCTTACCTCAATAAAAGGAGTCAATATTAATAATCATTCGTGTATTTTAGAAATAGGCGTTCTTTATATAAGATGTTACAATTGATATTTGACAAAGTGACGAATAGGAAACTTTTAAGGGGGCAGTGTCTTGAAAATGCTTCTGTGTACAGTGTACAATATTTTATCAAGGTAGAAAAAGAATCGGTAATTTTACAATATAGCAGAAGCGATTTTTTTTCTTCGCATATTCGTATCTTATTTAGCGCAACGACTTCATCGCTTTAATATAGTTTACAATCGTTAGAGGGTAAAATTAAACTCTACAGGATACTTCAAAGACGTACGGTGAATTTGCTGTTTCCTCTTGCAACGTTTTTAAACACGAATTAAAAAATCGTACGAAATATACGTCCAAAATTGAATTGCCATCGTAATATCATCGTTTGGAATACAAAAATTAACGCCGATAATACCACGATCGGACAATTACTTGTTATTCGTTGAAAAATTACAGATTATACTTTCATTCGGTACGACTTTCCATTTCTTGGAAGACGTTCGCGAGAAAGCAGATACAAAATTCTCCCGTCTCATCTTCGAAATGCCCTGTATAATATTAAATCGTTAAAATCGTATGTGATAGAATCATATTCTTCGCATAGCGGTCGATCGTTTATGATCGTGGGTAAAAATTCACAGGAAAGTATGAAATTACAGAAAGATTAAAATCTATCTACAAAGGCCTCGCGTTAATCGCATCGATAAAACAATAAAAAGACGACACTTTCTCTCTTCTCCGGCACGCCTACGCGAACACGAGAGACAGACAATGATAATACGATGAATTATTCTGCTCGGGTTCACCGGTGAGTGGCGTTAATTAAATGCAAAGATGAAACGGATATACTTCCTTCGTTCGTACGTCAGTCTGTCTGTCTGCTTTGAGTGGAAAATAATTTTCTTACTTCTCTCCTTTCCTCGCCTCGTAAACCTCGTAAAAAGTAATGTCAATAGAATCGTATAAAATCGGGAATACAAAGAAAATTACTCCGCAAAACAATGGAGTACACGTTCGGTAAAGTACTGAGATCAAAAATACATGGTTTGCATTACTTTGCTCTTTTTACACGATCCGTACTCTCGCAATACAAAGTCAAGTTACATAGTTACGCCATTATATAACGATGCGATAGTATTACTCGTAGAACGTTGTTTTTTTTTTTCATTTACTTTTAAATACGATCTATCCGCGTTAAATGTAACGTGTGTAGCAATTGTCCTCCACCAAAATAAAATCAACGAGTAAAATTCTTTATCTAAATGACCGTAGGATACGTTATGACGTTAAAAATATAGACGTTCTTTTACATTTCACGCTTTTCTTCGTCTGTACGAGCGTTATCTCATCTCTTCTCGCGTGGAGCTGAATTTTATAGCTTTCTTTTTAGCCTTACAAACTCGACGGCATCGTTTCCCCGATGCTTCTTGTTTTAGACAGAGGAGTCGCAGAAATTGTATCCACGGTGTCGTTTGGAGCGAAGAAGGGAAAAAAAAACTTAACGATTAAGCAACGTTAATAAAAAATATATATATGTACTTTTTTAACGGCTCTCCTCTTACGTCATGGCCATTGATAGTCGTGCCTTTAAGTTCCCGTCGGTTAATCTCCATTAAATTGTTCTTATCAGACGTATAACTCTACTTAAGTAGCTATTTCTGTGTTTGTTTGGCGCATCGAATTCGCATTCGAATAATTATCCTTTGTCCCGTGCTTTTTTTCCTCGCCGCGACACGCTCAAAACATTTGAAATACTGCAGATGGTTTAAGTCGCCCTTCTTTTTCTTTCTTTCGTTTTTTGCATTATTTAAAAATATAGCGTACCGCAAAAATTCGTGTGTTTGCGTTACAGTATGGCTGCCATATTCACGATCTGTGATGTTTCTCGTTTGCCGGTACGGCAAAAGACATTAATTTAACAACTAAAATTACTCCGATTTCTCGTTACATCTTAGGTCCGATGTTTTAAATTAGACAAAAAAGAACTACAATACAGTTATATAAAAAGGAAAACAATAATGCGTTCAACTCTTGCAATAAAAACTTCTTCTTACCTATTTCTTTAACTATCGTTTCTTTGATGACCGTTTCGGCATTGTTTCTCGATATGTATTTAGAAAAAGAGAACCGCGTGCTTTACCGAAATTTTGCGAATCACCTTCTAAATGAAATGAAATGCATCAACGTCTCTTGGTTAAAAAGTCTGCGATATAATAACTGCTCGTGTAAAGATAAAATGCAATCACGTTAAAAACTGACAAAGTTGTGTAGGCCTAGTTCCACTAAACCAGCTAATTTCTTGTACCGTCAGGGATTTTATGCTAATTGTACAATCAGATATGGTCAATGTAAGATGCAACAAAGATTCACGATAGAAGATAAAAAAACGTATATCGACGATCAGTGGCAGTTTTTTTTTTTCATAACTCAAGCAGTTTCTCGCTCACGACACACGAAGTTCGATCACTTATCGTTTATGACTAATTGCTAATGCCGCATACAAATCTAGATTTTTTAAAAAATCTACGATATATAAATTCTACCTATCGCCGCTGTGTACACGTTTGTTTATTAAGTAAAGACATCTAATTATTCGTATTGCTCCCGCATATACGGAGCGCTTGAATCGATGCATGGTCGGGTCACAGATGAAAATTCTCGGATATTCCTAAGAACCAACCTCTTCAGGCCTAGCAAGTGGTGCTTTAGACTTCTCCGTTGTCACTGTAGTTGTCGTCACCTCCAGATTCGCCAAGTCCGCCGCGCTAATCTGCAATATTCGCGAGTAAATATCTATAAATATGATACTGGTACACCTGCGTTACTTAGTATGTTGTGTTACTTTGCGACAGAGTTGTTCAACGTGCCATTTTCTGGCATGAAACCTACCCCTTTGTTAATTTCGAGAGTACAATATGCGGGCTATGATATAATCACGAGGAAATTCATATGTACAATACTACTTTTTACTAGTACGGCCGTATCATGGAGAAGTTGCAATTTTAGGTGAATTTCTGACCATTATTATCAGGAGGATATGGTGTTTGCTAAGACAATCTGGCATTGTCGCTTGCATTCCACATCTCCGGAAATTTATCCTACGCGATATGTATCTCGTAGAGCAAACAGATCGTGACCATGGTGTTTCTACATTCACCTAAAACCATAGATCTCTACAGAATGTACCACCTAACTCTATCACTTTACAAATTTTCCCTGTAACACAAAATTTGAACATAATGTTTCTTCCAGAAGTTTTTACGGAGGACACAATATAATTATAATACTTGTTTTCTTTTGGAACCTTTGTAAGAAATGCTTTTTCAAGCATTCCGTTACAACTAAAGGTTTTAAAGTGACGAAGTTAAGTGGTACATTCTGCATGTAAAGAAACGGAGAGATCAATGGAAAAAGAACATCAAAGGAGAAAATTTCACGCCAGAAGCTCCTCTAGTTGACAGTTCTTGCAATAATTACCAGCAGTCGAGATTAGAGGAAGCCTTAAATCTACGCAAAAACTGTTAGTACACCGAACTGAGCGACTTCATGAAGAACACGGTCGCTCTTGCAAAATAAACGAGCACACAAGAAACCGGATGTTCTCTGTGCACAAATGCCGATCTACTCGAGTCGCGCGTTATATCTTTGTTAATGGCACACAACGATATGGCTAAGCGTTAGTACAAGGCTTAATATCGAGGTAAGGTCCGACACCAATTCGTTACACAATACAGTCAGTGCCGTTTGCTGACCTCGACGTTTGGGGGTAGAGTGATGGTAGCGTGTGTCGTTGTGGTCTCAGTACCGCTGCGTATCTCTCTCTCTACCGTAGTGCCTGCGCAATAACAAATAGCAGAAACGAAACAATAACGAAAGAAATACAAAAAAAAAGGAGAAACAAAATAATGTAAAGAGGGGGACTAGAACATAAATGTACAAAGCGAAGGACAATTACGGAGTATTATTTTTAAGCGATAAGACTAATCAACAAAGAGAATTATCGATGAATGGATTCGTGAGAGAAGAAAACGGGGAAGTGAGTGTAAAAAATTTCGGACGACCTAGGAGACAGTTGTGCTCCGTTAATAGACGCACCTTTAAAAAAAAGAATCAAAAACGTATATCAATAAAATCATGAAACAATAAAGTATGATTAATATTCGTAAAGTGGTATTAAAAAATTCACATCGGTCCATCGAGCACGGCGATCTTAATTCATTAACTCACTGTTCACTTGCTGCGTCTCGTTCGCCTGACTCGTCTCGACCTCGCCGTTCGCCGTGGTATTGTTCGTCGTCTGCGAGACGACAGTCGTCGTTTTCACAACGAGAGACTGATTTTGCGTGGATATCTCCGACGTTCTTGACGTAACCTCCATCTTAAGTCCTGCAAGACGACTGTGAAGTTCTTCGGAAGATGTAGCGTTTCTGAAAAGTGAACTGTTACTGCCAAAAGGAATGGCCAGTACAACAGAAGAACACATCGATTAGCACAGCAAAAAAAAAAAGAATCCAAAAACGTATTACCAAGCCAGCTTCAACGTAGGCATATTAGTAGTTATCCTCTCTCGGGTCATTTTTTTTTTATTTGCTTTTCTTCGAATCAATCGTATCATTAAACACGTAAGCGAGTGCGTGAAATCAAACAGAGAGAAAGGAGGAAAAAGAAACGACGAGGTGAAAAGAAGCCAGCACACAGTAGCGTATAAACTTACAGTAAATGATCTTTTACACTGTCAATCGTGATATCTCCGATCGAACTGAGATCCTGACGATCATCCTCTCCGTTCACATCGGTGGAACTCGCTGCTGGCCGTAGGGAAGGTTCCTTCGGAGATTCTTCTCCACCGGCTAAAAGAGACGCGTTCAACAATCGATACTAGAGGCGTATGTTAGAACACGATGTGTCATTTTTCTTTTATGTTAATTGGCGTAAATTACGATTTAGCGTCTAGCTTAGTTAACGAATCACAGGTAACAGAGCGAAGCACACATATATGTATGTAGATGTACACAGATTACAAAATATGCCAAGCGATTATGCGCGTACTTAGTTACGGCGCGTTTGTATATCCTTTCGTGGTACTTCAATTGATAATTCTCGCTGGTGTGTTCGTAGAAAAGTATTCGTTTTTGTGACGCGATATACTCACTGGAACCCACCACACCGTTTTCCGTGATCATTCTGTGAACCGAGGATGGCTGACTTCCTTGGGTTTCACCTTCGGTTTCAGCCGTACCTTCGACTACACCTTGCTCCTGGCTCTCCTCGTTATTCATCTCGGGATATGATCTGGCATTCGGCGGTAAATTCAGGGCACAGTTTGCTTTCGTCACTTTACTGGCCGATAGAGAAATTCGCTGGAGTTCCGAACTCGAATGTAGATATAGGGCTTCGCCGGCTTTTGTGAACGTTAATGAAGAAATTCCGCTGAAAAATGTGTGAAGTGTAAGCACGATTGTTATGGGAGGAAGATATGGATTATATTTTTTGTAGCACGCTGAGAAATGATGAAAGTCGAATATTACAAATTCGAGTTAACTTGGTTTGCAAGAAGATAACTGCAGAGTATCTTTGTGACTTTCCAGAATGAAATTATGATTCTTCGTAAGATCAAGGAGACCAAAGTTTATCTTTTTTGCCTCAAAGTCACAACCATCCACGAAGGTTTAAATTTCCACGTGCATCGATCATTTTGCTTCAAAAATTTCTCAAAGAAATGTCAACCAGAGAAGTTGTAGTTTTACTCGTAAAGATTCTATATCTCTAAATTTCAGAGTTGCATACTCTATATCAAATTTCCAGCTGCACGCATTAACAGCATCCTTTACGTCGCAACGAAAGGGTTAATCCCCATCGCACGGAAGTCACAGTACTCACTTAATATCTTCCCTCTTGATGGCAGCGGCATTAAGCTGTCTTCTCAATTCCGGGATACTGAGCACCAGGCAATCCCCGAGATTAGTCAAACAAAGCAAACAGGTTTCCTCGTGCGTCCCCGCAGGTTCCACCGGACACGTGAACTTCGCGAAACCTGTTTTCCGCACCCGAGAACCTTCGTGGGCGGTAAGTTTATATTTACAATACGGTTTCAACGACGGAAGATTGAAGATTTTGAATTGTTCCTCGCTGGCGATTACGACTCTGTGCGGGGAAGCCATATCGGGGCCAGGACTGACGCCCTTCTCGGCCTCGAAGGGTTCCGGCAGCGGTACGCTGGATCCATCGAGAATCGTTATTGCAATGACTGGCGCTCGATGCTTCAATTGAATCTCTTTTCCCAGTGTGCAATTCACGTCCTCTTCTGTTCTCCTTACGCCCGCGGGAATAGCCAGAGTAAACACGTACACGGTACCGTTATTGGTGCCGGCCCACAGTGTGGGCGTTGTGTTTTGCACTATGGGGATTAAAAGTATAGAATGTTAGAATATATTTCAAGCAGGCCGGGTGCTCTGGAAACAGGTAATCGAGATTTGATCCTTTCGGTACCACGTTCGCAGGAAATCAGGTTTTCAAAGGTATCCTTGAATCCATTAAAATTTAGATACACCGTATAAGTACTTTGGAAAAAGAGAAATAAAGATATGAAAAAGATGATGAATCAACTAATTTAGGTTTTATCAAATTAGGTAAGCTTTAGAAAAAATTGGGAACCAGTCATTTTCACCGGCAGCGCTAAGTAAAATGCTCTTATTAGAGACTTCATTTCGATCAATATATACCATCTCGAGAATATTCTTTATAAACAGCTTTGCTTCCTGTTTATATCGCGTATATACTTTTCTAATAAACGATGAAAAGTACTCACTACTGATAATGTAACTCCTGGCAAAGTATAAACATCGAACCATCGACCCCAAAGCGTCATCTACGGGTCTTGCTTCGACCTGTCTCTCGATTGGTTTCAACTCGACAGGAGAAAGATCGGCGCTTGGAGAAGAAGCAATGCTGGAACTTATAGGATCAATAGAAATGTGTTATTTTGTCGATGAGGAAATATATAGTACGCGTATAAGAGCACTCACGTCTCCTTCTTCTTTTCCGGCACTGTATTTCTAGTTGGACTGCTGGCATTTGTTCTACGCTGCGATCGCCCTTTCCTCAATCTCCTGAAAGACTCCCTCAGTGACTTTTTGAACGATTTCCTTCTGGAGATAGGCGTGTCACCTTGTCCCGACAGGTCTAAAAAACGACGTAATCCGAATAATGCCGATGGAATTCTCCTCCACGAGAACAATTGTTTAATAATGTACTTCTTTGCTTCGAGATAAATCGATTTTTAATCAATGAAAGTATCTATTTCGTCAAAGAAACTTTCAGACCGCTTTCATAATCCTTAAAACATATAATCATTGCATTTCCTACGATCACCCTGAGCATTCTTCTAAAAAAAAATCAAATCTTTCGAACACTCTACTATTCAACACGTTGAATGCCACCGGTATTTCGTTAGTTTCTTTATTTCTACTGACGTGAAACTTTTTCTATTAAAATCACATTTTTACACCGCAGAAACTTTAAATACCCAAAGAGATATATAAACAGCAGGACTATTGTGAGACCAACGCGTAAATATTGACTGAATGAACAAATTCGTAAATATTACAATTTAAAAGTCATATGAATTTTCATTGAATTCAATAGCGCCGGCCACCGGTGACCCCCATGGCATTCAACGTGTTAACAGTTCACAAAAATCTGAAAGTCCCGAAGATGTTCCATGAAACAATCGACGTTAACCGGGCCCGCTCTAACCCAACAATTATCAATTCACAAATACCATTTGGATTAAGCGTGCACTTAACGCTGACGGCCTTTGCCCTCGTGTAATCGAAAACCGCCAAACCATGGGCCGTGCCAGCGGCAAGTAATCCCCATTCACTGTGTATCGCAAGTGCCGTGACGGCAGCCGGTGGGTATAATTGTAGAAGATTCTGCGGTTGAAATCCAACGGCGAAAGATATGCTGGCGGTTCTTGCCGGCAAATGGTCGTGACCTTTCCACACGAATCCATCCCGATCGTTTACGATGTTCATTGTAATGGCCTTGATCTCTTTGTTTACCGGTTCGGACGATATACTGGCCGTAATTACATGGCCAGCCGTGCCGGCTATCACCAAAGTCGAGGACAACGGGCACAGAAGGACTTTCTTCACCGCGAGACGCGGATCGTCGGAGTACGGATCAAAAGTTCCAACTTTTCTGAACGGTGGCCACTCGTCCTCATCGTCTTCCGGCGGTTGTTCGAGAACGTCCAAATGTTCACCGGTAAAAAGTATCGAGGAGTTGTATTTGTAAAGAGGCGTGAGCGCTACATCGGACGCGTTCCAAAATCGGACGGTTCCATCCTCGTGACCAGTGAGCAGCAATTCTCGACTCTTTGCTTTGTCAGAATTCCCGGGCTTTTGACAGAGAATTAATCCACCGTCTATGGGCCAGGGTTTGTCCGAGTATAAATGCTCCGTTTGCGCTTTCCCGGCTGACACGATGGTGTCCCAAAGCTCTTCGGGAACGTTTGGAACGTGTTGCGAGCAAGTCACCTATTGGAATTACATTCTAATCAGACTTTCGTCTCTCTATGAATCGACAATACATTTTTTGTTGCTTTTCTTAAATACCCACCGCGCTCGCATGGAGAGATACCAAGTACGGTAGAGCCATCATTTTCCATTCTGGATTAGTTAAGTCTATGGCTACCACCTCTTCTTCGGCTAATACTACAAGGGCTTCGGGACTGTCGGGTACTTCCTTGTCGTCCTCTTGGTTAGGAAAGACGGTAAAGAAGTCGATAACTTTGGACGTAAAATCGAAAACTACGTGCTTCTCCTTTGTCATAACGGTGATCGTGTGCCGATCGCCGCAACTTGCCCGCTGCATTCCGCCGGAGAATAGAACGAGTTCGCCGTGCCTGCAAAGTGTATTACGTCCTCGTTAAACATGATAATTAATCTATAACGATTAGTAGTGAATTGTTCAGGATTTACCCACGTAAGGAATATATGAGAGATAACGTGAAATGGATATGTTCTTGATAGTAAACGTTTAGGTTGATAAGTTCACTTACTCCGCAGTGGGATACACGAGAATTTTTGTAACTGCTTTACAAGGAAATGGTCCATAGAGTGTAGTTGATTCCAGCATGGCATCGCTGCCAGGACTCCAGAATGCGTACGATCCATCGTTGTGTGAAGAAACGAATCGGGTCTCAGAGACCCAGTGAACCGATTCCAGCTGTTGCGTGGAGACGAATGTCTGCGCACGCGAAAACAAACCCATCAGCTGCACGTACACGTTCGCCAAAACCACCAAAGACACAACAAACAACAATCAGAACGAGCAATATACCAACTCACAATACACGCTAGCCCATCGACATACGTTTATTTATATTTTTTTAATACGTTATCTTTGACAGGTGTTAGAAGTTCAACACGTTGAATGCCGTTAAGGATTGCCAGGTATTGGGAAGTTTAATTTTTTCGATACTAGTGGTCATTATTGTCACGCATCATTGGACGCTTGCTTCATTCTACCGGTGACTACAGTTATCTATCGTCGAATGCACGGTGCATTTGTCGATAGTTGTAGACCAATTGTGGGAGGATTGCAGCGTTCTACTGGTTACTATAATCATCCATCCCAGGATGCTGGTTCCATCGATGACTATAGTCACCTATCAGCTGGCGCTTGCACGATTCTACCGAAGTCTGTGGTCACCTATCATTTGATACTCGTTCCATTCAGACAATTACTATAGTTAGCTATAACTTGACGCTTGTAAAAATTCTACCGAAGACTATGGTCATCCATCATTGGATACTTGCTCCATTCTGAAGATTACTATAGTCACCTATCACTTGACGCTTGCAAATATTCTACCGAAGACTATGGTCATCCATCATTGGATACTTGCTCCATTCTGAAGATTACTATAGTCACCTATCACTTGACGCTTGCACAATTCTACCAAAGACTATGGTCACTTATCATTGGATGCTCGTTCCATTCTACCGATGACTATAGTCATCTATCCCTTGGCGCTTGCAAAAATTCTACCGAAGACTATGGTCACCTTTCATTGGATACTTGCTCCCTTCTACAGGTGACTTTAGTCACCTATCACGGGGAGCTTGCACTATCCTACAATCCTATCCTTACTCCTACTATCCTGATGACTATAGTCATCCATCGTCGGAAAATCGGTCCATCCTGCCGGTAACTGTAATCGTCCGTGAAAAGTCAGTTTCACTTTAAGTCTATCGTGTTTTATACCTTCTAATTATATTTGTAACTATTCTAATTTTTAGTTCAACATTTTTATTTCTATAAACCACATAAAATTCAGCCTTATCCGCTTAATGATTTATTTTAAAGAACACAAAACGCCAAGTGAGATGCAGCATTCAACGTGTTAAATTCAATTAACTCTCTATGGCCCCATACGACTTCAAGATAAAACAAGATTCATTTGTTTTTACCTTTAGAGACGATTTTTTAAACTTTCAAAATCATTTTAATTTAATTTTCGGCAGTCACAAATTTTCTTTGAACTGAAATCCATTATTTAAAATACTGTTTATGAAGTTTTCGAAAAAATCAGGCTATAGAGGGTTGAAAGCGAGCTACGATCGGTGAGCCGATGGGCTAATTAATTACCCCACAAATATCCGTAACGTAAGCGTGTATATCCAACGTGTGTTTCGTAAGCGTGTTACATTTTGCCAATGTGTGATTATACAATATGTATACATAAATCTCGTCTAAGTAAGTACAATGACTCGAAGACTCTCACCTGTTGAGCTCCCGGTGTTGCTTTGTTCCAGAGAACCATTAAACCACGGTTATAACCGATTAGAATATTATCCGGATGGCCTGGTTGTTCCGCTATGGCTTCGACCGCTCCTGGATTTTTCTTGTAATCGTCCGGAACGCTGGTATAATACGAGAATCGTCGTTTAACTATAATCTTTTGCTTCCCAGAGATATAAAAATATATATTAGGTGGACCGGAAAGTAATGTCATTTTTTTTAAATTAAATTCAAACAAATAAATTTGTAACAAGTTTTTATTATTAATGAATGATATAATCACCCTCGTTATCAGCAACCTTTTGTCATCTATTGTGCAAATTTTTAATGCCGGATCAATAAAAATCAATTGGTTTTTGAGCAAAATAACGGGAGAAACGACATTACTTTCCAGTCGCCCTAATATATGCTGACGATTATGAAAGTGGTCCAAGTCATTTATTTTCCTTTTTGAGATATGTGGCGGTAATTATGAAAGCAGTGTAAGTCATTTATTCTTCCTTTTGAAATATGTGCCTATGATTATGAAAATCCTTCGTAAATATAATAAATGTCTCAGAAAGAAAGAGAAAGAAGAGAAAAATTTGAAAAATTGAAGTTATTACTTATTTTGGGCTGCACTAATGTAAAGTGTAACACGATGAAACTATACTGCGAAAATGATACATCATCGCTTTGTTTAACGGCGTTGATAATTGTCTCGTTACACAGAATTCAACGTGAACCACAAAAAAAAAGTGTGAATATCTCGAAACGAAGAATTAATGACTTATGCCACTGTCACAGCCACCGGCGCATATTTACGTCTGATAAGTATTGGTAATAAATAAGACGCTTGTGGCAAGGACGATCTTTTCTCAAATCTACTGTATCTAGGAAGCTTCTTGTCCTACTCGGATACTCTTAGGTGCAATAATAAATTCTATTGTGAACAATCTATTTTAGCAATCGCCCTTGTAATCGCTGTCGTGCTTTTATTCACGGGCTAGCTTCTTATTTCTGCATCGGTGATTTATATCCAGAAGATGGAGAGAAAGATTAAAGAACGAGAAAGCAATTAAGTGGTAAGAATGTGGTATTTTTCGAATTTTTATATGGCTCTTTGCAATTCTATTTTACTAATTATAAATCGTGCGATACCTAAGTATTCAAATTTTTGCAGTACTATCGTTATTATTTTAATAAGCGAATGCTCTCGATTTAAAGTAGCAAAATTAAATCTCATCGTCGAAAGATTGACCCTTCTTTTTGATAATATGAATGCAATTAACATATCTGGCTAAAAAGAAAATGCGCTCGATTTAAAAAATAAAATTAAATCTCATCTTCCAGAGGTTGGCCCTTTTTTCACAAAACATGAATACAATTAAGGTATCTTGCTAATAAGAAACTGCACTAATTTTAAAAAATAAAATTGAACCTCATCTTTCAGAGATAGGTTTCTCTTTCCAGCAAATATGAATGCAATTAAGGTGTCTTGCTAATAAGAAAATGCACTCGCTTTCGAAAACAAAATTAAATCACATCTCTCAGAAAGTGACTCCTAGTTTCGCCAAACATGAATACAATTAACGTGTCTCGGAGATCGACACAATAAATCTCTAATCTCCGACCGAAATCCGCACGATTTCTCAGCGACGATAAAAACGGAGGATGTCGCTTTAATTCCAAAAAAAAAATATTGACATATCTTGCGATTTCATCGCGAGTCCTGTAGTATCATTCCGGTTCCCGAAGGTCAGTGCGAAGCCCATTCGCGTTATCTTTCTGGTAACATCTCGCGAGTTTCGAGATAAGTCGATAAATCAGTCAAATCATTATTCAGGGAAGTTTATCGTGGCTGCGTTGACGCCAATGATAGCAATTTTTCATATTCTCCAGTTAGGAAAAAATATCAAATCAGATGGAACTGATAAAGTTTCCAAAATCTTTGGTGCAGCAGGGATCCCATTTCCGAGTGGGAATTGCATTTAGGGTTTGAATTAAAGTAATGTTTTATGTGACTGATGTCATTGAATTTTAAAGTAAAGTCAAATTAAGTAAAGCTAAGTGAAATTAAATAAAGATAAGTACAGTTTTTTCAGTATCAGGCCAGTTAGATGTTTTATGTGGCTGATATCACTAAATTTGAAAGTAAAGTCAAATTCAGTAAAGCTAAGTGCAATTAAATAAAGTTGAGTACAGTTTTTTCAATGTTAGGCTAGTTAGATGTTGTTGCTATAACGAATAGTGCTCAGAATTTGAATTGGACCATTGAAGTTGAATTAGATCTCAACAGCTTTCGGCCAAGTATCGCAGTTGGAAGAAACTTCGCCTAAGAACTGAACTAAATAGATATTTAATAACTATTGTGTTCAGATTCCCCGAATCCTAAGTTAGATTTGTCTCAAGTGTCCTTCCTACAACAATTTAGTCCTAAAATTCAATTGGACCAACTATCTACCGATATAGCAGCTAACTTTATCAAGAATCAAAAAACATATCTTTATATTAACCTGCAGCCTCCAAAATCTCATTTTACGGTAACTTATCGCTAACCTTGCAGTTTAATTTAATCACCAACTATTTTAAGTACGATTCAGGTGCTATTATAATAATATAAAGACCGCATTTAAGAGTTAAATCGCAAAGACCTTCCACTAGCACTGTAATCAGCCTCGTCAAAGTTAATTACCCACCTGAAATCTCTGGCTAACCATGAAAATAATGGCAGACATTTTAGCATCAACTCGTACAATTTTCTGCTTACTTTTGCATCACGACGTCCTGGTAGATGATATTGTCCGGCATCACGAATGTCTTCAGATTCAACAGATAGATATTGCCACCCTCCGTTCCCAGGAGAAGATGTTCGCCGCTCGATTCGAGACACATGGCAGAGATCTTCTTGAGTTTACCTTCCAACGACAGAGATTTCGTTTCCACGACGGAACTCTCGTTGATTTCCCAGAGATGAAGAGAATTGTCGTCGCATAGGGAGACCACTCGACCCTGTTTTAATGGAGAAAAGATCAATTCGATTTAGGATAGGCCATGTTTAATTCATTCGCGTTCTTTAAAATTATTTTAACCCTTTTATTACCGACGGAAAAAATTGATTGAATTAACGACAAATGTAGTTGCGAATAAGAAGAATTCTCATTGGCTATAGTTTCATATAGAATATAGAAGTCGAAGCAGTGGATTTTTTCTTATTTTTGAGTGTGAAATTGCCAATTGAAAAACTTAATGCTGATTGGGAAAAAGTTGAGAATTCGAAACATTGACATTGTAAATAGGAAATACATTTTAAATTTATCTTTTTGTAAATCGAATTTACGCTTGAATCACGTATTTGCAGGGAATATTGTTTTTCGTAAATCATAACAATGCCAGATGAGCTGAATGTTGATAAACCTGGTATTCATCTGGAGATTTGCCCCTCTATTTTTAAGATTGATAGCCAGAGCAAAATTTGAAAAGTTCTATTATTTTCTTATATATTTGTATTATTTACGAAGTAGCTAGACTCCAAACCAGCATTAGTCATATATATTGACATTTAGCCTGCATGGAATTCCTACAACTTCCGGGAAAAAGTAGTTTCCTGTAAACGTCTCGCGTCAATATAATCTATAAAATTTTAACTGTAATCTTTGAATAATTCATTTAGGCTTTTCACGAAGAAATTACAATCACAGCTAAATTAAAAAAGAATCAGAACTAATAAAAATATAAGTACCAACAAAAAACAGCCCGATCTCATCCAATCTTTAACATAATTTCTAAAAAAAACAGTGAACCTTGTAAGAAACTATCTCCATACACCTTTTATTTAGTTTCTGGCGAACAATTATTTTCAATTTTACAAAGGTTTCATTGTTACATTGTTATTATAACAGGTGGATTTCGCGCAATGTGAAGCTGTTCAACAGGTGCCAGAAGGAAACTGATAACAAGACGTTCCATCTTAAGTAACACCGATCGCAATTAAACGACGATATTCGGTAATCCAGCGTCGATTACCTGCAATGCACCGGTTACTTTTCGCAATTCGTTTCTCACGCGGCAACTTCTCCGTGTTTCCTTTTTCCGCGGTAGCGTTTCTACGCAATGGACGAAGTGAAAACTCGGAGGAAAAATGGAAGGTCAAGCGAGTTTTGCGTCTCCTGTGTACGATCCTACTTTCACACGAATTTCCTGCTACCTGACATAACGATTTTCCGTTCTTCGCGAGGTATCCTTAACGGGAAGTTCGCTTCCACTGACTGCGATTAATTATTTGAGGATCGAATGGTTCTCCAAAATGTAGGGCAACTTGAATTAATTTGGTAGCTTTGTATATCGTTGTATTCGGGCGACCGGAAAGTAATGTCGTTTCTGCAGATATTTTGCTCAAAAACCAATTGATTTTTATCGATCGGGCATTGAAAATTTGCACGCTAGATGACAAAGGGTTGTTGATAACGAGGGTGATTCCATCATTCATTAAAATTAAAAACTTGTTTCAAATTTATTTGTTTGAATTTAATGTACAAAAACGACGTTACTTTCCGGTCCCCCTAATACATTGATTTTTCAAATTAAAATTACGTGCTTTTAGAGTAGAAATATTAATGCTAAAGATATCAACATATTAAAGAGAGTTTTGGTAATTTTATATTAGTGTTTTAATGTTGCATATATTGGTAAATTTGAAAATATTATCGTAAAAGTTGCAAGAAGTTTCACTGAATGTGGTTGCACCGTTTACGAATAGTCCTCACTGCATTCAACCTATCACTGTATCAAACCTATAATTACGAATGAATCACTCTAATTATACTTAGAGACGGCCATTTAATCATCTAACATCCTATAAAAAATGAGAAACTAACAATCGACACTGTGCTACTTAGCTATCTCTCAACTTCAACAGAATTCCAAACTTAGATTCCAAACTATCATAACTGCGGTATGCACATCGCACAGGAGAAATTTTCTTGCATGTAATCCTAAAAGTATTCGGACCGTTTATTACCGTACTTCCAATAACTCTGAACTTCTGAAACAATTAGCAACACGAAGGAATGTTCCACATAGGTAATCGTTTACTGCACTTTGGTCATTGATTCTTGGAAGTATTTCGACGATTTCAAGGACGCCGGTAATTCCTGCAGAGTCAGTGAATCGACTAAAAATCGGTCACCCAATATGCAAGAAACGTAACCTCGAATAATCGGCATTATTTATATGACAATGGGCAAGGCAAACGAAGGAATAAAACATAGAACAAGTAGACAAAAATTATAGAATGCGTTTGAACGCAATTTTTAAGAATTTAGAGGCTGAACAAAGAAATTAATGCTGCTAGCAATAAAATTAACAAGGTTTATGTTGCTCGAAGTGAAAAATGATTGACAATTATTTAATTAAATTTCAACCACTGTTTAAGAAAAATCACATTATTGAGAATAATAGGTAGTCACTGTGTACAATTTATCTGAATTTGAGTCAAATTAAATCTCGATTTGGATATAAAAACGACTGCAGGCACTGAAGAAGGTTAATAATTAACATTAAGTTATCAATAAAATGATATAGATAGATCATTGGAAATTGTAGAATGTTAAAAAAAAGAAAAGAAAGACTCGAAGGCAGAGTTTCAAGGTTCGATTCGGTTACGGTTAGATCATAATCGTATAGACCTCCTGCTATCTTATCGGCTTTCAGATTCGCCTGAAAAATTATCGCGATAACGAGAGTTTCGTGCTTCCGACGACTCGTACAGCGAGTTAAGAACGAGTCTTGGTTCTTCGTTTAAAAATCGCCACGCCACGCCTCTTCTCGCGTATCTCATACACACTGTGTACCTCAACACGTGGGATTCGATGTGGGACAGAAATTGAAAGAAGTAAATTACTTTTGACAATTGTTTGTAACATTTTAACGCAAGGAATAGTCGGATAATCGGGGCGATTTGCGAATGAGATATTTTTAATTGTATTTATATTAACTGCATAGTTGTCTTTGATCGCAGAGAAACGAAGTATCAATTTGGCTGCGTTAAAAAAATGAGAGATTTGAAAGGGAGAACATGATTATTCTCTGTGCTTCTAATTTACAATTAGTTGAATTAGAATTTAAGATTTGCTTCAAGAAGCTGTTTTTTTTAATTTAGCTGACATAACCGCTGAATTAATATACTTAAACGACGTGAGAACTTTAAAAATATTTTAACTGAAAAGCAAAAAAAAATGTAGGTTAATTTAAGTATTTCATGAAGCTTTCTCTCAATTTCCTAAAAATATCTCATTTCCTTGTCAAAATAGAAATTATTTTAAGCTTCACTGAAGAAAATTGGAAGTACTTTTTCATTAGAAAATTATAAATTACCACTTAAAATGCTTAAATGAAAAATAGAATAATCCCAAAAAATTGGTTACACGGCCTGAAACTTTGTAGAAATGCTCGAGCCACAGAAATGACAATGACTCTAAGACAGAGCCGAACAGGAAACACCTTTCCATTACTTTCCACCTGCTTCCATATCCGGAATCCATCCCCAACGTTCCTACGTGTCACCGTACACCCTGTATATCGTCTGGAAATTTTTACGTGACGCATAAAATGATATAACAACTATTTTTAGGTATCGATTACAAGCCACGATTCGACGAGATAAATCTTTAAAAGTTATCGACAAGTCACTGCGATACAAGAGAATTTAGTATCGTCATTTCTGTTCGTCGAAAGGATAATGCGGGGTGCTATGGTGTTTATGGAGTCAAGGGTTCGAACTCCCAATTATGGTGCTCGACTTTAAATCACCCCATCTTTACGAAATTTCTGTTTAATTATTATTCAATATGTTATGGCCTCACTACAGTTAAAGTCGAAATACAGAACAATAAAGATGATCAAGAAGTTAATTTTTTCTTAAAAAAACTCCCTCTTCTGCGAAATTTTTGTTAGATTATTATTTAATGTTTTAGCCTCAGTAATTGTAAATCCATGAAAATTGTCGATTTTCGGCGGAAAGACCATAACAGATAAATCCCAAATACGAAGTAAGAGAAAATTATAAAAAAAAATTGAGTTTTTCTTAATGATCACTATGGAGGGTACACAATTAAAGGTTCAAACTGCTAATTAGTACGGCTGAGTCGAAATCCCCGTCATATCCCGGAAATTATTTACAAATTATTTAAAATTAAACTTTCCCGAATTAAATATATATACTTAACCCTTTGCCCTACAGCAACGAGTAACACTTGTGCTGCGGTTGATGGAACCGGAAATTTTGAAGCTTCTCAAAAATTATCAAATTGAAAATATCACTGGAAGACGGCAAGATAAAATTATTTCTATGTCATTAATGTTGCGTTAAATTCTAAGATATATCAGGAATCACTGACAAATTGTAGAGGCAGTCACAGGAGACATCGTAGGGCAAGGGGTTAATAAGTAAAAAAAAAAAGTCCAATATTAATTTTGATATCTGGCAATGCAGCATTGGAAAGTCACAGACTTCTAATTAGTGAACTCGAGTTCAAAACCCCATTTCCACCGGAACAATTTTCCTAACCCTTTTAGTGCCGACCGGAAAAATCTATTAAATTAATTACAAATCTATTTCAATATTCGTTGAAAGTCGTAGGACTGATATTTATCCAACATTGTTAGAAAAAATGAACAAATCAGTTATAGATTGTAGACAGTAGTTAGACATAAAAAGAACCATCATCTCGTCATAGTTTAATATAGAACAACGTAATATGGAGAATAAATTGTGTATTCCCAATTACTTGCAATAAAATTACTAATCTTATCTGAGCAAACTAACTAATAATCTCATGATGATCGGCAGTAGGAGTGTTGCTAATGACGATATATCGACATCCGACACTAAAAGGGTTAATTATTATTTAATACGCCATAGCCTCGATGGTTCGACACCCACCTAAAAGATTCTAAACAAAATGACCATAGTAGCTGAAAAGTAAAAAAAAAGAAAGAACAGAAAAGATCCCATAAAAATACGTTTTGCAGCGCACACAAAAAAGATATTCGTCGTCGTTCAGGCTCTTGAAACAATGAAGTAATCCTCCGTCACTTTCCTTGATAATTATACAACACTTTTTCCCTATTACCGCGCTCGATGTTTTCCTACTCCGGTAATTAATTATTCTCCGCGGCTTCTCCGCTTACGTGCACGACTCTGCGCACCGTTGCACGTGCACAGAAGTGCATACAGAGACGCGGCATGGCTATGCTCTTGCTTTTCTTGCTTTCTTTCGAGTGCACTCCACGGCTGCAGGGTTAATTACAAATGTTTTAACGACCTCGTCGATACGGCGGAAGGTCGATAAAGGGTTCACTCTGTTTCGTAGCATTGTTCGTGCTGGTATGGTTTGAATTTTTCAACGAGGATACTTTTGCGGTAGATTATGAAATTTAGAATATTTTTTGCTAATTTTTAACCCTTTCGGAACCACTGGGACATATATTACCCAGAGAAAGTTTAACCCCTTGCCGTGCAATAACGAGCGATGTGGTAAATTGGATTGGAAGTTTTCAAGTTTTGCAAAACCTATGAAATTGAAAATATCAGTGAGTCGTGACACGATAAAATTATTTCTATGATATTAATATTACGTTAAATTAGACGGAGGTGTTGCTAATTTTTAACCCTTTCGGAACCACTGGGACATATATTACCCAGAGAAAGTTTAACCCCTTGCTGTGCAATAACGAGCGATGTGGTAAATTGGATAGGAAATTTGCAAGTTTTGCAAAACATATGAAATTGAAAATATCAGTGGCACGCGACACGATAAAATTATTTCTATAATATTAATATTACGTTAAATTATACGATGTATGAAGAATCACTGAACAATTTATATTTTACCAATTTAATTCTGAATTATTGCGGAGGCAGTCGCAAAAGAAATCGAACGGCACAGAGTTTATAGTTACTGCCGAGACAAATTTTTGGATGAAATGCATTCGACTTTCCAAATTCGGTATTTTAGACAACTTTGCGCCACTTTCATGAGAAACACTAAAAAATACATGTTGATCGAAATTAAGTTTCTAATAAGAACATTCTACTTAAAATTTGTTCCTTAAAACCTGATTTCCTGCAAAAGTGGTACGAAAAGGGTTAAAGTGGTCGTTGCTTTATGTTATGAGGGGACTGGAAATTAGTACGGGCATGGTTTTCTGATTCGTATAAATGTAATATACATATATGATAAATTTTAAAAATATGTGTAGTTATTATAAAGTCTATAGCATGGAGATCGAATGTGGCCTAAGAGGTAGACATGGAAATCTTGCAGTCTTCTGAGGCTCGCAATTCATTATTTCGGCTAACTTCTACGGTAATTTGGCATAAAATTTACAGTTTTGGGTGTTTTCTAAATCATCATGTTAAATAATAATTTAGGGGCAGTAATCTTCCCTGAAATGATGGGGATTTGAACATGGACCCACTAATTGAGAATACTAGTCTTTACTTGTCATAGCCAACAATATGAGATTAACTTTTTTCTATATTAAGACACAGAAAAAATATCAAGTACCCAAGATAGAAATAGCTACATTTATCGAGTGCAGCCTCATTGAAGGGGTCAAATTTCCATGCGGCCTTCACACGTGAAAAGGTTCCCCACCCTTCATCTAGGCACTCCTATATTTTAGATAACAAGATGACTAGTAACAAATTGACTCGAGCAACAAAGGAGCTATCGATGCAAAATCAATTCTACTATGAAATTTCATCACAGAAACATGTCAAGTACTTCGTAACAGAATTTCAAATCTTTCAAGAAATAAAGAGCAAAGTAGGAGTTGCAGATGCGAGTTTAATCCTATTATCAGATTCTACCACAGAAATATTTTTAATATTTTGCGAGAATATTTGAAATCTTTCAAGAAACACGAAACAAAGTAGCAAAGAATTGCAGATACAAGTTCTATTCTATCATAAAAGATCTCTGCCATACAAATATTACGTTTTTAAACTTTGCAGAAACACTGAAAATTAAAATACTCCATTAATAACCGTCCCAAACGTTAAGCACCCAAGGCAGAACCTTTCGGATGTTACAAATTTCCAAGGAAGCAGGATAACTTCATTAAGCGCCTTAATTATTCCATTCACGCACGTTAATTATGACGCTCTCAAAGAGGTAGCATACAACGGGTTACGTAAAAAATGTAAGAATAGAAAAAGACTGCACGTATGGTATACTTCCGACCTTTACGGTTGGTGCCGGCTGTACAATGGTGTTCGCCACGGTGCATTCGTATATTATTTATTCGTACACGCGTGCAAAGGAGCATTGCGCGTGTCGCAGCACGATTATGCAACACGGCAACGGTGACTGTATAAGCGGAACACACATGGTGTCACCTTACCCAGCGTGGAGCGCGTGTGAGTTTCAAAGCAACCATAACTTTGCAGACCCCTCCTGAGGCCCTAACAATGTATAGTTATTGACCGCTTTAACTTGGACCCCGTAGAACTGAAATCTTGAAAGGGGAGCAGGAGGCAATGGTGGGTATGGAGTTGAAGGCTTGCTTTCGCAATTGAGATTGAGTTCAAAGCGCTGTTAGGTTTGAGAAATATTTTCTGAGTTGTTTCTTAGTATGCCAGAGGTTCGGCTATTCGCAAATCAGCTGAAATTTTGAGACTTAGATCACATTATCGCAGCAATTGGAATTTAATAGGAAAACAGTAGGTGGGTTGAATGTTAGGGGCTCTCATTTAGTAGGCTCGAGTTTAAGTCGCTGTTAGGTTTCAGAAATAGTTTCTAAATTATTATTTATTATGTCAGAGGTCCGGTAGTTCGCAAATCAGCTGAAATTTTGAGTCTTAGATTACATTATCGCAGAAATTGGAATTTAATAGGAAAACAGTAGGTGGGTAAGAATGTTAGGGACTATAATTTAGTAGGCTCGAGTTTAAGTCGCTGTTAGGTTTCAGAAAAAGTTTCTAAATTATTATTTACTATGTCAGAGGTTCGGTAGTTCGCAAATCAGCTGAAATTTTGAGACTGAGATCGCATTATCACAGCAATTAGTATCTAAATAGGAAAAGCAATAAGTGGGCATGAATATTAGGGACTGTGATTTAGAAGGCTTGAGTTTAAATCGCTGTTAGGTTTCAGAAATAATTTCTAAATTATTATTTACAACGTCGGAGGTTCGGTAGTTCGCAAATCAGCTGAAACTTTGAGTCTTAGATCACATTATCACAGCAATTAGAACTTAATAGGAAAAACAATAGGTGAGTATGAATGTTAGGGGCTCTCATTTAGTGGTATTGAGTTTAAATCGCTGCTAGGTTTCAGAAATAGTTTCTAAATTATTATTTACTACGTCGGAGGTTGGGTAGTCTGCAAATCAGTTGAAACTTTGAGTCCGGAGCAACTTTATCGCAACAATTGCATTTATCTAGATAAATAGAAAAGAATAGGAGGCTACGGTGAGAATGCAGCTCAGGAACCCCTTTGGTAGACTCGAGCTCAAATCCTTATCACCTCTGGGAGAATTTTCCTTATGAAGTGAAGAAATTATCACTTTACATGTAACAACCTCGGAGGTTTAGGACTTAAAACTACTTGCTCTTAGACTAAACGATCAGAGATCATAGACAAAATCAAAATAGAAAATATCAAAAAAAAATACAAATATTGCACACGCCATCGAACTCCTCTGCGCCGGACACTTTGAAATTTCTTTTCTTTTTTAGTTTGACTGCTTTTTCTGCAGTCTCTCAGATGCATGCATTGTCGGTCACATGGAGAACACGGTGGTAATGGGAACGGAACCTTGGTGTTCTAAACCGTTGGGCTGTGCTCGAACCTTCTCACCGTTACCAGTGGAGAAATTTTCTCAAGTGATACGTATACTCCACGAAATAGAACATGACATCCTAGACATTAGGAGATGAGAATTTTCTACATTTACATGGTGCACTCTATAGCACCGTGTAAGACGTGTTGCGAGTGTAACTGAGCTCGATGGGAGAAACCTTCTGTCCTCGACTTCTGCTGATGATTAGTGTGCCACATTCAATTTCTCATACTGTACGCTCGACGAAATGGAACGTGACACCCTATGCATTACCAGGTGAGGACAAGGTTTTCGAAATTTATTTGCGCATATATACGCCATTCTATAGCGAATTGCGAACGTGACTGTAATCATGGTGCCTTTTCATGTGCTAATGTCTGGGGTATCAGATTCAATTTTCTTTGTTGTAAGCAAATTTCTTTAGATAGTAGATGAGGTACTATTCTGCGCTGAAAAGATGTCGCTTCTTGCTGGTTGCTTTCAAGATTTCGATTGTTTGATAAATGTAAAATTCTGATCCGAATTTTTCACAAGTATGCGGCTGTCGATTAATGGGGCTTTATTTCACTGTATCACAAAGAAAATTAATTAAAGAAACTCAATAATGGTATAGTAGTAAACGTTTAAGGTTCAGTGACAATCGGAGTTGATCCGAATTTTTACAACTTTGAGACTGTCGATTAATGGAGCTTTAATTCACTATGTCACAAAGAAAATTAATTAATTAAACCACGATCGCACTTTACGAATAAATCTTTTAGTATCAACCTAAATCGGAGCTGAACTGAGTTTTTTCAATTTTGCAACTATCAAGTAATGGGGCTGCAATTCACTACTCTACAAAATAAATTAATTAACCGAATCTCAATAACGGTTTAGAAATAAATCTTTCAGTTTCAACCCCAGTTGGAGCTGACCGAATCTTTTTAAATTTTGCAACTATCAACTAATGCGGCTTTAATGCACTACTCCACAAAAAAAAATAATTTAACCGAATTTTAACAACCGTCTAGAAATAAACCTTTCAGTTTCAACCGTAATCGGAGCTGTTCTGAATTTCTTGCAATTTGACGACTATCGATTGATAGGATTTTAATTCACTGTACCACGAAGAAAATGAATTAATCGTGTCCCGGTAGCTCTCTAGGAATAAACCATTCAATCTCAACCTCAATCCAGGTGCTAATTTGAACTTTTTACAATTTAATTATTATCGATCAATCAGAGTATATCTTTCAAGCTTACCTCATTCGGCAGAGCGACGATCTTCGTGACGGCATTTTCCCCGCTTTCGATGGTGTGCTGTCCGTAAAATTCGACTCCTGGTCTTCCGAATCTGTGTTTGTAAGGGAGTCAAGGAAACTAGAAAATCGTACTGATAAGGGCAAAGAAGAGATTACGACGTAGATTATCGAGAATACGTGCTTTCAACGTCTCGGAATAAACGTCGCTCTTGTTACGAGAACGAACGGTTTCGATGCGCCGACATAGAGCCACTTGTATTCTGAAATGTACACGAACTTGCATCGTCGTCAAATTCTATAGAAGAATGCGTCTCATATGCGCAACTATTTCAAAAATGCGGGATTATATCTTACATTAACGGATCTCCATTAATTTTGTATATTAGAAATTACTGTTATAAATTAGAAAATTGAACTAATAATGCGAGTAACATTGCACAGCTGGTTGGAACCTGAAATACTGGTTTCTGACACCTATTTCTATAGTTACAAACTAATTAGCGAATTTAAATAAAAGACAGCTTCTATTAGCAGAAGTTCAGTAAACAAAGTAGCTTAGAGCGTGTCCAAAAATAAACCTAAGTAGCTTTTTTTGCAGATATCTAGTGAAGTAAATCGAAATAGCTGTTCTGTAGCTATTTAATTAAATAAATCTATGTTACCATTGTGCAGCTATTTAAAGAAATAAATTTAAGTAAATATCTTCTATCTATTTAGCGAAGTAAACGTAATTAGCTTTTTTTCAGATATCTAGTGGAATAAATCTAAGTAGCTGTTTTCTAGCTATTTAACTAAATAAATCTAAGCTACTATTGTGCAGCTATTTAAAGAAATAAACGAAGTAACTATTTTCTATCTATTTAGCGAAATAAATCTAAGTAGCTTTTTTGCAGATATCTAGTGAAATCAATCTAAGTAGCTGTTTTGCACCTATTTAACTAAATAAATCTAAGTTACCATTGTACAGCTATTTAAAGAAATAAATTGAAGTAACTATTTTCTATCTATTTAGAGAAATAAACCGAAGTAGCTATTTTCTATCTATTTCGCGAAATAAATCTAAGTAGCTATTTTGCAGATATCTAGTGAAATAAATCTAGGGAGGTATTTAATAGCTAACTTAGAAAATTCTATTCGTGCTATTTAATCAACGGGAAACTTCCTCGATCGTGCGTTTCAAAATTCAAGATTTTCCTCGGCTCGTAGAGGCATTCGAAGCTCGCATTGCGAAATAATGATTATCCGATTACGCAGTCCTCGAAACATCTGCCAACGGTGCGCCTGTTACGGTGTTACACGATCGTGTAACCGTGTGTAAATGAAATAGATGCTGACAGGCCGCGAACCAGACTTTCAGCACACTTGTAATTGCCATTTTTCAGTTGCTCTTTTTACCGCATGATTTACGGCATTCGCGGTCAGGACCGACTAAAGACTCTCCGAGACGTTACAGAAGAAGCTGTACATTTTACCGACATTTCCCCTTCGCTGCAGTATAATTGGAGAACGAAATGGGATATTAAATACTAATCAAAATGTGAGTTATATTTTGCCACTGTTCAAAGAGATTTCCTTCTATATGCAATTACTGAGAAAATATCATATGAAAACATCTGTAAATTCAGTGCTTCTGCATTTAATTTCCTGCCATATGAACAAACTCTAACGAACTGACTTTTACGCGTAATAAATAATCTAAAAACAAAACATTGAAATTCAATCTGTCCTATCTATCGTTAAGCGATTCGATCAGTGCATGGGGCCATTTAGCAAATCGACCGATGCATCTGAAAATGCATATGAGTAAAATCTTGTTCATTCAACTTTCAGCCTCGTATTTCTTTCAAACTTCCGCCGGACTTCTTTCCAAAGCCGCATATCCTATCCTCTTAGTCTCAAGGTCACCCAATTTCACGTTTAATAATGACCATAAACTGATCGTTTAGTCCTAATAACTAATTAAAACAGCAAGACTTGCATCTTCAACCGTTCGTATGCATTGGGTTGGCAACTAACTAATTGCGGATTTTGTCGATAGATGCTTTTAGCACTTTCTTTTGTTTTGTCAACGTGTTCAAAGCACCTAATCTGTATTGTTTTCTTGTCGTTTGGACTTCCACCTTTCATTAGTATCGATTAGTTATTTAGTTTCGTTTTTATCCCAATTTAAAAATGGAAGAACAAAACGCGCATTTCAGACACATTTTATTATATTATTTCCAAAAAGGCAGGAACGCACCCCAAGCATACAAGAAGTTATGTGCCGTAAGTGGGAATGTAGCCTTGAAATAAAGGCAGTGTCAAAATTGGTTTGCCAAAACTAAGCAAATATTACCTTTGCTTGTTAAAATTTGAGAAGATGACAGAAAGTTTGTAGAACATTGGTTTCATTAATCAAAAATATAATCTCGACATTTGTAATGATATGAAGAACATTTTTGTTCAAAAATTTCTATACACGCGCGGCCATTATTGTCAACTTATTAATTCAAACTTATAGTGCAGCTACGAGATATCTCGTTGTTGGCAGTCAATGGGTTAATGTTACAAATTTTGCGTAAGGACCATATGTCCATTAAAATGTACATTTACAAATTATAAATAAAAATTATAATTATATTGAATTATAATTTAAAAATTCGGGTCTGAAGGGGTTAAAGAAATTCCTTATTTTGTAAAATCCGCAATCACTTATTGTCAGTTGTCAACCCAATAGAAGAATCTCGCCGATAACTGAGATGTTAATGCCGCATGACGGTCCGATCGGACTCTACGCTGCGTAGAAGTTCCCTGAATTTTTGTCCCGCCGCGCATCATCAGGAGCGTGGTTACAACCTCGCGCGAGAATCAATGCAGAACAGCTTTGGAGGTTCGCGAAATATCGAGTATACCGTGTCTAAAATTAGTACGCGGGAGCAAGGGAGAAGGATGGAGCGAGATAAAGGTGATCGAAGGAGAAAGAAACACCGGCGTCAATCACGTTCAAGTTTCCCTACGTTTCGGTGGCGCGACAGAGCGAAGGTTTTCGAGGATTTATCGGCAGATACGAACGTCATCGGGCTTCGAGAACTGGTGAGCGTCTCGAGACCAGATTATAAATACCGATGGGAAAAAAGAAAGGAAGAAGAGAGAGGGGAGAGGTAGACGGAGGCAAGAAAAGAGCAAGAAAAGCAAAAGGATACACCTTGATGGCGCCGGATGCCGTGCCGATGATCATCAGCCGCAAACTTGGATCCCAGGCGAGGGCCGTAGGTTTGTTTGGGAAACCATGCTGCACTGTCTGTAAAGAATAGAGAAGAATGTTATTGAATAAACTGGCTGGGTCATTTTTGGGCGTTTAATCGATGTACGGTTACCAGACGACTGGTCGTTATCTGGCAACGCGTATTTGGTGAATGATGCGGAGACTGAGCGCGTTGAATCGTTTATTAACGGCGTGTATTTAACCGATTTTTGCTCGAATTGTTAAAATCTTTGAAACTTATTTAACACGTTGAACGCCACCGATATTTCGCTAGTTTCATCATTTTTACAGAAGTGAAACTTTTTCTAGTAAAATCACGTCTTTTCAAAGCTGATACCTTAACCCTTTCGGCCCCATAGGGACATATAAATTCTAACGCATACTCAAATATATCCATCTAGCCTTATATATTTTACTCAAAATTTACTGTATTTGTTTTTTTTTTTTTGAATAAATTACTTTCATTTTATAATACACAAAACCTTTATTTAGTTTCTCATTGGGACATTTATATCCCAGTTAAAAATCCCGCTGGGACATATCTGTCCCATCTCTATTTTTTTTTCAGAATTGTGATTTGTTTTATTTTTTCAAAATATTTTACCATATCTAATGTTAAAAACTCATATCTATCTCAAATAACCTCAGAACACGAAAAAACAAAATTGGGTCCCAAAGGGTTAAAGGCGCAAGCAATTATATAGTAAGCAGGACTTTACCCTTTTAATGCCAATATTTAAATATTCCATGCATCAGAAAATTCGTAAATATTACAATTTAAAAGTCATACGAACTTTCATTGAATTTAATAGCGCCGGTCACCGGTGACCCCTGTGACATTCAACGTGTTAACCCTTTGCCGTACCATTTCTTTTGTGATTGAGTGCGCAATAACTCTGAATTAATTGCTGAAATAACAATCTATCCTTGATTTCTGATATAGTGTATGACTTAACGCAGTATTAAATAGCATAGAATTAGTTTTATTTTATCCTGGCCCACTAATATTTAGAATTTAATAATTTTTGGAGCACTTCAAAATTGACTATTGCCAAAATTGTTCAAAATTGACTATTGTTCAAAATTGTTATTGTACGGTAAGGGGTTAATATAAAGATCAGCAAGGTATAATAGAATTATATCAAACAAAATTCTGAAGTCGCTCTATAAATGGAGTACTGGACGACTAAATGTTCCAATTTAAGAAGAGTGCGGAAATATGGATTAATTATTTATGAGACGAATACGAAGAATATTGCAAATTTGAGATTTTTTAAATGTTTAAGTCAAATTACAGTATCATTGAGAGATCAAAAAATATTCTCCAATTTGATCGAACGATGAATAGTAAAAGAAAATGATGTAGATTAAATTGTTCGATATTCTCTTAGACTTTTTATCCGATAGGAATCATCGGCAGTTAATGGGTTAGGTCGTATCGAAGAACTTGATTCATAAATGATCTTCATTATTCCACTCGCTCAGTCGTCGCAATTATTTTACTGTCGGCGTAATCAGCGGACTATTTATACATGATACCCGCTGAAAATAGTGCGTGTTATCCGTATCGTCGAGGAGTACGTTCGCGTACAAAAAGCCCGGCGCGTAATGTATTCGTTTACGTCGTTCATAAATATCGTAGGTTAATCCGTAAATTGAAGGCGTAGGCAGACTAAACTCGTACGAGACGAGAATCCGTTAAGGCGGTATTACACTTAACGTAGGAATAAATGAAAATACTTAACGATCGCTAACGGTGCCGTATCATTCGTGCGATGTCGTACACACGTATTAAAATCCCCTCGTTCCATTAAGTAAACGGTAATGAATGATTCAAAATAAATAAATTTCGCTTTATCTCGCGAGACGGAAAAAATTTTCCTAAGATAAACGAACGGTGTGATACAATATTATCAGTACTCGAGATTTCTCGAAAAGCTCCTTCGAAATTAATTTAATTTGGGGAATTAATTTCGACAATGGGGTAGATATTTTTTCGTGTTGGAAGGCCACCAAGTACTCCTCAGTTATTTCTGAGAAATTGTTCTTAATATAATATTTATTCATAGCGTTGGTGGTTTGAAAGTCAAAACAGTAGGTCCTAGCCGAAATGGCCATAGCAGTTAACCTTTTGCAATATGAAGTCACCTCTGACGCGACGAAACTATTTTTCCCTAAAACTCTGAAGTCACCTCTGGCGTGATTGTTTTCTCAACAATCGTTTTGTTAATATAACATTAAACTTTAAATAACTGCAAGCAATTACTTCATACCAAACATGTGATATCAAAACCACAGAAATTAAATCAGAGTTGGCCGAGAACAAACTAGGAAAACAATTATGGTGCAAGGGGTTAATACAGCTATGGTGAGTAAGGAAGTAAAAGGCTTGGAGTCTCTTTAAGTAGGTCAGAATTGAAATCCTCCTCCGGAAATTCTCACCTCTAGAAGATTATTAATTTAATAATGAATATATCATAGCCTTGGTAGTTCGGAGGCCACCAAAACCAGTAGGTCCTAGGAGAAATGGCCATAGCATTTAATATGGCCATGTTGGATAAGAAAGTAAAGGCATGGATTCTCCTTCAGTGGCCCGAGTTCAAATCCTTCTCCGTCACCTCTAGGAAATTATTTTTAATCTAATATTTAATAAACCATAACTGTTGTTACTCGGAACCCACCTGAAATTCTAGGTCTTAGGGAAACTGACTAAAGTACTTAAAGCCAAAAGAAAAGAAAAGAAGAAGAAATTGTCCCTAAATTAATATTTAATATACCATAGCCTCGGTGATTTGGAACCCACCTAAAACACTAGTCATTAAAATGACTGTGTAACACTTAAAGTCGAAAAAATACAAAAAAAGGATCTTATTCTACGGTTAAAAATGTCCATTGACGGTGCTTGAAAGTAAAACTACGCTGAAAAGCTGAGTAACGATTTCCCCCTCTCGCCCTAGTTTTTCCCGCGGCTCGTTTTAAATGCAATTAAGGGTAATTGTTGGGTTAAGTACCGCCAACTTCCCCGAAAGAACTCTCGCGCTCACTTCAGCATCATCGATTTCGGTGGAGAAGGCACGGCGGATTAGTCATCGAAATTGCACGATGACTCAGATTTTTGTCGGTAACCGTTAATCGAGCGGTCTTATCGAGCATTCGGGGCACGCGTACTGACGTCCGATACCAGCCGATGGTTGTGTCTCTGTCTACGGTAGATCGGCAAACAGGGCCGAGTTTTCTCTTTTTTTACGATTAACGAGGGGAGGCCGCGACATGTGGAACACTGGCTTTGATGGAACTCGTGTAGGGAAAAATTGTGCCAATTAAGGCTATATGTAATAAGTGATGGTGTTTCGCTTTAGAGTTCGTATGATTATTAAGTCCTATTAGTATGGTTAAGTCCTCTTAGTATGATTATTAAGTTGTAATAGTATGATTAGGAGCTACTAATATGATCATTAAGTCTTACTAGTATGATTATTAAGTCCCACTAGTATGATTCTTAAGTTCTATTAGTATGATTATTAAATTCTGCTAGTATGATTATTACATTTTATTAGTATGATTATTAAGTCCCACTAGTAAAGTACTGCTAGTATGATTATTAAGTCTTACCAGTATGATTATTAGTCCTACATTTAGGTGGTTTCCTAATCACTGAAGCTATGATACATTAACCGATAAATCCGAAAAAATCTGTCAGAACAATTGGAATTTGAATTCGTGCAATTGGCGAGTCCGAGGCTAATACCATAGCTGTTACATTCATTTGCAAATTAATTTAAGTGTATAGCATATTTTTCAACGTTATCTTATCAGACATAAAATTCATATCAGACACTAATTTAATTTGTGTATACTTCATACTTCGATATTACTAATCCCTCGTTTGATTTGATAAAAAAAAAAGGATCAACCCGGATCACGAATATTTCGTACACTTCTGAACAGTAAGATCGATCACCTACAAATATATTGTTCTCCATAAAATATCGATGGCGTGGATCGACGCATCGTCAATAAAAGTGGAGAACAGACGACACCGATATTGACGGTAAATATTGATTGTCTAGAGGACATCGTAGTAGTGTAATCGAACGTGATGTTTTTTTTTAGTTGTTTATATTTCTTGTTTGTCTACGGTACGTGTGTATCCTGTGGTACATTGATACCAAAGAAGCATACCAGTTTTTCTACGAAGAAAAAAATGTGTTGGCATGAAAATATAGCAGGTTACGCGTATGCTGGTATAATGATAATTAAATTGTGAGCCGCAACGGGATAATGGATCGTGTGATGAAACCGGCGGCCTCTAATTGGTATTCCTTTCCTTTTTTGAATGAAATAGAAAGTGTGGAGTGCATCGTACCGGCCATTAGCAAGAAATGCGGACGTAAGGAGGCCTTTGCTTTATTTGTGTATTTGTATTGTTTGGTCTAGAATACTTTTCGACGTTTTGCACTGAATTGTCACTAATATGGATGGGGAGCAAAAGTTGTGTTTATATCATTGTACATACACTCCCCTTTTCTCACAGACTCTTTGAAAATCTTATTTTCTGAATTGCGACCACTCGAACGTTATCTACTTATTGATGTATCTCACTCTCACTCACTCAGAATTTCAAAATTTAAATGTTTTCCAAATTGTAATCACTGGAAAAATAATATATCTATCTGTCTGAACCTCACTTAGATTTTCAAAATCGTAATACTCTCCAAATTGTAATCGTTAGAAAAATGATCTATCTACCACACTCTCGCTCGCACAAACTTTCAAAATCTTAATAATTTTCAAATTGCAAACGTTGGAAAAATAATATATCTATCTGTCTAAACATCACTTAGATTTTCAAAATCTTAATACACTTCAAATTGCAATCGTTCGAAAAATAATTAATCTATCTCACTCTCACTCACTCAGAATTTCAAAAATTAAATATTTTCCAAAGTGCAATCGTTGGAAAAATAATATATCTATCTGTCTAAACCTCACTTAGATTTTTAAAATCATAATACTCTTCAAATTGCAATCGTTGGAAAAATAATATATCTATCTCAGTCTCACTCACACAGATTTTGAGTCTCAATATTTTACAAATTTAAATCGTTGGAAAAACAATCTCTCTCTCTCACTCTTGCAGGATCTATCAAAATCTCAATATGTTCCGAATTGGAACTGTTGGAAAAACAACAATTTAAATTCAGCGCCTTACGTACCAACCGGTCCTAACATCTCTCTTCTCAGAAAACGGAAACTTGCTCCAACAACATATTTTTCTCGCGAATTTGAGAATCACCGCATTACACTGAGGCGGAAAAGCGTAGCTCGACAACAGAGCGTGTCGTTGGCCAAAAATTGACTACCGGTAGGCCAAAGAGATTCCACGAAGGCGTGAAAATTCCACTGTAGAATATCGATTCGACAAGATAGTTACGTAGAACCGGTGTTGAACGAGTATTTCCACCCACGCAGTGGAGTTTTTTTCTCTCGATCGTCGATGAAGCCTCGATTGAACCGGAGCGTGAAAGGAACTTTCATGACAGATCTGACACTCGAATACAATGACGTTCAAATTGTTTCAAACGTAATCCAATTCGAAAAAGAAACGGAGAGAAAGTCGATAGATACTCCTACAATTTATTTGGATCAAATTAATTTCACAGATCTTCTATCACACTCAAAATCGGAGTAAGAAGGTAATAAAAATACAATTAAGTAAATTATTATTCTTGTTTCCACTCTATCAAGATCTAATTATAGTAGAAAAAAATGTATATCAGAAACAACGAGACAAACGAAACATATCGATGGTTCTATTTCTATCTAAAACAAGTAGGTCCTAGGCGAAACAACCGTGCCAGATAACACTAAAACTACCGCCGTTATATTTATTATATATAAATATACTGAATAAGTAATTTGGAAGAAGAGTAATTTCTAGTTTACAAGATACAACTGAAATACTTATTATCATTTTGTAGAATTATTGTGAAAATTTGGAATCGGTCATTTTGACCGCCATGGTAATTTTGGTGTTAACATTAAACAACAAATGACCGCTTCCTGATTTTTTCTAACATTTCCCCAACTGATTGGGCAGCCATTCAGTAAATATTTTAGGTCTATGGTATAAAACAAAAATTACTTAACTCTTTGTCCAAAGTACTTATTTCGTATATTTCAATATAACAGATATAAAGCCGGTAGGTTTAGCGTTATAGTCGAAAAAATACAGAGATTCAAACACGCAATTCAATTGCTCGCCACAGCTACAATCAACCCTACAAAATCCTCGCCCTTCGCACAAAAATTCAGAATCTTCAAAATTACACGGTAAAAGCATCCAGAACTTTCTACACTTTCGGTGTCGAGTCCCAGGCAAGCTGGAAGTACGTGAAGGCATCTTTCTACCTGAAACTGGCAACACCTCCGTAGGTACACCGTTTGGGAGTAACCTTCGAGATTAAGGGCTACCCGTGATATCGATTTGGCGCGCGTGCGCGCACGCGTTTCCGTCGTCTTTGCGATCACAAAGACGGGTGGTTCGAGCGCGGACCTTGGCCCAGGTAATTTCCATGAGAAAGGGTGTCACTGCCTCGCAGCTCTGTCGGTACGATCGACTGAATTAAGGTAAGAAGGTGCAAAATGCGCACCAGTTAAATCTCATTATAGGGAGGTGCTTGCTTGGCGAGGCAGCGGAGAAATTGTTTTGCCGTGTAGAAAGAGAGAGGGGTTATGGTGCGAAAAGATGCAACGGTAGGGTTAGTGGGCCCGAGCTGAAGGTCCATTCAGATCTGGGAAGTTTTGCAATTGGTAGCATTTGAAAGTAAAAGAACAAAGGTAATATCGGGGCTATGGTGACGAAAAGGTAAAAGATCGAAGTCGCAACCAGTGGGTGCGAGTTTCAGCTGCCGTCACCTTTGGGAAATTTTTTGTTTTATTCTTTAGAAGAGAGAAGAGATATTCTTCAGAGAGAAGGGAAGATTCTAGGTCAGATGATAGTATCAATTGATACTGAAAAAATGCAGAATGTATCGAAGCTATGGTGGGTAAAATATAAAGACTGGGATTGGCAATCAGTGGGACCGAGTTCAAATCCTGCTGCATCTTGTGAAACTTTGTCTTAAATTATTATTTAATATCCCGTAGCCTCAGTGGTTCAAAACGCTTAAAAAGTAGAAGATTCTAAGTGAAATGATCCTCTCAGTTAAAAGTAAAAAAATACAGAATGTATCGAAGCTACAAGTAAGAGGATAAGGGTTGGAGCTCACAGACAGTGGGCCCCAGATTAAATCATCCTGCCCCTTTGAAAAATTTGTACTAAATTATTATTTGATACACCGTAGCCTCGGTGATTCGAAACTCTCCAAAAATAGAAGGTTCTGGGTGAAATGATCGTGGCAGTTGAAGCCGGAAAAGTACAGAACAACAAAACGAAAGAGAGCAAGGAAAATACGCGTTGACTGACGCGTCAGGTGCGCAGTGCGGGTTAATCAATTGTAATCCTATGTCGGACATTCCATGAAGCAGTTTTTCGTCGAAGTTTTATCTTTTAGGGGATTATTTTCGATTCTGTTATTCTAATTTTTGTAAAAATAAGCGTGCCTATATCTTATGATATCTATCCAAGACAATAACAACAATCAAGTTTCCACATATGACACCATCTTTTTAAAAAAACACCTCTGCAATTTCGTCGAAGTTCCAGCAAGTTATTGTCAATTCCAGCAACTTCCTTGCGGCAGAATTCGTCGAAAAGGGATCTAACTAGCACTTACGACAAAGGATTCCCAGGTAAGGCGTAATCCCCGGTAGAATCGGGATTTTCCAGTTGCTCGGAACATCGATCCCAGGTATCTCTTTATTTTTAAGCCCGGCGAATTCCGATTGCACGAATGTGGTTTCACGAATCCCTAAGAAGCATCAGAATCGCAATTATCCGTGATAGTTGAAAGAAAATGGATCAACGGATGGATCAAGATCGTTATTTCCGTGTCAAGGACTACATATGCTACATGTACGCCTTCGAATGTGGTGGTTCTCTAATATGCAGATGTCTGATCGATCGCGCTTTACAGTGCGCGATTGTGATGGTGTTCGACAATAATAACAATGAACGGGCAATGCGGGAACGTGGGAAGAACGGTTTGTTGATTCAACGTGGCTCATTTGAATGGGGGTGAATTTTCTGTCGCGTGCAACCGCAGAGTTATTCTGGCGGCATTGGTTGGGATTATGGTGAGTATTGAGCTAACTCCTTGCGGATTTAAATAGGGAATGATCATTTATTTGGCGATCGAGAGCCGCTATTTTATTATAGAGGTGCAGTATATTTACTATAAGTTATATAATGGGTGAAGTAAAAAGTTCTGAGCGTTTTTTCTCTTTATTTTGATGATAAAATTAACAAACTTAGAATTTTCGGAATTAGATGAAATAAGCGCCGTTTTGTTCAATAACTTTTGCCCATTTTGAAGGCAATTTCATAATTCCGCGATTGAAGAAGTCTTCGTCCCTATTGTTAAAAAACTCGACCAGCTCACTTTTACAAGCATCTCTTGAGGCCAGTTTTTTGCCATCAAGAAAATTTTGTAAATGTTTAAAAAGGTGATAATCACTTGGTTCCCGGTCTGGGCTATACGGGGGGTGCGATATAACCTCCCATCCAAGCTCTCGGAGCTTCTGGCGTGTCGTTAAAGATGTGTGCGGCCTGGCGTTGTCTTGATGGAAGACAACACCCTTCAGATTGGACAATTCTGGTCGCTTCTCGTCAATCGCCTGCTTCAATCTGGTCAGTTTTTCACAATATAGGCACGAATAGAGTGACTGGCCCGATGGGAGCAGCTCATAGTGCAGGATTCCCTTCCAATCCCATCAAACACATAGTAAAACCGTCTTGGTCGTTAATCCGGGCTTGGCGATCGTTTGGGCCGTCTCACCGCGCTTGGACCACGATCTTTTTCGCCTGCTATTCTCGTATGTGACCCATTTTTCATCGCCAGTCACCATCCGCTTCAAAAATGGGTCCATTTCGTGACGCTTCAGCAAAGAATCGCAGGCATCAACTCGCTCCAAAAGGTTCTTTTGCGTCAGTTCGTGTGGCACCCATATATCGAGCTTCTTTTTGAGACCAGCCTTATGCAAATGGTTCCAAACGGTTTTCTGGCTAATCTTCAGTTCCTGGGCAATGGAATAAGTGCTCGCATGCCGGTCTGACTCGACGATTTCCATGATTTTATCGACATTTTCAACGATAGGCCTACCAGAGCGTGTCTCATCTTCGACGTCCATATTACCAGAACGGAAGCGTTGGAACCACCGCTTTGCTGTTGCATTCGATACTGTTTTGGGTCCATAAACAGCACAAATTTTTTTGGCTGCCTGCTCGGCTTTTTCCCCTTGATCGTAGTGGTATTGTAGAATGTATCGAATCTTCTCTTTCGTTACCTCCATTTTGATACGCTCTAACAAACAACTGGCTTCACAAAACAAAAGACTGTCAGAGAACTTTTTTTAAAGCGTTATGTTGCCTTTAAGTCACAGTATAGAATGACATGATGCAACGTATACATTGTGAGATATGGCTCACTAAAGCCATCTAACAAAAAACGCTCAAAACTTTTTACTTCACCCATTAGTTCAACGAATATGGTTTGATGTACAGGCGGCCCTCGATTTTCGCACATAATTGGTTCCTGAAACGTGTGCGAATGTTGAATGTTCTAAAGTAGAGGGATATAGATAAAACATTAAAAATTGTATTCTAAAAAATTTATTTATCAGTATAAATAAGATAATGAGGAGTGCTTAAGCGCTTTCAGATTGTTTTTTGTAAGATTGAGATTCTGTAACCTCTAGTAGGCAATACTATATTATTTGAGAATCTCCAACAACAATATCAATTGTTAGAATTGACTTTTTTCATGAACAATTTTTGCAATATCGACAAGAATCTTGAAAAAAGTTAATTTTTAAAAATGTGCGAAAGTAGAATGTGCGAAAGTCGAGGGCCGCCTGTAATTCTAATTGCGAAGATGTGCGTTGACGAGCTGTGATAAGATCGTTTCTCTGAGCGGTTGCGATTCCTTTGGTGCGAATCTTTGGGATGTCTGCAGAAATGTGTTAAATATAGTTATAATTTACTATATAATTGCTACGCACGACAAGTATTAAGAGGTTCGAGATGATATCAATGTAAATTTAGAGAATAAAAATGTACTGCAGATGCGTATAATTTATACAAATATATTTTTAATGAATTTCTAAAAACCTTAGTTACCACACACATAATTTTCATTCCCAAATACCTACTACTCATTAGATATTCCAGATCCATCTTATAATATATAAATTACTGTATTGATAATCTTTTTCACCTCCTGATATCTCTTTTTCCAATGTACTTATTTCACATATTTAAATATAATAGATTTAACGCCGGTAGTTCTAATGTTAAAAGAGAAACCTATCTATATGCCCACGTATAAAGAATAACTGTTTCCAGCAGTTTTTACTGTTCTCACTCTACACATTCGATCTTCTTCTTCATTATTTCCAGCAACCAACAACCCGCAACACTAAACATCTAGCGGAATAAAATCTACCGTTCCTCGTCCCTCACTACACTTTTTGAAAAGAAGTATATTCACACTAGAACTACCAAGGCAGTCGAAATGACTGAATCCCAATTCCGTATAAAAATTTTCCAAATTAATAGAAAAACCGTGCTCTCAAACTAATTTCGTGCAGTAGAATCTTGTTAGTTTAAATTACCGCCTGGGACTTCGACTCTATCCTGTGTAATTAAAAACTACTAAGGACCGAAAAAAACTACTGAAAACATAGCAACTTGAATGGCTGCACCAAACTACAAAAACATATGAGTCGTTTTCTTTGAAAGTGTTGCAAGTCAATTTTGTATTATACGGAGATATTTAAAGGTTTGTATTCGAATGGTTTGAAAAATATTGGTGTATGTAATACGCCCATTTTGTTTTTTAAATATTGAATTGAATTAATTTTATAATGTGATCGTTTTTAAAGTATCAGTTAAAAGTGAAATAGAGAAATTATGTAGTATAATTTTTCAACTAAATATTATGTCTTTGCGGAAAGTGGAATTACACCACTTTCAAAGTAATTATAACTTATATTTGTAATTCCATTATATAATCAATTATGATATTGTTAATTAAATATATATTATCAATTATTATATATTATTATGTTTATATTATATTATTGTATTATATATATTATATTATTGTGTAATATATTATAATATTATATATATTATATGATTATTATATATATTACATATTATTAATTAATTATATATTTGTAATTTTATTAACTATGTAAATTTATATTGAAAAAATGAAAATTTTGAAGGAGTTTTTCTTGGGAACTGTTTACAGATAAAAAGTTCATAGCTGATTCATAGCTGCATTCATTGTTATCATTAACTAACTTTCTGTCAAAAATGGACTTACACCACTTTCAAAGAAACCTGCTCATATTGGAACGTATTCTCAAGATTCAATGAAACATTAAAAAAACTTCAGGTTTCCGTTCAATACAATGGTTTTAACGCCGGCAATTCCAGCGTTAAAACAGAAACCCATCTATATAGCTACGCACGTAAGATGGAAATATAATGAATAACTGTTCCTAGCAGTTTTAATTGTTCTCTGTTACGAAAGAGACTCGGAACCGGCGGTGAGAGTGTACCACGCAGCCGGGAGAGAATCTAACGGTATACTCCTGCGCGTACGTTAAAGAGAACGAGCAAAAAGGGCTGGGCACCTTCTTATCGTATTTTTGTTTGCCCGTTAAAGCCGATAATATCTCTCCCGTATCTCCTTCCTTCGTACAACGTACAGACGGAACGTTACAATACAACGAGCCGTGGCTTATCGATGGAATCGTGCAACTTACTCGATTCTCGATTATCGAAATAATACAGAAAAGCGATTAACGTGCGCGATAAGTGATTGTTGGGCGCGATATGGTTTCCGTAAGGCGGAATCGCGCCGGCAAGAAACCATTCCTCGAACCCATATGATTTACTGGAAGAGCCATATGCCGTTTTACAAATACAGATATCAGCCACTTGGCTGATTATCGATATCTCGCAATGTCTCGGTTTGCTTTACGAAAAATCATATCCTGTGGGTCTAAAGCGGGGAATTCTTTGTCTACGGTGGAAAATTGGAGGGTGTGTGGTTGGTGAATACGAAAGTGATGCAAGTTAACCCGCCATGGGCCTTCGTAACTTTGAAGTAACAAAATAAATCTAAGTTTTTATTCTTCGGAGTCAGTTTTTTAACTTCGCTGAATATTATAATTTAGTTCTTAAAAATTATGAAATCTTTACAATCCAATGGTTCAAAATCAAGTTATTTAATCTATTAAATCTATTGTTTAATTATTAAATTAAATCTATGATTTAATTATTAAATTAAATCTATAATTTAATTATTAAATTAAATCTATTATTTATCCAGTTAAGTGCGTTCGACGTGTATACACGACGATCTAGAGCTCTACTGCGTTAACCTTTTTAACAGTAAATTGTAAATTTCTTATCGAATAAAAATATAATTTTTCCACCTTTGTTTTTCTATTACCGTAAAATTGATAATAGGAGCATTTGCCTTGCGTTCGGCTTGTATGCACGCCGCTGCTTCATTTTAATTCCGCATCCTGTGACAGATTTTAAAATAAATTCCACACTTAACTGATTATAATAGTAATTTTAGAATTTTCTAATGTGCTATCGTGCAATTGATCTTCAGATGCCACAGAAAATTCGGAGTATAGAGGGTTGATAAATTTGAATTTTTCGATGGTTTATCTTGCAGCGGGGTACGTTGAATCTTCTTCTTTTTTATTGTTCATTAAGCCTAGGAGGTATTGTTTTAGGTGGGTTTGGAATCGTCGAGGCTCTGATTACTAAATAATAATTTTGGAAAAATTGTCTAGATCTGAATTCGGGCCCACTGATTGTGAGAATGAAACCTTACGTGTTTACTCACCATAACTTTGTAATATGACGGAACTACCTCGTAAAAATGAGAAAAATTGAGCTGTTTGGGAGAAATTAGTAGCATTAAGGTGGACAAAGTAATTATATAGAAATCGAAGCAGCTTTCCAAAGAAAAATCTAAGTATCTCAAAACGAAGAGTAAGTAACGTAGATCACAATTACAAATGTTAGTCGAGAAAGGGAGGAATGCATTCTAAATTACCCAGACCTCCATTAACTCAAAACCAAGGTACTTTGTACCTCGACAACTCTGTTGAACTACGGTAATATAATTTCGTCGATGAAATAAACACACAAAATGTCCAACAAAACATTAATTTACCTATACTGGCACAAGTTGTACTCCGTTCCAAAATTCAAAAGAACACTAACTCTGTAATATCCATTATTTCAAAAGACTGCAACCTCGTAATAAATTTATCTAAATCCAATTTAATTAATCTCATAAAATAATTTTATCGCGTTCAAACAGCATTTTAATCCCTTAAAACTTGACCTCCTTTCCAACAATATTTCGTAAACACCGGCTTGATTTATTTAAGTGGTCAGTCTCCGTGTTTCCCTCTGGCGCAACAATAGAACTACATTATCGTGACAAATTACGAGCCATTCGTTTCTCGTCACTGTAACGTGTGCAACGCGAACAGTTATATTTTTGGAGAGGTAGCCGGTACAATTAACGGTAAATACGCCCTATACAACCAGACGAATGCTTTCTAGCTCCCATTTTTTACGGCGTTTATACAGCGATGTACATGGTGGATTACGTGGATCGTCCAACTACACAGCGGAGGGATTAACCTACATCTCTGCTAATTTAGTTCCCGGCTGAAGAGAGATAACGCGGACGTCCTGGTAACAAAGTAATCTCTATCGATAATTCTCATTAATAAGATTTCAATCATTGGCTTGGGGAAGTTTCTGGAACGTTTGGGAATGAAGCTAGGTATTGAATAGGATGGGGACATTGGGATACTGTTGCTTTCGTTGTTTTTGGTTCTACGACTGCGTGTGGTCATTTCGTCTACGGCCTACTGTTTTAGATGGAAGTTATAAAACTATTGAGCTGCGATATATTGGGTATCAGATTAAGAAAAATTGACCAGAGGTGGCGGAAAATTTGAACTGGATTCTAGTAATTGCGAGTTCGAAATTAGGCTTTGTTTTTGTTTTACATCTTTCAGAGTGTAATTGCTGCGGTTATTTTACCTAGGATCTACTGTTGCATGTGTGTTTTTAACTATCGGGGCTGTGACATGTAAAATATTAGATTAGGAAGAATTTTCCGAAGGCGGCGGGAGATTTAAACTGAAGTCCACTGATTGCGAGGTCAAACCTATGCTTTCTTTTTGTTTTGCATCTTTCAAATTCCAACTGCTGCGGTCATTTTGCCAAGGATCAATTGTTGGGGGAGTGTTTCCAACTATCGAAACTATAATATAGAAAAATAATAATTTAAAAAAAATTTCCAGAGGCGACGTCGAAGGATGTGAACTTGGTTACGCCGATTGAGAGTTCGAAGCTTTGCTCTGTTTTTGTTTTTTATCTTCCCCACTTTAACTGCTTATAGTTATTTCATCTAGGCCCTACTGCTTATGTATGTATAATAATTTAACCCCTTGCCGTACAATTTCTTTTATGACTGCCTCCGCAATAATTCAGAATTAAATTGGTAAAATAAACATTAATCAGTATTTCTTGATACAATATCGTACAATTTAACCTAATATCAATGTAATAGAAATAATTTTATCGTGTCGCGTCTCACTGATATTTTCAATTTCATAGGTTTTGCAAATCTTGAAAATTTCCTATCCAATTTATCGCATCACGAGTGTCACTCGTTATTGTACAGCAAGCAGTTAAATAAAATTTTCCAGAAAAGAAAATGTTCCGCTGATTGAAAGTCCACACCTTTACCTTCTCACTCATCATAACCCCCTACATTTCTCTAATTCCATCCAGGAAACCAGCTCGTGGGATTACACGGTATATTTTCTCTTTCTCTTCTTTTTTCCTGTACTTTTTCAGCTTTAACTGCTACAGTCATTTGTCGAGGACCTACAATTTCATCGTGTAACGTGAATCCACTGTGGGTCGATGGACATTGTACGGCGAGGCACGACAGGAAACGTCACGAGAGGACGAAATATTCCCCATGGTACGAATATAGCTTTATCATTAACCTTCTCGATGAGCTGATACCACGGGGACATAAATAATGCGGTAAAGTACTACAGCGCAAAGTGCCAACGTGGAAAAGGTATTCTTATATCGTATTTCCATCTTCTCGTTCGTATTAAGGTTCATTACGACAGCCAATAACAAAGCCCAGTGGATACCATACAATATTTTATCGTGTTTTAATCTACTTTTAAGATCGACTCGCGTCCCACGTGTCACAATACACTTATACGGTATTTGCGTATGGAGGTCATAATGACTATTTGCTAGTAACGAAAGGTATGTTGATATCATCGGTGACACTTGGGATCATCGTAGAATACAGTGAGTATCGATTCTAACGATGGCGCGCAATTTTCAAAACTAGTTCTAAACAGAGCTGCAAATAATGGAAGAATGGGGCTTTGGTGAGTATGGATTAAAAGTTAGGACTACTAATTAAGGTGCTCGAGTTCAAATTCTCATTAACTGTGGGAGATTTTGCTTAAATTATTATTTAATACATATGCTGACTTCGGTGATTCGGAATCCATGTAAAATTGCAGCTGCTAAGTGAAATTATTCAGTTAAATTTAGATAATATTTAAGTAAAACTGAAACACGCAGCAATAAAAAAAATAATAGATAGATAGAGAGGGAGCCATGGTAACTATGAAATTAAAGGCTAGGGCTCTCAATTGAGGTGCTCCAATTGAAATTCTCGTTAACTCCGGAAGATTTTCCTTAAATTATTATTTAATAGATATGCTGACTTCGGTGATTCGGAATCCATGTAAAATTGCAGCTGCTAAGTGAAATTATTTAGATAAATTTAGATAATATTTAAGTAAAACTGAAACACGCAGCAATAAAAAAAATAATAGATAGATAGAGAGGGAGCCTTTGCAATATGATTACGCAAATAGTAATTTATAACGTATACACATTAACACTATGACTTTCTGATAGAAAGGTGGTTTTTTATCGCTAAAGAAGTGCTTATTTCTCAATATTCACAAAAGTCTCCGTCCGCACAGGGTTAAAGAAATGAATTCATTGGTAATACTTGAAATGCGATTTCTAGGGCGCCGATGAAAATCTAACTAGCGCACACTATGGTATCGATCGCCGGCAACCTGATTTTCGCACGCGACCGTTCTCCCGCGATCCGTGTCGTCAAACTTCGGATCCCCGAGACGAAGAATTAAAACGCGCTAAGGTTTCGCGACGTTGCACTCGATGCACTCGAGTGCAACGATGACAGAGGCAAACGAGAAAGCAACGTGGAGACCGCTGGAAAGAAAATCACACCACACTGCACCACAATAATCCTGACACTCCGCGAGCCGTCTCTCGAGTGTCTGCCTTTCTCGTCTTCTAGACTTTCGGTATCGATTACACACGTTCGACTATCGACCTGTTGATTCCGGCGACGTTCATTCCGCAAGCGTGTTTTCGTGTGCGTGTATCGTGTTCCAAGAATGAACAACTTTCTTTCTAACCCTTAACTCTTTGGGGTACGACGTACAGGGTGGCTTAAATGCCACTAGGCAATTTTAACCCCTTAGCTTGCAATAACGTGTGACACACGTGAGGCGATAAATGCAATACGAAATTTTGAAGTTTTCCAATAACTATCAAATTGAAAATATCAGTCGATCACGAAACGGTAAAATTATTTCTATAATATTAATATTGCAGTCAGTTGTGCCAAATGTTAAAGATCAGACAGAAATTCTTTATTTCTGGAATTAATTCTGGGGTATTACGCACACTGTGAAAATAGAAATCTTAAGGCAAGGGGTTAACCCTCTATAGTCCGAATATTCTGTGGGATCTGAAGATCAGTTGCACCATAGCACATTAGAAAATAATAAAAATACTATGATAAATAATAGATTAAACTTGATTTTGAAACAGTGAATTGTAAAGAATTTCATGATCTTTGAGAATTAAATTGTAATATTTGGCAAAGCTAAAATTCTCTCCGGATGGTAAATTTTTTTCTAAACTTATTCCTAGGGCGACGGGTCTGATTTTCCTTAGAAATTAGTATTTCTGGGAGTTCTTTATTTAATAATTAATTACTAATAGATTTAGGATTCGTCCGACTGTTAACTCTCGTTCTAAACTTATTCATCTGAAGATGGAACGAATTGATGTAATTTATACTATAAATGAAAATGGTAGATAAGAATTCTATAAAAATTAATTCCAAAATTTACAAAGATACGAGAAGAAAGTACAAAATATTGAAGTATCTTTAATTTTCGTACATTAAAAGATCACCATTGATTAATATCACGAACTAAAACGAAATACGAAGGAGTTAAATATACACGCAAGTGTTCTGCTTACTCTCAGCGAGATACTTGTAACTTTGTTGTCCAAAATACGTTGACTAATCTTTTGAAACGATTTGTGGCCACGAGTGCCGCGTCTTTCATTACTTAAGTAGTCAAAATGCAGAAGATCGTCGAGCTGGGAAGAAATAATAAGCTACTTTTAGGGAATTTTTCCCACGTGATGCCTATATTAGAACCTTAGCGGTTCGGAGCCTATGCAAAACTGTATATCCGTGACGAAATGACCGTAAAATGTTGACAAACTACGAAAGAAAAGAACGAGAAGGAAAGGATCTCTGCTGACTTAATTCTCATATTCTATAAACACGTAGCTATTGACCTACGATTCCTTCAGAATCACTACAAATAATTATCAACCGTATTCCACAAACACATGCTTAAAATCATTTTCTTAATTTTATTCAGTTTGATATTAATTGTCGTTTATCGAAAAATTGTTAAAAATTGAAGAGATAATTGCATGCAATTAATTGGCAATTATTTCGAATTCAATTGATCTATGTATTCTGAAATTCCCGGTCTCTAAAATGTTGTCTAAAAAACCTTAATTTACTATGGGCGAAAACGTTATCTAAAATATCTTAATACTATCGAACATAATTCACTATATGCGAAGGTTGTTAAAAAAATGAAGAGGCTGTTGCATATAAATAAATAGTAATTATTTCAAATTCACTCCATTTATGTATTCGGAAATTTCTGATATCCAAAAAACCTTAATTTACTATATGCGAAAAGGTTATCTAAAATATCTTAATACTATCGACATAATTCACTATATGCGAAGATTGTTAAAAATTGATGAGACTATTGCATATAAATAACTAGAAATTATTTCGAATTCGCTCCATTTATGCATTCTGAAATTCCTGGTATCCAAAAAGTTGTCCAAAAAACCTTAATTTACTATATGCGAAAACGTTATCTAAAATATCTTAATACTATCGACATAATTCACTATATGAGAAGGTTGTTTAAAATTAAAGAGGCTGTTGCATATAAATAACTAGTAACTATTTCGAATTCACTCCATTTATTTATTCTGAAATTTATGATGTCGAAGAAGTTATCTAAAAGACCTTAATAATATTACCTTAATTTACTATATGCGAAGAGGTTATCTAAAATATATTAATACTATCAATATAATTGACTATACGCGAAGGTTAATAAAAACCACTCTACTTGAAAAATTATTGTATCTATGCTGCTATCGTAACTTTACTACTGGTCATCGCTGCTCCGCATTTCGGCTCGAGCTGCTGTGGTCGTGTCGCCTAAGGCTCGGGATCGTCGAAGATGACATTGAAACGGACGAGTAACATTGACGGCAATAACAATTTGCTAGGATTCAATTTCTACGTAGTAAGCTAAATATCCTTCTTCCTCTGTCCGTATATCTCGCCCTGAACTGATATATAGCTGTCTAACTCCCCTGCAATTTAACTAAAAAGTCTATACCTGCGTAACCCTCCGCTAAAATTGAAAATTAGATGCTTCATTTTTTTCCCTACACTGCAAAATTTCATTATATTCAAACAGTCCCTACAAATTGAATATTCCATCATCTACCGTGTTTCCCCGAAAATAAGACCCGATTTACTTACACTTGCATATATATATTTTTTCTATATTTTTATATTTTATATTTATATATTTTTCAATATTTTAATATTATATATTTATTTATTTTTTCCTATATTTTTATATCATGTATTTATATATTTTAAATTTTCTATATTTTTCTCAGCGCAAGTACTCTCATATAGTCATTAAAAAATCACCGTTTTTCATTACGATAAAGTGCCTTATGCCACTTTCAAAATAAACATCTCAAACGTACACATTCCTGTTTACGACTTCACATCAAAGCTAAAGAAATCCATTAGAAACATTGTAAAATCACGTAAAAACTCAGCTAAACGGAAACCCACGTTTCCGAAGTATCGGATGTCATCCGTCGCGATAAAATAGACGCGTAACTAACTCGAAAGCGATGAGCGAGAAAACTTTCGACGTTCCGAATCACGTCATCTTATAAATAATGAATGTGCAAATACAATGGCACGGAGGAAGGAACGACGAGAAAGAGACTCGCCAGGAATCCGATATTTCCGGTGAAATTAACCCCATGGGGTCCCTTTTGTGGGATTAAATCCGACAGTTACGTTATTCTGTTACATTTCCGTGACTTCGAAGTAACCGTAATGCGGTGTACCATGGTCGCGAACACTGACGGCAGTTATGGCAACAAAACACTTGTAAAAACAGAGCTCCTCGGTTAATTCGAGATGACACCTGGTCCACTCGTTGCAATCGTTGAATTTCATCGATAAAGAAATGTTATGTAATTATTTGAACTTGAAATACATAATCTTTTTGAGTTGGAATATTTCGAAGCTTTCTGCGGATCTTTTAACACTGGAAATACCGGCTTTATATTCATTATAATATACCGAATAAATCCTACTAAGAGAAATAAAGATGTGAAATGGATGATAAATTAAGTAATTTATTTTTACAAGATAGATGTGGAATATTTATTGCATGGCTCACGTATCAATTTGCGGAATTTTTTGCAAATATTGGAAACCGGTCATTTCGACTGCCTTGGCTGTTCTATTGTCCAAACTGTCGTAAAGTGTATAGAGTGTATGTTACTTGTAAGGTTATTCCCTGCTTTGACGATATGTACGACACTTGCAAAACTTACGATAAAGTTGTAAATATAGAAAATATCTTAGGATTCTAAATGTCGCGAAACCAGACGACATCGAATCTCAGTTTCGGCAAAGGTGGAAAGTAGCAAGGTGAACTTAGTCGCACGATGCTCCACGGATATCTTTCAATGATATCTAAATTCTAAGAATGTCCTCTAACCGACGCACAACACTGACAATAGCAAGTACAAAGTACTTGTCGAACCATTCGCACGAAATTGTCGGCATTATCAAAATCGACAATCGCTTTTTAATACATAAATCTTTCCTCCCTTCATCGAACACTACACGAACCCTAATATTATTTCAACGATCTCTACACGTCTCGTAAAAAAAACAGAATCTCCATCGTTTCAATACAATCAACAAACAGGAAGAATACATTCGACGAAACTAGCCGCGTGCCAAGGAAAACTGTCCGCGCGTTTCGCCGGTGTCGGGTGTGGGCGAAGCTATAATAAAAGAGGACTTACCTTTCGAAAGGCGAAGAGATCCTTCTGCAGTTTCTGACGCTCGGCCGTAGGTTGTTGGCCCTTCCCTCTGATAAACTTCAACATCTCTATCGTTCTGATGTCTCCCCTCGAGCGGTGTCTCGTGCGACACGTCCGTTAAAGACGGTTAAATCCTTCCCGGTGCAAGGCACGATCTATCACTGTACTACCGTCTCGTGCGGAGTCGGTCGGTGGTACCGAGCGGAGGTCGTGTAATTAAAACATTCTTGAATGAACGGTAAAACTCGCGCGCGTACCCCGTAAATACGTATTTCGTCGGTGTGTTTCCAGCGCACACGTCCGCGACGATACGCCTGCAACACGTCAGTCCCGTCTTTCACGCCGTATCCTCCTCTCTCTCGTGTTCTCTCTCCCTCTGCTCTTCGCCACGCTCGCTCCTTCCTTCTCCTTCTCGGTCACTCACTGAATCCAGCCTGTCCCACGGACCGATGTGTCAGCCGCTTCGCGTTTCTCGATGATGTTCCACGAAAATCCTCGATCCGATGCACACAAACGTCTCGGGACGATGGGTCACACGATAGACTAGCCCGACGTCTGACTCGCGATACGAATGAACACGTAAAACCATTGAAATACTCGGAGACAGAGGCGTGAAATCATTCCACGTCTGTCGCTCGCGTCTCTCGTGTCTTTTGCCGTCGTCGCGTCGGCCTTCCACCAATCACGGGCTTCGGTTAGGTTCGGCAAATGTCGGGCGCTATCGTCGATGCTCGGGCGGTTTCGGAAGGAGAGTCTTGGTCGGGCGCGCCCGATACGACCAATGACCTCGAACAGAATTGCCAACCTCTAAAATCGAACACCCACTTTCACTTGTAATGAAATTAGTGCTAATTATTCTTTTCTACGGGCAAATTCGTGTGTGTCTGTGTTAGAGATGGCGTGGAATGTTACTTGGAAATTACGAGTGATTCGATCATGTTCGTTCTCAGTTACGGTGACTTGAGATTTTGCGTAGTAGTTTCTGATTGGCGGAAAGCAAATCTATTCTCTGTATATGTCATATAACTTTTGAAGAACGTTTATAATCATATTGAATGCATATGTCTTAAAGGACCAAAAATTATAATCATAGTGTAAAGATTCACTCAAGGTAAAAAAGATGATAACGGTCTTGAATGAAGTTAAATCCCGACTGTGTTTGCAATTCTGCCATCACTGTAATAAATCACTTAGCAATTTTCCGCGTCACCTCTATTTCTAATGGGGGTCCAAGTTTAAATGATACCACCATTGCCAAAGTTTCGAGAAATGTTTCATGGGTTTCATGTTAATTTTCGTAGGAGGCGGTAGCGTCATCGAAATTAGTATCTGTTGGAGACGGTAGAAAGCGGTAGTGTCAAGTTAGGGACATTTGTAGATAACAATTAAAATATGGCGCGCTTAATAACTCGTCTTTTATTTCAATTCTATCATCTGTCTCAGAAGAAAGGGGGGAATTTTTGCAATGCTCATTATAATACAGTCAACCATCCTATAACGCAATACTTTTATTACGCGACAGTGATTTTTTTACAAATTAATCTGATTTTTATTAATTCCTAGTTTCTTATAGGGCATTTATTTAAAAACACTTGTCGGAATTTGTCTCTTAATATTACTGACACTTCCACAAAACGTTGTATTTAATCATTCAAATTATTTACAAATACTTGCACGTAAGTGCCACTTCATGTCACTGACACTTCCACAAAACGTTGTATTTAATTGTTAAAATTACTTAAAAACGCTTACACAGAACTATTACATCATATCACTGACTCTTCCACAAAACGTTGTATTTAATTGTTAAAATTATTTAAAAACACTTGCACAGAACTGTCTCATCATATCACTGACACTTCCACAAAACGTTGTATTTAATTGTAAATATTATTTAAAGTCGTTGTAATTAATTGTCAAAATTATCTAAAAACACGTTCCGCAACTGTCAGTGCATGTCACTGGCACTTCCACAAAACGTTGCATTTAATTGCAAAAATTATTCAGAATCACTTGTAGTTTATTGTTTAAACATTTTAATATTATAGGGAACATGCACTAATAGTCGTTAATTTAAGTTAGAACTGACCAGGTTTCGATATGTAGATCAACACAAAATTCTAAATGACCTCCTGTCATTTGAACGTATCAGGCTCGATGGCGGATGTATAGTGGCGCGGCGCGCCAAACGTGCTGCTTATATACACTCACGGTGACCGCGAGACATGCGCAGTACAGTCTGACGACGCGGTTAACCGGCCGCGCACGGAACTCGCTCTTTTTCATAAATAATTTTGCAAATTTTAGTTATTACAACAAATTTCGCGAATAATTATTTATTGCACATGACATTATTAATTAATAACGTGCTTCTGCTTATTTTTAATACATTTTATGGCGAATCGAAATTATAGAAGTGAAATTACGTGAAATTACGTGAGTTCATAATTGACCGTGATAAATCGCCGTTAGTGATTTTGAGGGCCATTTCCAGTTTTTTGTACTTTTCGAAGAATTCTACGTGTAAGGTGAGTTATTTCCTTTTGACATTACTTAGTTATTTGATACATCGAAATTTTAGAAAAGCTCTTTCGTATTTTCTTGAATGAAGTACGAATAATTAAATACAATATTTGAGACGATGAAGAAATTTCGGGTTGCTGTCGATTAAATTTGTTTAAAACGTTAACTAAAGGCGACGAGATAAAAGTCCAGAATTATATGCGGAATATTTAATAGATATTTTAATCGTATTCTAAACATGTGCCAGGAAATCACGCGTTTAACTTCCAACTGATTTCCGGTAGCGCCCGATTTGTAGAAGTTTCGAAATAGTTTCGATTGTCGTTCGCGATATTATCTTTGATTAACTATTTATATATTAATTGTCTTCAGGTTGAATTACATCATTTTATATAATATTTGCGTATTTATTCGTGTCAATATTACATGTGATGATATGTTATACATGTACAGATAAAAGTTCGGATCATACAGCAGGTGTCATATTACGCATATAACATTTGTTTGTTGTACATACACATAAATATATGCGTAGAAAATTTTTTAAATATCTAGGAAATCAATAATGTAAAATCATCTATTTTTACAAAAATAATTTATCTTCTGCAATTTATATAAATATATATATTATATATGAGAAAAGATTGTTTATTATACTGTTCATTAAGTAAAATGCCATCAGGGGAATGCTTTATAAATCGATACAAAACTTAATATTGTTGGAATTACGACACATATGTTAAATCTCTTTGTCAAAGTTAATACCAATCTCGATTTGGTGTAAAAATGAGTTTCTACACCAATTAATAATCAAACGTCGATATGTAAGTAGGAAGCCACAAATACCCTTAAAATTTTGCTAATGTTTTCCGTGGTTTTCAAGTCTATATTACGACGGTTATCGCTCGATTTGTGCCACACCTTTGGGAAAGGATGTGGTATCAGGTGTAAAATAGGAACGTCTGAAATAAACAATTTAAAATTATGTTAAAGCATAATGAGAAACGGAGCTGTCTGTAAAACTTGCCTCTTATTAAAAATGGTATATGATCGTCTTCGATATTTGCCTCCATGGAGTATGCCTGAAAATATTTCTGAGCGGGAGGACCGTAGGAATAGGATTTGAATTTTTCTAAGTTCGCTAGCGTTTGTTCTGCAGTCATTAGTACAAAGTACCATTTCTCAGTCTCCTTAAAATAGCTATAAAATACTGGATCGGGAGCTCCAATTAAATCTAGGAGCACCAGTACATCCTGTGCAGAAAAAGTAGGGCATGAAATTAAGTCTAAATTTTCAGTTGAATTTAAAACAACGTACCACCCTGTCTAGTTCAGAAAAATTCTGCTCTCGGCTATACGCAGTATAATTATTATGCCAGATACCAGCTAAATGCCTTGCCCCATATATGGAATCTTTCGGACCCCATTCTTTAAAAGCTTCCTCTCCGTCAAAGAATATAAACATTAAACTAACATCTTTCTGAAAAGGGAAAATGAATATTGTGGTACACTCAGATAGAACTGTTATTTCCAAATCCACTGTACACAATATCGCCTTACATCTTTCACAGAATTTATTTGATCCTTCATAACAGTGGCCAAATTGATCATTTGAGCACATGGAACTGCACTGTCGGTAGCCCCAATGAAATTTCTCTCCCTAGTGTATTTAGAATCATAATGACACGCCAATGTAAGATATCTCTTTGCATTCGGATTTGCTTTAGCGATGATATTCTCAAACGTTAATGAACCAAAAACTGGAGTATGTTCTTTAAAGACATCCGTTTCTACGCTCCAACCGAGATCCTTCATGGATTTCTTAATATACTGAAAGGAAAAAAGACATGTTTATCTTATCAATGCATGGTTTTTCCTTGGACGATTGCATCACAAGCTAATACGTAGATTTCAGATCAACATTTCTTGCATCGCTGTACTTATATAATGCACAGAAACATACCGAAATCATCTAAACAATAATTATCAATATCGAATCCATTCAACTAGAAAAATATCATTGTATCAACTTACATCTTTTACTCTTTCGTGCTCCGGTGTACCAACGATTCTCACAACGCATATGTTATCTAAAACTTCATCCAAATGCGTGACATTCGACTGTTCAGCCAGTTTGTCAATCTGATCGTTTGACAGTGTAATCGGTCTGTGATAGTACTGGAATCATTGTACGATAGTGACTGTTGTATACCAACGATCGTCGATGAAGCGTGTGTTAATAAAGGATGATTTTTCAAGGATGACAAAAGACAAATACGAATGACGTGGCGATGTCAAAAGTGTATGAAAGCGGTCGTGAGAAGCGAACAGTGTACGAAAACACGACATTTACGTGTACTACATACTTTTTCATCCCGCAGAGATATCTCTGTCGGAATGTCTTTCTTGGTAAGACATGGTCCAGTGAGGGCCAAAAGAAAGATGAGAACGAGAGGGATCATGATCGTACTTCGCAACAGGTCAGCGCTAAACTGAATCCTGCGAACTGTCCCGCTACAATGTCAAATATTTCTCGCCATATTGTTGAGTCGTACGCACGTGAAGGTTCAAGGGAAATCTGCGCTCCCATTGGCGAAGAACGGAATGACGACGCGCGTTCCTTGATCGAATATTTCCAATTTGAAAAAAAAGGTTTCGACGTTGTGCCAGTTATAAAATAATAATCAGTGAAAACGTCAGTTTGTGTGATGATTTAGCCAGGAGTGGATTAAGGTTGGTTGAGGCCTCGGGCGCAGGAGAAAATATCGAGCAACTGAAAAAACAGAGAGAGATAGGGAAAGTAAACGTACTATCAGAAATATATTATTTTACCGCCGATTATAAACCTGTATGTTATTAAAATTGCACATATTAAATCAAACTTGGTGTCAAAGATAGAGTAAAATTAGAATTTTACGGAGCCTTTTGAAAGATCAAGGATAACTTTTAAGTTCGCCTGTGGCTTTAGCCTTTAAAAGTGAAAGTTCCGTTTGAATCGTGGCAGTGATATTGTTTTACGGGTTTTTAGATGTTTCTTGCTTGCTGTTTTCGATGTTAGCTCAAACTTGTTCCGTGACAATGGGAAATAACGCTTTAAAGACGGGATGGACTTTTAAAATCCAATGAATGCATTAATGTCTAGCTGTTACAAACCGGTTTAGTTTCATGGACAGCAGCTATTTTTAATGGGGAGGACAAAGGAGCTCGTATGGAACGGATGACGTTTGATAGGAGAGTGGAAGAAAGTTGCGTAATATTTATCATGCTCATATTTTGTAAAAAAACGTTTCAAGGAATGCCTTAGAAAGTTGTAAAGTCTGATAATGTAATATACAAGTTTCAAACTTATCATACTTATTTTCGAACATGTAATTCCCGTCTTGACGCTGGAATCTTATCGACGAGAAACGATTTTAAACAACCGTAACTTACTACTTTGCTTATTTTACTCGTACAATGTAAATATAAAACTACAAAATCTTTTTAATCGCGAACAAAGTGAAAGTATAGGATTGTATAATTTTGATTTAATTTATTTGCTGAAAGGAAGGTATATATATATTTATATTTATATTTATATATATATATATAAAGTAATTGAAATATTTTTTTTACTTCTTAATACTTTATATAAAGATACCGCAGTAATGAGTCTTATAAATCAACGTTATCAAAAAGAAAAAAAAAAGTACTACGCGTTAGAAAGTCTAGCGAGTCGATGATGCGAATCGTTATTGTGAAACGAAATATCCGCGAATGAAAATGATGCACCCATTTAACGCTTTCTGTGATTCACATCGATATGACTAAATGGACATTACTCTTGCACCACATTGACGAATTTTCCCTCCGATATCCGATTTCGATTTCTCTCTTTGACCAGAAAATAAATAAAGGAAGTTTCCCCTCGGATATTTATACATTCATTCAATGTATTTTCCTCTCAGTTTATAATACTAACGACCGATGAAGTATCTCGAATTCGCAAAATTCGATCTCTTAAATAGCAAGACGCCTCGTTTTCTCAACAAATTTCAATTCCACCATATACCATCGATACTTCTTACAGTAAATATATACCTAAATCGGTATAAATTAAATAAAAAAAAAATTAAATCTTCCATTCTGTTTCACCTACACTCGGTAAAGAGGAGAAATAATCAACGTGCAATGCTGCCAATATAGAAAACGAAAGCTCTTTCGTGATCTAAGAGATCGAAGATTCGAATCGATAATTGAACAATTCTATGGTTACAATTTGACGTCACGATTGTTCCAAATGAAAATAACGAACGTCACACATCCTTCATCCCCGTTGGAACAATCACGTGGCCAATTAAAACGTAACAACAAATCATCGAGTAACGCAATTAGTGCTCGAACGGCACCGTACATTATTGCCCTAGTACGTTCGTACGTTAACGAACCGTAATAATGATCGATACAAAGATTAGAATCGGAAACAAAGAGAAAAAAAAAAGAACATACAAAAATGATCTCAGTTCTAAGTTAAAAGTACGAGGATTTGAGCAACCATCCCGTGAATCGAGTTCACTCTCGTTCGAACGATTACGAAGCAAACGAAAGCCGCCGTTTGAAGGAAAACGGATTAAACGTAGGATCAATGGTACCCGCAGGTGTGTGCACCAAAAAAGTCCCTAGATTTGTAAGATAAACGATAAATTATGTCCTAGAGCGAGACCCAAGATCGTCCTTTCTTCCTTTCTCCTTCTCGTCTTCGCGCAGGCTCGGTTTCGAACTCGATTTACGATCAGCTTCGGACATTTTTTTTTCCTTTTTCCCCTCGTTCTTCTCCCTCTTCTTCTTTCTTTTCGTATTACTCGTTCCCTCGAGAGACCCAGGTTTGCCGGATTCGTTTCGTTCGTAGCGAGCACACGGTTTACGCTCGGTTCTCGAGACTCTTCCCTCTTTTTCGCGCGAATAAATCGAGGCTCCTTCAGTAGTTGTACGGACCGTACTGCGATCCGTGATAGTAGGGGCCCGGATATGCAGCGGGTGCCGGATAACTGGCGTACGCGTATTGCTGCTTCTGTGGATACACTGGAAATACGAAACAAAGCGTTCATATGTGAACCTGCGATAGCGGTTCTCAACCTACGGGCTATTATGAGTTGGAACTTTGAGCGCCGCGGTAACAGCGGTTTCTAATTGTTACTTCTTTCGGAAGAATTTTTACGCTAACAGGTTGAATGCCAGTCGTATTTCGCTAGATTCATTATTCCTACCGAACTGATAGTTTTTCTATTAAAATTATATGTTTTTAGAATAGAACTGTTAATCCTTTGAGTATTATTAAGCCATATGCGCTCGAAGAAGCAATTTTATCGGAGTTTATCGACGCATATATGCACAGTTGGAGTCGAAATATTGAAATATAATGGCGCGGATAGTAATTTATAGGTTTCGCAGCTTGATCTTCCGGGTTTCTGATGAAAAGAGGGCTTTTCCAATATGCAAAGAGGTTCCCCCTGCAAAGGGTTGAAGGTAAAAATAGTGAAACTTTAATTTTCTAACACCAATACGTAAATATTGAATATATTAGCAAATCCGAGAATATTGTAATTTAAAAGTTACAAGAAATTTTATTCAATTCAACAATATAAGTCGTTAATAACCCCCATGGCATTCAACGTGCTAAATGTCTGCTTGTTGTGTGATATTTCAATTGGATAACAGAAATACTGCAGGTTATGAGGCGTGTAATACTTATAACGCAGAAATATAAAATAAATGAAGTTACGTCTTCGATTTTTAAATTTGCCGCGGCGCTCAACTTGCCTCGAAGAGACTCAAAGTATGCTAGGAAGGATACTTTGTTCTCTTTCAGAATTTTATTAACCGGGGCGTTTAATATTGAAACTTTTCTACTTTCTCTATATCTCATAACTTTAAACGATCTATTCGCGTTTCATTAACACTCTAGCAATACAATTTTTGCCAATCCGCATTCTTTGAATTCTTCCACGACCTCTCTGTACCAGGATGTCATTGCGCAACAACCACAAAGTTGCTATACACATTTCGTTCCTCGTAAAATTCAAAACCGATCGCGTCTCCGTAAATTACTTCGATATAACACCTACGATTAAAACGTCGAGCAAGCAGGAACTCGCGCGACAATAAAATCGTTCTCCCGCAATCTCAATCGTTAAGAACCCGCTACTGCGTAAACATTATCGATCAATCCGATCGAATAAGAAGCACGCAAAGGGTGTAAAGTAAATAAGGAGGAACGTCGAAGAATAAATTGAATTCCGTCTCGGTCTCACGATGGAAAGAGGAGTAAATTTTCCGGTGTCTCGGAAGGCAGAGCATGCTCGAGCGTTCGTCTCCGCGAGGGTGAAACGTAATTGAATTCCGCCACTGGAAGTGGATGCTCGTGTACGCTCCTGAATGCGTAAACGCGGAAATTCACGTCACAAGTGTCAGCACGGTACGATCGAGCACGAAAATTAGGCAAGTATGTCGCTTTCGAGGATCTACTTTGAGCAGGGACGTAGTCACTGTTGTTCCGGCACGCATATGTGTAGCCGGTTTCTTGGAATTCTGACGGTATCTCGTGGAACGTGGAAATGCTCCTAGAATTCGAAATATAAGGAATATTTGAGAGACTGAAGTATGATGGTATAAGTTAAAAATGTGAGAAGCTGAATTTTTTGAGAATTTTGTAGGGAGAAGTTGAAACTTTATGGAGTTGATGAGTTTGAAATAAAAGTTGTAGTGGGGAGTCATGGTGGAGGAGCAGATAAAGGCTCAGACTTGCAAATGGTGAACCTGAGTTTAAATTCTTTCTCATCAGCTTTGAAAAATTTATCGGAAGTTATTAATTAATATATCACAGGCTTCATGGTTCGAAATCTGCCTGAAGCAGATGCTAGACGAAACAACCATAGTAATTGGGGAACTATGGTGGGGAATAGGAAAATGCTGAGACTCGTAAATAATAGGAAACAGTTCAATTCCTCTCTCGTCACCTTTGAAGAATTTGTACTGAATTATTAATTAATATATTGTGGCCTCAGTGGCTTAGAACCAATCAAACAGTAGCTCTCAGATTATGTGACCTTAATAATTAACCCTTTGCAGTCCTACGTCGAGCTATACTCGACATAGCTTTTCACTTCATTTTATTTTCTAGCGATTTAATATCTGCTTTTCAATTTGATAATGATTTTCTAATATCACCTAAATATCCGTCAGCACCTATAGTTATTGCTATCGTTAAAAAAATGAATAACCAACGACAGAAAACGTTGTGCAATTAATTTCATTTAGCTCATTACAAACTTGAGAAACTAATTCGGACCGCAAAAGGTTAACGTCGAAAAGTTGAAAAGCATGACTTACAATTACACAGTGATCTAAATAAAAGACTAAAAAGATAACACACATTAATTATTTCGTATTGCAACAATATAAAATGCGAGTAATTTGTCCAAGTAGCAGAAAATTGAACTCTTTAACAGAGTTGACAGTCGTCTCATCGCACAGAACTTAACACATATGCCAAAGTAAAATTCTTATTATCTCGAAAGGAGGAATAAATGAGCTATAATTAGACCACTGTCATAATTATCGTCATTTATCATCATTACGTTAGAAGATACGAAAAAATGATACCAACAAAAATTGCTCAGTCTCAAGAGATGAATCTGTCTGTGAGCAAAGTATTTTTCTCAAGGTCATCGACATTGAGCACTCAAGATCAACAGCGTTAAACTCAAAGAGAATTGTATCAATTATCGAGAAATTAAGGCAAATGCAATTCAATGCGATTCTAAAGATACTTATTTATCTTCCAATCCTCTCGGAGACACAGCGGCGTATTAACTTCACGCAAAAGGAAGAATCGCGCGAAAAGTCAATGAATCGGTACGAGAAAATCGTAGAAAGTTCTGGTCGGGTTCAGAGCGTGACAAAATTACTATAATCCATGATGGAAACAGAGCGTGAGACGAAGAGGTAAAAGTTTCACGGAGACGAATATCGAGCATTCTCTTTGCCCTGACATTGCCAGGATTATTTATGACGCGATGACTTTATTCCTCGATAACACGGATCGTTTCTCAACTGGCAAGCATATTACTCTAGCTCGATGTCGAAACGATTAAGATTTTTATGTACACCATCGTTATTGGGGCTGACTTTCTCGTTAAAACATTTTTAACACGTCGAATGCCAATTGAATTTTCTACATCTCCTTTGTGAGATGAAAACGATGATTGCAAAATTAGATATTAATCTCTTTAGAGCGGCAATAAAAAGTGTGACTGAAGGAAAAGTTACAGAGTGCAACAATGTTTATTCTTTCTATGCCATTAGAATGATAATAATGATCAAATTTTTCTTATATTACCAACAAATTTACCTTGCAAATATAGTAAAAATTGAATGCAACAAATACAATTACAAATACCGCAATTTTCATCAGCAACAATTGACGCGTGCAAAGAATCTCAAGGCAGTCAACGTGTTAGATAAAATAAGTACATTTTACTTGCTCTTCCTCGATATTCAGGTACATCAAGTAATTACCGATTAGTTGGGTATTTTTTCTGTTAAATCTACGTCTATAGTTACACGATACTACGCGTTACGATTGATCGTTAATTGCACTTGCTGTAAGTAGATATCATTTGGCATACTTTGCTTCGATTTCGACGGTGTTTTTAAATCAATTAACGTTTTAATAATTACAAAAGGAGCGTTTTATACTTTCTAAGTGATTCGTTGACAGAGAAGCAACATTTTTAATGAATTCAATATAAAGTATTATTCAGCGACAAATATATTTTCCTTCCTTCTTTTTTTTTAGTTCAATTATGTTTTCTTGTTAATTATTGCTTCTAAGTCAACTTTCCTTTTTAACGCCATTGTTCTTTGAATCAAATCGAGTTAGTAGAACGATCGTTATTCTCGGGGCAAGACATTATTTTCGGGGTCAACCCAGTAATCGCGAATTAAAGTTAGTGGAACGCACGTTGCACGCAGACTTCTTGCATTTAATTGTTCGCGGAATTTTCACATTTTTTCTTCAACTTTTCAACTGTGAACATTGAAATATATTGCTAAACCCATTCGTGAACAGTGGCTGTGGAATTATTTTAGATCTGTTGATTCTTTCGTTAAATCGAGCAATTATTTGTTCCCTTAGAGTTTCTGTTTAAATGTATAAAATGTCATTTAATTGACCAAACTATTCAAATGTTTTTGTAAGTGTTGCTTTATGATCATTGTGTTTCCTGGTGTTAAAATGGACGCACGAAGGATTATGGTGGGGCGTGATTTGTTCCGGCCTGATTATGGATAAGATTGTATAATCACGCTGGAATAATTAATTTTGTAGAAACACCTTGATAACTGCAGAATTTGTTTCGTAGGTTCCCCGCAATGGAATTTTGAAAATAAAGAGTTAATTTTATCTGTATAGTTAGCTAGCCCAATCGTAATTATATTATTGGTCTTTTGAAAGCAGTCTAAGTTTTCAGCAACCAGGAAACGATTTATACAAAAATAACACTTCAAAAAATGTTCATCTAAGAATCCAAAAAAGTGCTCATCGAAGACAAAAATCTACTTCCCTTATTACACAGTATTTTCACCCTCAAAAATGGCTACTTCTTTCCTGCAAAACTATTCTTCCTAACACTAAAACTACAACTAAGCTGCTATTAATGGACCTAAATTCATTATATCTAAATATACTAAGAAATTACTTTGGAAAAAGAGGGCGAGTTAAGTAAATTTATTTTTATAACCCAGACGTAGAGTGTTAACCATATGGCTCCCCTATCCAATTGCGAATTCTTTAGAAAAACTTGAGAACCGGTCATTTTAACCGCCTAGTAGTTTTATTGTCAACACCCTCAAAATTCCCATCTCTTCTTCATTCAACCCTAAAATCATGTCCTCCTCCCCTCTATAAATACTCCTCTCCAATCTCAAAATCCTCGCATCTTCCTTACCCAACCCAAAACACCCATCCCCCACTACAGCGGATCCACTTTTCTCAACTTCTCTTCCCCTTCAACCCCAGCTCACCCCCATGTAAATCGCTTTCCCTCAAAACCCTCAAAATCCTCACCTCTCCAAACCCACTATCAATGAATACCAACAACCACTGTTCACAAACCCCTGAAATCCCTTAAACCTCAAAAACAACCCCCACGAATCATCCCTTAACACGTTGCCGCACACTTTTAATTTGACCATCGTGCTCAGAAGCACATTTTCCCCCGAAGCGGTAAAGCATGAGAAAACGCATAAAAGAACAATTAACCGTTTGAGTCCCAAGCAGCGCGATCGCGCTGTTGAGATTTTATGTCGAAAAGTCCCAGTACTCGGTTGAGACAAGCGCTACCGCGCTGCTCGGGTTTTTTCGACCGTGTTCTTTTAAAAGCCTCTGGGACTCAAACGGTTAATATGCTGTCTGGCATGCTATACCTTTTTTTTCTATGCATTACTCAATAATTAACAAGTATATGCGTTAGTACACTTCGTACTAACGCTGTTCTTTTTTTTATTGATTAAAATGTGCACAACAGCTATAACCGTCGTTTGCCTATATACAGGCAAAGATCGGACGGCTGTAGCCGTGATTTGCGGCAACGTGTTATAATCGTATGAAGTCTGCCCACCCCCGTGAACGTTCACTGGCGGAAGCAAAAGGTGTTAAATAAGTACCAGGCATGAGGTACTGCATGTTCATCGCCTCCTCGCGCATTCTCTCACCCCTCAAGCAAATCGCGGCGGCGCTAAACAAGATCGCGCTGACCAACGACCAACCGACGCCGACCCAAGCGACCACGTACGACCAGTCGTACGAGATTAGTGAGTTGTCCTTCAGGACCTGGAGCCGCGTTCCAACAACAAAAAAAAGAAAGAGACACGGGGGGAGTTAGTCCGGTCGTTTCATGGTTATCGTGTCACCTGGCATGATGTATTGAACGTTCTGTGCCTGCTCGCGGGCATGCTCCCGCCGTAGGCAGGATGCCGCGATCAGGAATAGCGTCATCGTGCCTAAACACGTCGCCACCCCCAGCCAGGCGAGGTAAAACGACCAGCCGTACCATTGGGCAGCGTTGTCCCTTAATACCTGCGGGAAAATTTCTTTGTAGAATTGTTAGAACGATCGGTAACACTGGAACCAATCCGGTTTTTCGTGTAGAAGGTGGCCTTGGCGATGCGATGGTGGAAGAGTCTTTGAGATCCTGGTGACCTGCGGGAAGGAGACTTCTTGCGGAGCGAGATGAGCGTTTTCCGGGGGTTTCTTTTGTTTTGGGGTAAGTACAGTGCGGATGTTTAGGGAAATTTTAAGTTTGACGGACGCAGCTAAGAGAAAAGATCCCATGTTGAGATTTTTATCATTCGTTAATCTTACAGCGAATACTGTATGTTGGATGTTTCAGATATTTTTTTATATTATTGTGTATACGTTTTGTGTATTCTAACAGTGTTAAATTTGTTATAAACGCGTAAAAATCGGTAGTCTAGTGATAAGTTTATGTGAGTTTCGATGACTTTGGGGGGCCAGGTTGAAATTAATCAGGCAGTAGCCTAGGTGGTTACTTTGCTTCTAATTTTTTCGAGTTTTTCTGATATTTTTATATTTTACATACTTTTTGTGTATTTCAGCATTGTTAAATTTATATTATTAAAATTATATTTATATCCCGTGATAAATTTATATGAATTTCGATGACTTTGGGGGACCAGGTTGAAATTAATCAGGCAGTAACCTAGGTGGTTATTTTGCTTCTAATTTTTTCGCGGTTTTACATTGTCTTTGAACCGAGTTACCTCTTACAGAGCATTTTCGTCCGGGGAAGCAGGCTTTGAAAAATAAAAAATAGTTCCGCCATTTTATATGAAGGTTTCAAGTTCCTAAATTTAAGAAGCTTCAGTAATTCCATTTCTTAGTGTTACAATGCTTGTTACGTTTCTGTGCAAGAAATTTTCTGTGATAAAAATTTAGAAGTGTTCTTTCTTTTTTTAACTTTGTAATGCTTCTATATTAAGAGTGTGTATTTACATGGAATTCATATTACTGAAAATTCCGAGTTTGGAAGAAAGTTGAAAGTGAAGAAAGTGGAAAGTGAACCGTTTACGGAATGCATGTGTTCATCTCGCTCTAATGTGAATTATATGACGATCTATGTGATCTTATCGCGTTCCGTGTCCAAGATCTTTTTTAGGATTCTTCTTTTATGCTATGTGGACCATTGATAATTAATAAAAGAATAGTCTTTATAGTTTATAATACATAAAACAAAATTTTTTTTTATTATCCTTCATGAACGATGTATGGACCACTGATAATTCGCGGGAAAATATTCTTTAAACATTAATGAACGAAATATAAAACAAAATATTCAAGTGAATAATTTTTAGAAGTGGTCGATGATCCATGGGACACAGAACGTATTAAATATCACATAAAAAATTGCCAGCAGTAAAAAGATAATTAAAATAAATATGTAACATAGAAATTTCATCGACGCTAAACTTTCACAGTCATAGATTAAAATCTTACCGTAATCAACATTTCTTAATCGATGTATTATTAAAACAAATATCATTGAAATATTTAAAACATGTTCTTTCGAAATTACATGAATTTCTAGCAATTAAAATCGCATAACATATTGTGAAACAGTAAAGAAATAAATATTGCACATCGATTATGAATAATTTAACCGATAGAAATTTAATATTTTTATCGAGAGCTATTCACTCGTATCCAATTAAAATTAGAAAACATTAAAACAAGTGAATCACATATTAGATAAATATGTGATGCAATTTCGAGCCTTCGTCAATTACGTCGAGTAGCGTCGATAATAAGGCACACAGAGATTAAGGTATGCAAATTATCTGCGAAAATTAATAACAGGATAATTACTTACGTTGCTCCATTGTTGGAAATATTCTTCGCCGACGATTTTCTCTTTCTCATAATACTCCACCCCATGCCACAGTCCCATTGCACTGGCGCTCAATAGACCTAAATTGTTGAAAATACTTCAAATGATTGAAATTTCCTTGATGAACATGAAAACAACGATATATTACGACTGCAATTGATTTCCAATTTTTAAATTTCATTTCGGATTTTAGGACAACGTATATCAGTCTTTCTACTTTACTTTCAACTTTATGGATTATTCTAAATTTATTGCAAAATTTCATAACTTATCTCCGGAATATTTGCTTCTAAATAAAAAATTATGTCTTACTGAAAATCCTGTTATTAAGATTTCTCAATAAATTAACACTTGAACAATTTATAAGCGCGAAAATTCAAATTAGAGTGGTAAGTTCTACTTCTCGGAATTTGATAGAATAAGATGTTACGATGGTTTTAATGCAAAACCTGGTGAAAACTGTATTATATAAATAATATACTGACATGCCAAAAGCATCAGAATTGCGGTGGCTGTGATATTTCCAGGAGACCTCTTCCAGCAGCCCACAACTCCTGTCCAAAATGCGGAAAATATCGCAACGAACGCCACTATAAACAGAGCTATCACCGATCTGCCCATGTCTGCAAAATATTTTCAAATTATTTACCCATACACGCATACAGTAATTTATTTCCAAAAAAATGATTTATTTTTGCGCATCGATAATTCAGGTATGCATATACTTTGATTAAAATTAGAATATTCAAATTGATCTTTAACGATGTTTGCAAAATTTTGTGGAAACAGATAAATGTATTTTACGTACGGAGTCGAGTCATGGCATCGTCGGAAAATCCTCTCGTTAGATTCTCTTCATCGGGAATGAAGTAATTGATGTTCATACAGTGCGTTTCCACGGGACTTAAATAGGTTTGAACTGCAACAATAAACAATGCGAAAGTTAGTGTCATATTTTATTATAGATCTTGAAGTATTTAGAAGATTCAGAAAGTCAAGCTACAGCCGCTGAAAGTACCAGCAATGATATTTAAAATAATAACATTCAGTAGATAAAGTAAGGTATCAACTCCAGCACCAACGCTAATTTCAATTCTAATTCGAACTCCAACTCTAACTTCAATTCCAAGTTCAATTCTAAATTCAGTTTCAATTCCAACTCCAACCCTAATATAAATTCTAATTCTAGCTCCAACTCTAACTTCAATTCCAAATTCAACTCTAAATTCAGTTTCAATTCCAACTCCAACTCTAATTTCAATTCTAATTCAAACTCCAACTCTAACTTCAATTCCAAATTCAACTCTAAATTCAGTTTCAACCCCAACTCCAAGTTCAACCAACAAGTAGCAGCTAAACCCCTGAACCCCATTTAATCACCGAAGACACAAGGACCTTCCATGCTCGAAAATATAACAATCAAAAAGACCGAAACTAAGAAGAAGGAACAGTCAACGTTTTGCATTAAATTCGCAGTATTTTTCTGTCTCAGCATTCCATGACAAACTGGAAACCGTGAAAGCATTGCGAGATTAACGCGACTTTTCTTTGCCCGCGTGAAATGTGCCTCGAAAGTGGCATTTCATAGATTAGGAATCGCCAAGGAGTACCGTTGTCCACGAAAGACGACCTACCAGAGGATTCCTCTGCTTACGAACACTTTTATATCATTGCGTGGACACACACGATACACGTGCGTACGCCTGTGCGCGCTTACATACAGGTATGCTGTACACTTTGCAGCCGGTGATAGCGCGTTGCATTCTAGGTCACGTGCTTTTCGATCATACGTGTGCACGATATGGCAGGGACGTGGCGGATACTCTGATATGTTAAATGTGCCTCTTAATGGGAGAGCAGAGTTAAATTCCTAACTTGCTTTTGGCATTTTTCAAATTTTTGCACTTCGCAAGCCTTGAATTCTGGGTCATGTGAGTTTTGGTGACACGCTTGCACGAGATGACAGTTGGAAGTCTATGTGAATGTGCCTCTTAATGGGAGAGTAGAGCTAAATTCCTAGCTTGCTTTTGGCATTTTTCAAATTCGTGCACTTTGCAAGCCTTAAATTCTGGGTCACGTGATTTTTGGCGATACGTTTGCACGAGATGACAGTGAGAATTCTATGTTGACTGCGGCTCGTAATGGCAGAGCAGAGTTAAGTTTCTAGCTTGCTTTTGGCATTTTTCAAATTTTTGCAACTTTGCAAGCCTTGAATTCTGGGTCATGTGATTTTTGGGATACGTTTACAGGAGATGACAGTGACAAGTCTATGTGAATGTGCCTCTTAATGGGAGAGCAGAGCTAAATTCCTAGCTTGCTTTTGGCATTTTTCAAATTTTTGCAATCTGTAATCGTTGAATTCTGGGTCACATGATTTTTGATCATAGGTGTGCACGAGGTGATAGCGAAGAGTCTATATTTACTGTGCCCATTAATAGGACAAAATTTAATTTCTAGTTTGCTTTTGGAATTTTTCTAATCTCTAGAGCAAGAAGAATTGTATTTTGTTATCTTGACAAAGAAATTTGAAAAGTGAACTTATTCGGTGCTTTAAAATTTCGGTCGTGTTTCGCTACTCTAGGACATCCTTTCAATTTCAATTTACTAAAACAACTTCAAAATAGTTAAATTATTTTTTAATTACTACTATTATTTTCAATCTTAATATTTTCAATCTTAGTATTTTTCAATAACATCAAACTACTTCCCCGAATCCGCCTTTTAAAGTTCCTCAAATAACCTAATACCTTATATCCCTCCTCTCCACAGAATAACCCAAACTAAAATCTATCTCTGCAATACAAGCTCCTTTTTATCTCACAATTTCTCTCAATAACGATACAAAACCTTGATATCATCACCCCAAACCCACGAAAAACCTCAAAATCTCCTCCAATGCCAAACACCCCATTAAAATCCCATCGGCACCACCCGCGCCAAGGGATGCGACGTGCGGACGCGCATACCGTTTGAAATATTTGAAATTCAGCCAGTGGCGACCGTTTCCTCGACCTTCTTCGAATCTAGTTTCGCCTAAACGAGGCGCCATGCCAAGATCGTTGACTCGTGGCTAACTGTACACGACTTACGACTTAACTCCTTTCCATTCAGGAAGAGGAATCGCGCACCGCGTCGTAGGACCTTCTCCCTCCCTGCTTTCCTCTCTATCTTCTCTTTATCGTCGACGACGAATGTAAGTACTCGCAAGTGTGGAGTGAAAGAAGAAAAAAGAAGGATATGTATAATAAAACCATCCGAAACCGGTCGCTGACTGGTTCCCTCAAATTTTTCACGTATGCAGCGTGCTCTTTACGCTGACCTCCATTTTATGGGACGATTTCTGCCTGAAGGTTGAAGTAAAGGCGAGTCTTTTGCCTCGTTTTAATGAGAATTCTTGCCTCTTGCCTTCCTGATCTCGTTATCGTACTTTGCCATTTTTATCTACTTAGCAATTTCGAGTAGTATCTTTAAAAGGATGTCGGCCAAGGTGATTTTTAACAGTGGAAGTACGAGGGTGGTGAAAATTGGTAACTTTTACTCTTACTTTTTTACTCACTTTTTAATAATTTTGAAAATCTTCTACAACTTGCGATACTATTTTTCCTTCGCTTTGGCAGATTAGAGTACTTTGTTTAAAAAGGTGTCAATCGAGTTGGCTTGCCAACGATAGAAGTGTGAAGATGGTTAATTGTAATATTTTGAAAATCTTCTACCACTTGTAATACTATTTTTTCTTCGACTTTCGAAGTCTATTTTTAATACACAAAATGCGCCTCCTCTTTTTTTCTTCGCTTTAACAGTTTAGAGTACTGTTTTTAAAAATGTGTCAATGAGTTGATTTGCTAACGATAGAAGTACAAAGGTGGTTAATCTGAAAATCTTCTAGAACTTGTAATACTATTTTTTCTTCAATTTTCCAAGTCTGTTTTGAATACATAAAGTGCGCCTCCCCCTTTTTTCTTCGCTTTTCGAATTATGCGCGGTCACGTATCGGACACAAATCAAACGGGAGGCCGGATGCAGAAGACCGGAAACAAACGGAATATCCAAACCGATAAGGCGCTAGCGGTCGAAGAACGGTACAAGAACGTGGACATCGCCGTGAATCGATCGTTTCGATTGTTTTACGCTCCAACGATCAGAACATCATCGTCCGACGTTGTTCCTATTTTACGCGAATCTTCCTATGCTTTCTATTTGCGAGCGGCTCTCACTTTGACCGTTGAGCAGCTCGTGAGAACGCGGGTTTCTTTCGTCGTATTTCAAACGAGATTGAAGCGTCATTTTCGGAGATAAAGCACTTGGTTCGCTGGGATTACATGTGTAAGATAATTTCAGAAATGTTTTACCTCCGTTCATGTTAAATTCTAATTGTTAAATTTAATTGCGGAAATGGAGACGGATTATTAGCGTGGTAGTTCTTTCTGAGAGTTCATAGTTTACGCATTTTGTTATCAGTCAGGGATTTTTTAAAGTTACTATATTTTAAGATGTAGGAGATAAATAAATCTGATGCAGCAGATGAATATCGCTATTATAGCAGATAGATATATCAACTATAACAGATACATATAGCTACTGTATGCGACAGATGTATCTATTTTGCATACTGTATTCTACGATATAGTTGATTTCCAAAAAATTCATTCCATATAGCGAGGAGACTTTTAAATTTGAGTCTACTAGCCAAGAATCCCAGTAATTATCTCCATAGCCCCCATAACATCATGTGGGCTCTAAATGAAGGCCACAATTGACGCAAAATCCACAAAAAATTCCCCGAGGTCATGGAACTTCATGGTTGGTCCCACTATTTAAAATCTAAGCTTTGCCTTCTGAAGACTCACAAAAAATGTGTAGAAATTTAATTGCTTCCCACTAGCAAATCTACTAAAAATTGGACTTAATTTTAACAGTCTGTTTCTAAATAAAAAATATAGAGTTCATTGAAAAATAAGATTTTTCCAAATAATCCTTTGTCTTGTCTACCAAATTTTATGGAGATCAATTGAAATACAGTAAAATTACAATAACAATATCCGTCTTGACGATATTATTAATCTGAAAATAATTCTACGTACTATTTTATTCATAACCTGAATATTTTCTAAGTTCCGGGAAAAGATCGACTTAGCAAACGCACTCGTAAAATACTGCGTGCAATTGTGGAATTTCCAGTCACCTAAATAAGACCAGAAACTCAAGCAAGGTTAATTGAATTGCAAACGAACTAAATGCACGGAAAGAATTTGATTTTATATCGTGGCTATGTCCTCTCACGTGGACGCACGGTCTTCGTGAAACTCGAAACTTCCGGGCAAACTGGAATCGCCGTTATAAACGTGTCCATGGTTTTAAAAAAAGAACCCGCGCGTCCTTGTTCGTGAGAAATACCCGGAACAATTACCACGATTGGTCTATTCTGATGAAATAACACGAGTTTAATAATTTTGAATTAATAAATTCTTTTATAAACCTACGATAAATTAATTCTGTTCAGTATGATGCTAAAAATTAAGCGTTCTTTTAAAAACTATATACTTCAATGCGAAGATCAATTTTTATTTTCTAAAGGTACCTCTTGAGATTGTAAAATATGGATTTCAAATTTAAAATCCAGAAAATTTGGATTTCGTATTAAAGTTGCAAAGCTCCACCTATTTCTTGTAAGATTACTTAAAAAATTAGGACTCCTGAGTTGAATACCCAATGGTAAATGACACCGTAAGAATAATAATAATTCCATGCCGTAGTAATTAACTTAAATATCCTACCAATCGTCAAGAATTCATCGAAAACTCAATAGCGATTAAAAATAAACATAGTAGTTAATCACTGCAAAGAAATTTTTAGTATCAGAGGCAAGAAATGCCGAAAACAAAAGATCTCTCGTAAAATCTGATCAGCTAAATGAAAACGGAACTCGCAGTACACGAAACGCGAGCCTCGCCTGTCCTTATATAATTGGAACTCTGTGACTTTGTTTCTAATAGGTATGAATAGAGAATTACGAGGTGGATTGCATGCGCCAGCCTCGCCCGGCCGATTCGATCATACGAGCTTATGTACATATTACGTGGACCGCATAATGCCACTGTCGCGTTATTGTCTTCGATTTCTATGGTGCGCACAACGAGTCTCGTATAAATAATCGTCGTGAGACTGTGAAACGATACGACGATGCGCACGGAAAGATAATTATCCTCTCTGTCCGTTTGGGATTTGCCAATTAATCCGATGCCGGCGAAACGCGGGAAAACCGTGGACGCGGTTTCATGATGTCACGTGGTTTCGGTTAGGAATACGAAATTTCTCGACTTTGCTCGCGTTTCTTGATTTTTTTTAAGTTGGGCAGTGTTTTTGGGCCGAAAATATAGGAATATGGGAACATAGTGATATGGGAATACAGAAATGTAAGAATATAGAAAGGTAGAAATGTAGAAATGTAGATATATAGTAATATAGTAATATAGCACGGTAGGAATGTAATAGGAATATAGGAACGTAGGAATATACGAACATAGGATTATGGGAATACAGAAATATAAGAATATAGAAAGGTAGAAATGTAGATATATAGTAATATAGTAATATAGCACGGTAGGAATGTAATAGGAATATAGGAACGTAGGAATATACGAACATAGGATTATGGGAATACAGAAATATAAGAATATAGAAAGGTAGATATGTAGATATATAGTAATATAGTAATATAGCAAGGTAAAGAATGTAATAGGAATATAGGAACGTAGGAATATAGGAATATACGAACGTAGGAATATGGAAATACAGAAATATAGGGATAGAGTAATGTAGAAATGTAGAAATATAATAATATAGCAAGATAGGAATGTAATAGGAATATAAGAATGTGGGAATGTAGGAATATCGCAATATAGCAATATAGCAAATTAGGAACGTAGAAATATAGCAGCGTAGGAATATAGTAATATCACAACATAGAAATATAGGAATGTAGGAATAGAGGCATAGAAATATATAGAAACTTAGGAATGTGAGAATGTAGGAATATCGCAATATAGCAATATAGCAAATTAGGAACGCAGAAATATATAAGCATAGGAATAGAGTAATATCACAACATAGAAATATAGGAATGTAGGAATAGAGACATAGAAACATATAGAAACATGGGAATGTGGGAATGTAGTAGCGTCATAGTTATTCCTGCTGCCTCTTTACAGAGTAAAAGCCATAACTCTTTGTCTCCAAAAGTATAAAAACGAGAAAGCTTGATCCAGAGAGTAGAAATTGAAGCAAACAAAGAATACACATAAATTTCAAAAGCTCATTGAGAAAATCGTTAAATTAATAATTGCAGCAAGGACAGAACACAGAACGTCGTACGCGTGTCGCGGCTCGGCACGAATTTCTCCGGCACGCTCGAGAGATCCACCTTTTTTTCCATTTTAATCCGTCTCTTCGTTGTTTCAAAGCTTTCTCGATGCTTCACCGAAAGCGGCCGGTCGGCTTTACCACGCATCATTACCGTAGAAAGTTGAACGGAAGAAAAGGCGTTGCAACTCGGCGGATATTATCGCAGCCGGGCTGTCTATGTAGGAATCTTTCCCCGATTCATTTCGATCGCGTTTGTTACGCCTCTATGAAACGTCTGCGTTTAAATGAAAGTCCATTTAATTACGAAACACCCGAGAGCGGATCTTTTTTGAATTGCGATAAATCAAGGGGAAACGGTCGCTGTACAATCGAGATGGAACGTTTTATGGAATGGTATCGGTAGTAATAGTTGTTACATTCTGTTGGGATTAATAACTTTAAGGCTTTCGCTATGGGAGAGTTCGATTAATGAGAGTTTCAATCTTAGAGACTTAGATAAGCATAAGTGGAAAGTGAAATTTGACGATTAATAAAATTGTGGAAGTAATCACTTTTATATTTTCGTTGAAAAATAATTTTATCAGGAACACTGCAATCACAAGAAAGTAGATAGGCTTAATTAAAAAATAAAATTTGACGATCATAAATATTGTGGAAGTAACAATATTAACATTTCGATTGCTGGAAAATACATTAAAAAATGTGTATATAAATTTTGATGATAATTAACTATACCCACCCTTAATAGCAGAAGGGTTAAATCAAAAAATCAGGAGAATTAGACGGCAATATTAGAACCTGATCCTCCTAAACTGCAATTTTAATCCGATTTTCTACTCAGATTGGCGAATCATTGGAGAGCGAATGGACAAGCTAGCAGATAAATCGTGCGATTGGAAGTGCAATTGCAATCGCAACGGTCCAGTTATCCCCCGATATCACGGCATCGAGTTTCGCTCTAGAACGACGCAAGTTTTTCGACCGAGAAACTCGTGTCAATTAAATATTCAGTGCCCAAGGATTCTCTCTGTAACGATCCTAAAACAAGTATTTCAATCTTCCAAAGTACCATCTTTGATACACGAACTTTATCTCCATCTCTGACAAACTATCTAGATTTTCAATTCAGTTGGAATGTATTTGAATCTAATTTTAGCAAAATACCTTTCTAATAAATCTACATCAAACAGGGACACCAAAAATAATAAAAGTGCAAAGTTGGTAAATCGTAAGGTATACAATTAATAAGTTTCCAATAAACTCATGTATCTGACCGATCAAAATTCTATCTGTCTAGAGCTTTATAGAATTTCACAGAACTTTATAAAATTTCATAGAACTTTATATAATTCTTGTAGAAATTATGTTATGTTTTTCACGAATGTTCTTATACACCGCGCGGATCGACGATTTATCCGAGGTAGTCTCTAAGACACGAGCGGACTCCTTTCTCTTCTTCAGAAACGAAGCTGCGTGCAGCCAAACGGCCGAAGAACCGATTATAAACTCTTAACCTATTACGTGGAATCGGATAACCCGCGACATTACGATATCGTAACGTAGAAAGTCTCCGAAAGGCCGGCTCGACGAAGCCTCGGAAGAGGTTCGTCAGGAACACCTGAAGAATCATTCGCTGAAGGCTTTCCGGAGGCCGGATCGGCCTCTGTGAAGTATCTCTGATTAACGAATTAGAATGTATCCCCCGACTATGTACTACGTGCACCATTGCTCGTTAATATTTTTACGCTTAAAGTTTGTAGTACCAAGTTACTACTTCTGTAACAGTAATATGTAACTATAATAGTGTAAAAAAGAAGTTGGTGGAGATGCTAATATCTGCAGATATTTTCGCATATACGTAATTCTTTGTATTTCTCAAGTTGTGATGTTTAGAGGTTCTTCGCAAGGTTTTTTTTTTTAAATCTGATAGATATATAATTGAGAATTTACCTTCTTAGAAATTCTAGATTATTGCAATTTCTTTTGGCAGTATGTCGTTAGGAATTAAAGGGACCAAAAGGTCATTCACTTTTCTACGTCCATCTCACTATTTTAAAGATATTTACAACACACATCAACTTCAAATTCTCCAAAAACAACTGAAAAATCGCAATTACTTGAAGGCCCATTAAAAATTGCACTACAAATCACGAACGTTCTCTCTTGTCTCTTATCCACGTTGGAAAAAGATTCAAAAAAATAATAACTCTATAAACGAAACCATAAACTTAAACAACTTGCCATACTTTCCCCAAGAACAAATCAAATAAACCACTCCGCGCATACGTTAAAAAAAACACCGCGCACTTTCATTGTTTCACATGAAAAAGAGAAAAGTCCAGTCGGGAACTACTCCGTCAAGATCTACTCAGGAATCCCACGATAAGTGTACAAACTCGTTGCATTTAGTAGTCGACAACGCGCGAGAAATTTTCATTGAAAATCCGATCGTCGAAACGATCAATCTCAACGTACCTGTTGGCGGTCTCTCTTTCGGATAGCATATCCTGAAGAGTCCCTGAGTTCTCGTGTAGTAATAGAACTTCGTATTCATTTGCTCCACCAAGTGGCTCTGCTCGGCATGCTTCGCTGCATATTGCTGCAACAGAAACAATTTATCCGTATGATTCACACGCCTTTGATCACCTCGTTCCCGATTGATACAGGTGCGCTTTCCCGAACGATTACAGGTAAATCGGTCGTTGGATTATGGCCGTCATTGGGTTGGGAAAGTCTGTTGGTTATTGTGATATAACTGGTCAAAATGATTGTTGCATTGTAGGGAGATTGAGTTATTTGACGAAGATTTATGGAGTTGATTAAAGAACGTGGGATGTTCTGTGATCATTCATCTTTTGATGATGTGGATCTTGTGCTTCTTGATGATGGGGATTCGAGGTATGTGACAGGATTGGGATTATAGGATAAGAGAAATGATATTAACATTGCAAATAATCGAATTTTTGGCAAGGAAGGTGATATAGTTCGTGAGACTGTGGGCCCAGAGTGTAGAAATTCATTTATAATTCGGTTTTACTGTTGTATAATAGAAATTATTGACTGTTATGTAGCAGGAATGGGATTAAAGAATAAAAAAAAGCATATCAGTACTGTAAATAATTAAATTTTTGGCAAAGACGATATTATACTTTGTGAGACTGTGGGACCAGAGTGTAGAAATTCATTTATAATTCGGTTTTACTGTTGTATAATAGAAATTATTGACTGTTATGTAGCAGGAATGGGATTAAAGAATAAAAAAAGGCATATTAGTACTGTAAATAATTACATTTTTGGCAAAGACGATATTATACTTTGTGAGACTGTGGGACCAGAGTGTAGAAGTTCGTTTATGATTCGGTTTTACTATTGTATAATAGAGATTATCGATTGTTATGTAGCCGGAATGGGATTAAAGAAAAAAAAAGTGATATCAGTATTGTAAATAATTGAATTTTTGGCAAGGAAGACATACTTCGTGAGACTGTGGGCCCAGAGAGTATAAGTTCGTTTATAATTCGGTTTTACTGTTGTATAATAGAAATTTTTAACTGTTATGGAGCAGAAATGGGATTAAACAATAAAAAAAGTCATATTAGTATTCTAAATAATCGAATTTTTGGCAAGGAAGATATACTTCCTGAGACTGTGGGACCAGAGTGCAGAAGTTCGTTTATGATTCGGTTTTAGCGTTGTATAATAGAGATTTTTAACAGTTACGTGGCACATATGAGATGAAAGAATAAGAAAAGTCACACTAGCATAATAAACAATCTCATTTCCCATAAGAAATATCTTATGCTTCATCAGACTGTGGGACCCAACTGCAGAAATCTAGTCATGCCGCGGTTTTATATTGACCAGCAGAAATTTTAACTGGCATATCGTAGAAATGAACTTAAAGAACTGCGACTAAATAATTAAATAACCCACTTTCCTACGAGAAAAATCTTAGGCTTCGAAGAACAGTGCACTTATGCTCAAAGTATAATGCTACAAATGTACAAATAAGATGTGGAACCGCTGTATTGCACAAATCGACTCAAATAATAATTTCCAATCTCTGCAAAACCGTCGTTCGACAATCGACAGTATTATTTCCCTCTCGGCAAACAATGCCACTGTAAACTCTTCCACGCTGTATTCCACAATTTTCTCCACATTTACAAAAGCGACGAATCAATTCCACGGTAGAATCGGAAGCCCGTAGAAATTCTGTGTAATTCAATCGTCCATTCTTCAACGACGTGAAGTTAAATTATCGTTCAACTCGACGATTTCCCAAAGATAATGGCGGAACAATAACGCCGAGAGGAGAAAAAGGCCCATAAACTGCCGAAACGATCCGTCCGGTGAAACAAAGTGAACGGTCGTTGGTTTTCGAATGCAGATGAGGCGCGATTCGTTTGCTTCACGGTAATATTACCGTCGTTAGAAAGTAAGAAAGTAAGAATCGCGATCTCCCCATGGAAATTCCGGTCCCCGCGTTCGATCGGATCGGACTTTGAAAGGAATTGGAAAGGCGACGAATATTGCTTTAAAATAAAAAATAATATGTGCAATAGTTGCACGTGTGTATTTAAGCAAACTTTCTGCTCAATGCTCTATGGGGTTTGAAGACTTTGCGGTGGAATTCTGCCTCATTCGTTTCTACTTTGTAAAATTGTATTTTTTAAATTTAGAACTTATTAGAACTGAATTTTTGAAAGTGATATAGTGTAATTACATTGTATTGTATTGCAGCATTCATAATTCCAACTTTAATATTTGTCAGTGTGCCATTATCAGTCTAATTTTCAAACGTGATACAAAATTCAGGCTAGGGAGGGTTCAATTCAATTTAAAGTTTTTTTTCCGAGTTCAGCTTCAGAGTTTAAAGTGACATTTTACGATTTAATTTCGCGCGGGTCGTGGATCTTGACGATGTAACTTTCTACGTGTTTTAATCATCAACTTAGAATTTATGATCGGCGTTCAGCCCTTTTTTTCTTTCATGGTGAAATCGTGGCTGAATTTATGACGCTTGTAGTGAATTTCTTATATTTAGTAGATCGTTGTTTAGAAACCTGTATGAGAAAATGTAATCTAGCTGGCGATAGTTATTTTTAATATAGTGTTGTTTATTCAGTATCAGATGGCGGATGCTGAATTCCTTTATTCTTTAATATCAGACATTGAATATTCCAGGGAGAACACGTTACAAAATTCCATCTAATCCATCACAGAAACGATCCGATATCAGATATTTCTTGAAGACATCCAGGAAGCGTCACGGAGAACGTCTATTCATCCGTGTCGGCTCGACTTCCGGATTTTTCTCCGCCGGGATTCACCCGGCACTCTGCCCGCGAAATTAAATGTAATTTCAAACCCGTCGATGTACATGCGAGCTCTTGCGACCGGCAAAATCGTTCTTCTGCATCGACGATCGGATCCTCGTGTTCTTCTACCGCTATTTTTCATTCTGGAAATAAGTTTCCAGGTCTCTGCTCCCGTGCACACCTTTCTCTTGGACTTTTCTTTGAATCAATTTCTCATTGAAAATTAAATATAGAAGTATACATTGCCGTTACTTCTGTAGTCATTGATATGGTCACTGATTGCGAATCCGAGCCTTTACCCCCTTACTCGTCATAGTCTCATAACTGCTATGTTAATTTTGCCTAGAATCTATGATTTTAGGTGGGTCCTGAACCAGCAAGGCTATGATATATCAAACAGTAATTTAGAAACGATTTTCCAGAGGTTATGGGGAATTTGCGCTGCATCCCACTGACTGTGAGGCCCAACCTTTACCTCTAAAACTACCATAGTCTCGTAGCTCCTACAGTTATTTCACCTAGGACCCATCATTTTAAATTGATTCTGAACCACTAAGGCTGTGATATATCAAATATTAGTTTGGAAACGATTTTCCAGAGGTTATGGGGAATTTGAGCTGGGACCCACTGATTGCGAGGCCCAACCTTTACCTCTAAAACCACCATAGTTTCATACCTCCTATAGTTACTTCGCGTAGGACCTACTATTTTAAATTAAAAGTAAGGCTGTGATATATCAAATATTAGTTTGGAAACGATTTTCCAGAGGTTATGGGGAATTTGTGCTGGGACCCACTGATTGCGAGGCCCAACCTTTACCTCTAAAACCACCATAGTTTCATACCTCCTATAGTTACTTCGCGTAGGACCTACTATCTTAAATTAAAAGTAAGGCTGTGATATATCAAATATTAGTTTAGAAACGATTTTCCAGAGGTTATGGGGAATTTGAGCTGGGACCCACTGATTGCGAGGCCCAACCTTTACCTCTAAAACCACCACAGTTTCATACCTCCTATAGTTATTTCGTCGAGGACGTATTATTTTAAATGGGTTCTGAACCAATAAGGCTATGATATATCAAAAATTAGTTTAGAAACGATTTTCCAGAGGTTATAGGGAATTTCAGCTGGGTCCCACTGATTGCGAGGCCCAGCCTTTACCTCTAAAACCACCATAGTCTCATAGCTCCTATAGTTATTTCCCCTAAGACCCATTATTTTAAATGGGTTCTGAATCACTAAAGCTGTGATATATCAAATATTAATTTAGAAGAAGTTTTCCAGGGGTTATGGTGGATTTGAACTCAAGTCCACTGATTGCAAGTTCGAGCCTTTATCTTCTTAGCACCATGATCTCATAACTGCTATGGTTATTTCGCTTAGAACCTACTGTTTTAGGTGAATCCGAAACTATCAAGATTATGGCATATCAAATAACAGTTTACGAAAAGTTTTCCACAGGAAATGGGAAGAGGTTTTTACTAAGGAATTCTATTTGGTTGCGTCGTCTTTGCCCTTTCGAGTATTTCCCATTCCGCAATTAGATTCGTCGGTTTTTTCCCATCGATCGATCCATCGATGTTAAACGCAAAGTTGAGCAACGTGCTAATTATTCACGATTGCTATTTCGAGAATTGCCGATCTTGCGGAACGGGGGCAACGATTGTTGTTACAAACTACCGTGAACAGCTGCAGTCGAAGGAAACGTAAAATGCGCCGTCTACCTTCTTCAAAACCCTGTCATCTTTCGACTGATGGAACTTCGAGATTCTCTCAGCGATGCGTTAATTAGAAAAAGAATTGATACATATCAAATATCTCGTTGTAAAGAAATTACTACGTTGAAGCTTTCATTATAACGAGTCTACAATATCATTATTTAAATTTCGATCGTCCATCTGCTTTCTAAAAGTTTCTAAAGCCCTCTCAAATTATACCTTACATCACTTTTTTTAATTGTACTTTCCTCTATTCTTCTTTCCTCTTTCCTTATTGCTACGATTATTTGCTCCTTATTAAGCAAGTCAGTATTTCTTAATCTTGAAACGAAGGTTCAATCAGTGGATTGATAAAGTAATTTTCTGGATAACGATTAGGAAGTTATTGTAATTGAATCGAGAGATTTCAAGGCTCCGAGTTGCGTGGAGATACAATGTGAAATGTATATCTACTTCTGAGTCACCGTGAAAATGTTTGTGAAACACTGCCGTAGAGTAGTGTGACGTCAATGGTAATTTTACAGTGGCAACTGAATGCAGCCCGAAGGGCTATGGTGTCTACGAAATGAAAGGCTCAGGCTTTAAACTATTGTTTAAATCCCAGCACCTTTTGATTTGTAAAATCAAACAATTTCCAGATACTTTGTGGGATCCCTATACCTTCTAAAAAATTTGTTATGATATACATATCATAATTTTCATAGTCGAAATCCTACTAAATTCCTACACAAAATAATCATAATAGTAAACACAAATGTAGAACAAGAATAAAAAGAAAACTTCGAGTTCCCAAATAGTGTTTCGTCTTGGAATCTGAGAAACTTCTCCGAATCAATGAAAATAACTTCAGTGTCAAAAACCATTTAACCGCTTAACCCCTTGCCATTTCTTTCGTGGCTGCCTCCGCAATAATTCGGAATTAAATTGATCAAATAAAAATTGATCAGTGATTCATAATACATCATATAATTTAACGTAATATTAATGTTATAAAAATAACTTTATCCTGTCGTGTCTCATTAATATTTTCAATTTTATAAATGTTCCAAAACTTTAAAATTTGCTGTCAAATGCATCGCGTCACGAGTGTCACTCGTTATTGTACGGAAGGTTTTAAAATCCTAAAGAAAATGCTAAGGTTTAAAACACACCCCAGTATTCTAAAATAAACACGAAATATTAATAGCCGAGTGACTAAAACCATAAAAAGAATAACCCGTACTCTCACGAGACACCTCTGCGCGTCCCATTTCGTAGAAAGTCCCTCATTTTTTCCGCTTCAACATCTCGATAGAAAGTGCAACGTCGCGATGCCACAGGAAATCTCGTCGTACGAATCGCGAGAAAGAAACCTCTCCACGTCAGGGTATTCGTGTTCCAATGATAATTACACAGAATGTATTCCCATGCGTGCCACCATAGCCGATCCATTTTCCACCGTAACGCGATAAGACGTTTTCACTCTTTCGCGGCCATCCAGGTCGTTCGACGTTCCCATTTGAAAAGAGACGTCATGATAATAATTGCGGATTTAATAATGGTTGCTAATTAACGCACAGGAAATTCCAGTTTTTTGTTTCGGGCAAAAGATAAACCAATGGTGTTCTCGCTGCAACGAGGATTTGTTGTCTTTCCGAGGGTCGTTTGAGGATTTTGCTCGTTATGAGATGATCTGAATAGTTGTGAGCAGGTGGTCAGAGTTTTTGTTTGTTTTGCATTTTTACGGCTTCGATTGGTATGGTAATTGCGCCTGGGATCTATTGTTTTAGTTGATCTGAATCACTAAGGCTATAATATATTAAATGATAATTTAGAAAAAAATTCCCAGACGTTGTAAATAATTTTATCTCTGGCCTACTGACTGGGACTCCCATCCTTTATTTGCAAACTAATAATTGCTATGGTTATTTCGTCTAGGATTTACCGTTTTAGGTGGATTCCGAACCACTAAGGTTATAATATATCAAATAATAAATTGGGAAAAGTTTTTGATAAATTATGCGGTGTTTGAAATTGGTCCCACTAATTGCGAGAGCCAGCTTTTACCCCTTTTCCGACCATAGACCCTGGCGGTCTTATGTTTAGGGTTTCATTATTAGTGTGGTTTATATTTAACACAGGATATATAGTTTGTAGTGAGTTCAATACAACTTTTATTTTAACTATTTTCTTACGTCTTTTGTTGTTTACGACTTCCAAGCATGTACATAGAAAGGGTGGTTGAAACAAAAGGGTTGATATCTCCCTCAAAGTTGAAAACGGGTACAAAGGAATTACAGCTATCTTCTCAGATAAATCTAATAAATATTTATACAAAGTTTCATAAAAATCCGAGTGTATCTTCACTCACACAAAACAAAAGATTATAATTCTTCGATTCACGCGGGAAGAAATACTGAGATGATGATAAGAAATTAGAAATGATAATCATCACTTAAAAGAAAGTCTGGGGATGATAAAACTTGATCAAAGAAGACATAAGATTCTTAACAAAGAGTCGTTTTTATGTTGCACATGGGTAATTCTTATTGAACGTGCTCGTGATGCAATCAGAATCTTCTTAACCTTGAGGAACACCCATGCCTCCTGCGGCATTCTTTTCAGAGAACTCACGATGCGCGTTGAAGCGCGAATATATCTGACGTCGTTGCCACGATTACGTGAGATTTACTCTTCCAAGGTTGCAAAATTAATAAAGGGTTTACGTCGGTCGCTCTTATTACTCAGCGCGCCTCGTTTGCGGATAATGACGAGTATTAAAGCGTTAACTTCCGTGCGACTTTTGCACTCTTTGCCGTCAGAAATATCTGATGAAAGATATCCATAAAACTTAAGTTTACAATATCGAGTCAGATTCTGATGTAGAGAATAAAATCGGGAAATTTTGAATTCCAAAAGCTCGGAAATAAAAAAATCTAATACCATTTGAGTAGTATCTTTCACTTCTGAGCAATTATACATCTGTTTAACCCTTTCGGCCCCATAGGGACATATAAATCCCAACGCATACTCATGTATATCCATCTAGCCTTATACGTCCCATTTTACATACGAATTTTTTCTGAATAAATTACTTTCATTTTATGACACACAAAACCTTTATTTAGTTTCTCATTGGGACATTAATATCCCAGTTCAAAATCCCGCTGTGTTATATCTGTCCCATCTCTATTTTTTTTCAGAAGTGATTTGTTTTATTTTTTCAAAATATTTTGCCATATTTAATGTCAAAAACTCATATCTATCTCAAATAACCTCAGAACACGAAAAAACAAAATTGGGTCCCAATGGGTTAAAACCTGAAACCGTTGGTCATCTAATCATATTTCATTTTTCGGGATTGTACCATGTGTAGAAACACTGACAACATTTCAAGCCTTCGAGCAACATTTCAGTCCTATCAAAGAGCAATCAGAATAAATTCTCCTAATTCTAATAAAAAACCTAAGAATAATAGTATCTTAAACTTAAATGGACAAAGTCCACTCTAGTGGAGTATGAAATTGAAAGAATCTAAATAAACTTCAGTCTACTTTACTTATACACAATGAATTTAAACGAAACTTTGTACATATCTGCCATATATTGTAGTTTATACATATTATATGTTTCAGTAATTTTTTTCGTGTGGTAAAATTGATATAGCTAATGTAAGTGCAAACACAAGTTATCCCGTGAGAGGTCAACAACGTTTGGGCATGAAAACACGAGTTAACTCGTGAGCGGTCAACAATGCGTTAATAGAAAAAGTCTCACTTAACACTTTACCGACCGGTAGTCTATGAATAGGCTTTATGTCACCAACGCTTTTAAACTTTTAGTTTATTAATCGGTTCCCACGGCAATCACTAATTTGTTATTTATTATTCTAGTGGAACTGTGTTAAGGAGTCAATGAGAAGCATTTGTAATTTTCAAAGAGATTGTAATATTCTTTAGGCAATCTAAGGCGAAACAAATCCTTTAAAGTGGATAGGATGCTGAAACAATAGCGGTCGGTAAAGTGTTAAGTAGAGACAGTGAAACCAGCGAAATTACGGATGACATTCAACGGGTCGAATCCAAAGTACAAAACACCATGAACTCCCCATCTCACGCAGTCATGATGACAGACACGTGCTGGAGAACGCTCGCTGCACGTGGTCACAGAAGCGTATAAACGCTGACATCTAATGCGTGTATCGGTTGCGATCGTTTGTCGCGTGCTACCAGAAGAGGAGAAAGAGTCGCAGGTCCGTCCAGGTCTGTCCGGGTCGTCTCATTCTACTTTCACGTCGCCGTTTCGCCACCGTTCGTCGTTGGCGCGCGCTTCCACCACGGGAACATCGTCCAGGAGGATTTCTTTGACATAGAAAGGAAAACGCGACTCGTGGAAAGCGCGATACGGCCTTCGAGGGATATTCTTGTTTGTTTTCGTAATTTTCGGCGCATGCTCTTCCGGCCGTTTCACCTGGGACTTTTAGTTCGTTGTTGTTTTGCAACTTGCGGTCATGGGTTTTGATTGTTCGAGAAAGTAGGGATGGGTTTGGATATTGGGGGTTTTAATTATTTAATGTATAGTTTGTTAGCTTTTTGGAGTTGCTTCTTTGTTGAGTTTTGAGTAGGGAGGTTTTGGGGAAGTTGAAATTTTATGAAAGTGCATTATAAAAGGTTTTTGTAGTGTGTTATGGCTAATCGTGTTGCCATGTCTTTAGTATATTTTTAGCTGTTTGTAGTTCTTAATTAGCCATAGAGTCAAAGTTGCAAACGGTAATGTAAACTATCAAGATTCTACTGAACAAATTTTCGGTAATTCTCCCCCACTTTGTTTCCTTCTATACTCAATAAAACTTGAAATACTTTGACACTTATAATTAAACTAATAAAATTACAATACTACTGTCCGCAACCCATAGAATTCTCTTTCCCTGCTAATTATCCACCAATTAAACCTAAACAAAGTAGTCTCCACCAATGAAACAACAAATTGCACATCTCCAAAATAAATTCAAATTTCCCTTCCCCCCAAAAACATACTCCAAAAACCGCGAAATTCAAATCAATGCAACAAAAGCAGACATCGCTCGTCAAACCACTTTGCATTCCAAACTCCCATACAATGCATCGAAAATATGCAAATATCGATAAAATCCGAGGAATTGGAAGCGTTAAAAATTCTCAAACATAATGGTATCTTAAGTTGCACACGCGTAGGCAGAAACTGGCATCCGCGTTGCATGGCATTGCGTAGGACGCCGATTGACAGTGTCCCTTTCGCAACACGGAGATACGATCTTGACATAAATCGACATTAGTTGCAAAAATCGTCAATGTATTCTGAATGGAACGTCGTTTTATCTCGAACAGCAAGAAAAACGAATTACGCTCTGATTCTTTCGACGAGTTGTGCCGAAGAAAAGAGCAAATGTCAACTGGCAAGTTGATTCTCGTTAATTTGCCATTACTTCTTTGTCAATGGAATAGCAATTACGCGAGGATATTCTTAGCGATTCGTTATTTTTAACTTTGCTCTCCGTGACAAGCGTCTTCATACGTTTTTTTTTGTTTCCATGGAGGAAAAAGCGCCGCGACGGGTGAGAAAAATGGCAATTAAAATTGCATGCAACCTGTTTAATGACACGTTGAAGGAGAAAACGGGATGAAAGAATGTCACGGAGGATGAAACGTGATAATGTGCATGTCAAAGATGGAAGTGCGACGGTATGGAGGAAATTTTACGTTAGAGTAACTTGCAATTGATGTGAGTTCTTGACATGGATTAATTAATGTTTCGAAACCGGTGAAAAAAGTGGAAGCTTCTGCTATCGGTTGTTTCATCAATTAAATGTTTCATCTTCTTGCATATTTTATTAGTAGCGATATTTATCCTCATTTTTTCCTTTTGTATTTTTAACTTCAACTGCTATAGTCATTGCATCTAGGCTCTCTTCTTAAAAAGAAAAGGAAAAGAAGATACAGTTTTGGGCGTTATAATAACCCCTGGAAAATTAATCCCAACTTATTACTTAATATATCATAGCCTTGGTAGTTGGGAATCACCTAAAACAGTGGGTCCTAGGCGAAATAACCATAGCAATTATCAGACTCTGGCGAATTTGGAAGTGAAGATTGTAATTCACAATCAGAGAAAATTTCAAATCCCCATTACCTCTGGAAAATTCATCCCGAATTACTATTTAACATGCCATAGCCTTGGTAGTTGGGAATCACCTAAAACAGTGGGTCCTAGGCGAAATAACCATAGCAATTATCAGACTCTGGGGAATTTTGAAGTAAAGATTGTAATTCACAATCAGAGAAAATTTCAAATTCCCATAACCTCTGGAAAATTAATCCCAAATTAATATTTAACATACGATAGCCTTGGTAGTTTAGAACTTCCTAAAGCAGTGGGTCCTAGACGAAATAACCAAAGCAATTATCAGACTCTGGCAAATTTGGAAGTAAAGATAGTAATTTACAATCAGAGAAATTTTCAAATCCCCATTACCTCTGGAAAAGTAATTCCAAATTACCATTTAACATGCCATAGCCTTGGTAGTTCGGAATCACCTAAAACAGTGGGTCCTAAGCGAAATAACCATAGCAATTATCAAACTCTGGCAAATTTGGAAGTAAAGATTGTAATTCACAATCAGAGAAAATTTCAAATCCCCATAACCTCTGGAAAATGAATCCCAAATTAATATTTAAAATATCATAGCCTTAGCGAAAGAGAAAAAGAGAGAGACGAAAAGTCTAGAAGCCCACCTAAAACAGTAGGTTCTAGGCCAAATGGCCGTAACAATTAATCACCGATAATAGAATTAATAGATTGTGAAGAAGGATCTTTGAATCGAGAAAGTTCGAAGACCATCGATCTCCCGCCGCGTTTAAATAAACCGGATAAATCGGTAACAGTTGGAGCGTTAAAGAAAACGAATTTTCCTTATCAAAAAACGAAAAATTCCGCACTGCGAGACCGTTCACCGTAGAAACTCGTTCCTAAATAACATTTCAATTTCCGAAGCGCGAGCATAGACGCGTTACGTGCTGCAACTTTCATTCGTATTTTTCAACACTCTTACGCAGTGAACCAATGGCCGACGCACTTGTGGCGGTTTTCCGCGATGTAGAAGTTCAACGGGTCTCGATTGCACAATTTCTCGGTTGAACGGCGTATCGTCGTTTATTAAAATTTCTAATTCTTATACGCTCGCTCGACGTCGATTTTCCGCATTTCCCTCATCGGAGAGCCTCGGTTTGCTGAGTTTTATAGTTCCTTGGCGTTCTTTTTCACAATAATTCTTCCTTTCGCGGATAATTCAGCTGTTGGCTCTGTGAAAGTGTTGCCAAGATTAGAAATTAGAAGCGCTTTTTCTTTGTTAGAAGATCGCTGACTTGGGAGGAATGATTGAGAGGAAAGTTGGAAATTTTAAAGTATTTTAAAATACATTAATGGCGAGGTTTGAAATTTGGATTCCTATGCTGTTGATAATTCTGCTGTTCGACGTGCAAAGTGTCGGCTCAATTAGAAATTCTAAGTTTCATTAATATGAAATTATTGACTCGGAATGAGTGGTAAATGGGAATGGCACGAATCATTAACTGTTTAAAGATAGATATTCGACACAGTTTTACATTGGTTTCGGTTCATATGCCTTCGAAAATGCAGCCGTTGGCTTTGTGAAAGTGTTACTTAAATTACAACCTGTGAATATTATTATAATAAAATTATTATAATACAAAATCACTGGCTTGAAAAGAATGACAAGTAAAAATAAGCGCGAGTCTTTGAATATTTAAAGATGAATATTTGACAAAGTTACGCATTACAATTCTGTAATTTTGATATGTCGTCAAAAACACATTTGCCAACTTCCTGAAAGTGTTACTTAAATCAGAAATAGGAAGTTTTCTTACATAAAATTACTGGTTTGTAATCAAGACAGCCTGAAAAGATATAAACGTGAGTTAAATTAAAAATTGAAAATATAAGATAGATAAGAAAGTTTCTGATAAATTTCTATTAAATAATTAAAAAAAAATAATTAAGTAAAACCAAAAGCGATAATTGGAACAAGAATTCCCTTAAAAAGTAACACTATCGAAGCAAAACACCATTTGAAAGTGTACAATTATAATATAATTTAATAAAGATATTATCTTTAATCGATGATACTGGATCATAGGTTAAACAAATAACTCGGATACGAATTAAACATGCTGTAACATTTCTATGATTCATATCTTCTACGGAAGCGAACACTTTTCATGTTGCACGCACGAAAAGTAAAAGAAGAAGCCCCGTTATTTCCAGATAGAAATATAATTCCGTGTACACGAAAGAACCACACGAGGGATGTAATTTCCATGCCGTTTCTAGCATTCTTGTAAAGTTATTATGGACGCTTAAAAATCCTGCAGCCGGATATTTCTGCAATTCTCCTCCATTCCTGGAAAACTTCAACCAGTATGCAATTTTCCTTCGTCTTGCTCGGAATTTTCTCTTAATTCTTCCAAAGAGAACACGATAATTAATATTAACAGATTCGTTTCTTCTCCTTCTTCTTCTCCTATATCATTATCACGTTTTAAATGAGTACTAATTATATTCTCCGTTCATTCACAGACATTTGGAAATATTTCGTAAGTATTTTCTATTCGAAAGTTCACAAATAACAACTTCTTATCGTTTCTTAGTTCAGCACCTTTAAAATTTTAATTAAAAAATATCACATTCTCCTATAAAGATTGACAAACACCAAAGTTAACAAAAAATTCAATCTTTTATTTTCTCATATAAAAGTCTTTCAATTGCAGCTAATACCTCTACGAAGTAAATAGATTAATTATTAATTATTATTATTCATCCGCTCCTTAACAAAATCTCACTAAGCTTTCTACGTTTTTTTCTGACCCCTCCATTTTCAATTTAAAACAAGATTTCTTTACTTTTATCTTATAATAACTTTATTAACAATAACACGTATTCACGGTGTATAATCTGGGTCAAATTAAATCTGGATTTGGGTAAAAAATACCCAAGGGACGAATGAAGGTCAAATAAACCATATTTCCCCTGAAAACCCAAAAGGCAACCTCACAAATTGCCACCCACATTACACAAACATGGCAGAATTCACAGAGAAATCAGAAACGCATACATTTTGAAATTTCACATAAATAATGCCGAATGCATGCAAATTTCATGGACCAATGTTTTTCCCTTTTTCATATGGATTTCGTGTCCCGAATTGATCTTCCGGTTACATAATTTCTTGAATGAAAGTCCAACTGTCTTGTAGAGGAGGATGCAAGAGGCGCATGTTCTCGACATTAGGTAATAAATATATAGGCGCATACACCGCTACCGTCGTATTACACGAGATGCAATCAACTTGTGCAATTGCATTGGGGATTCTCCTGTCATTAAGCCATTCTCGATTACATCGACGAGCGGATTCGCTGCTGTTTTAAACCAGAAATCGACGGAACGTTTAACCGGCAATTCTAAGGCGGATTTCGTAATAACTTCTTTAGAGGTTTTAACAATTTTCTCTGGTTTCGTTGGTCGGACTTTGCAACCGGTTTCTTCTTGATAATGCATCGTTTTTGCGAGTTTGTATCGTTGATTAGAAATAGCTTGAGCGATTGTGCTTAGGATATTTGAACGAAGTGGAGATTGACGAAGCACGATTGGTAATTGTAATTAGGAATTTTAATGATTTGCGAGTTATTTTTTTAGTTTCTGGAGCTTCTGCTGTTCGAATTCGGTGGCTTAATTATTTTTTCTGATTAATTGCATTAAGGATTGTACGTTCGCAATTACTTTGTGTAATTGCGCTCAGGATTCTTCGGTCAGAAAGTAGAATTTAGTAGAGCACTTTAACGCGGGATTTCAACTCGGATTTCGCAACAGCTTCGCTACAAGTCCATCCAATTTTCTCTGCCTTCTCTTATGTAAATTCTATGACCTTATTTTGCGAAATTTAAATGTCTTTGTCATTCCTGACACACAATTCCAGCAAAAATTTCACAAGTTTACCCTTTCATTTATCAAACGTCAACCAATTTTTGCAATATCGTGTTACTAATTAAAAATATATATATATTTTTAAATAAGTGTTCCCAAATTCTCTCAATTTTGCATTGATATCATACTATGGAGTGATATTTTGACTGGTAATCGCCATTAGCAGCCATTGAAATTGAAATTTCGAAAGAATTGCCTTTCAAGAATGGCGATTTTTTGAGAGGGCTGTTTCATAAAAAATAGAGTTTCAAATCCTCAGAATTTTGTCTTGGTACTATCTATGGGGTGACATTATGACTATAAATCGTCACTATTGACCGTGGACGACGGAATTTCGAAAAATTGACCTTCAAAGACGGTGATTTTTCAAGATGCCCTACCTCACAAAATTGTCCGAATTAAATGTTTCCAAATCCTCTCAATTTTGCCCTGATAACAAATTAACCCAAATAGCAACAAAAAATCGCATTGGCAATCGTACAAAACAAAGTCATAATAGGAATTTCATAATTTAATACAATTTCTGACATTTTAATTTCAAAGGAATTCGACACTCATCAACTTGAACCCTCAGACTTGAAATTCTTCTGCTCCATTTAGAATCCCTCTCATCCCTGAAAGATATTCCCTTAATTATAATTACTATTTAATACAGTAGGCACCTAAAACTGCACTTGCTAAGCCGAATAACCAGAGAAATTCAAGCCAATAATATAAAAGAAAGAAAGAGAGAAAGTTTTGAATGAAGCTCCACCCCTCCACGTGTTCCACCTTGAACAATGCAGCGATCCGGTGAACTTTAACCTACGCAAATTATTTAATCAAGGAATTATGAAAACCATAGGATAAATGCATACGTTAATGGTGTACGGTACCGGCAGCTAATAGAGAGTCGCATTTGAATAGCCAAGAGACAAGTAGCTTGCGCAATCGCGAAGGATTGTCATACCGGGATAGAGGTGCATTGCACAAAACGGCATTCTGATCGTTCGTGTAATGCCTCTTGTGCCCTTGCAACGCTATGCACGTAAGTGGCGGTTTTATCTTGCTTCGTCCTCATTCCTCGTCGTATGTAGGATTTTTAGATATTACTGTAAATTTGGAGTGAGAAATATTGCCGAATTACGAACCTGCATAATTAGAGGAAAATATAATAAAAATTTAAAAGATTATTCTGCACTGTACACAGAGTGTCGTGTAACTGGCGGCACAAACGAATAATGGCTAATTCCGTGTCAAAAAATAAATCAAAACTATAGAATAAAAGTTTAAAAACCTAAATTTAAAAAATGTTTAAATATCGATAGTTTGATAGGAAATAAGATTTTCGATTTAATTGTAATTTGATGTAGAGCTGAATGAAAGTGTAGGAATTTCGTTTTAACGAGGATGCTAATTTGATTATGGGATTATTTTATGAAGTATTGAGTGAGGTTACTTTAGTAGTGTACGTTGGCATCGATAAGGTGAGAATATATGCGCAATATTTAATAGTTTCGTTGGTGAAACGTAAGAATTTCGTCACTCGATTGGAATGCTCGTAGATGATCAATCAGTTTGAGAGAAACAGAGTCGATGAGTTCTACGCGCGTGGGACTACTCATCTACTCTAATCCTAATTTCAAACTAATTCCAATACCGATTCCCAATCTAACATTAATCTCATAAATCCCAAAAAATGGAAGAACACGTCCTTAATTAAAATGGTGAACAAGTCTACGTAATCTCGACGCAATAGAGATCATAGTCAGATACCTAATATCCATCTAATCCAATCCACCTAATGTCGATCTCCAACCTAACATTAATCTCATAAATCCCAAAAAATGGAAGAACAAATCCTTAATTAAAATGGCGAACAAATCCTAAATCAAAATGGTGAACAAGTCTACGTAATCTAGACAAAAAAAAGGTCATAGACAAATACCTAATGTTCATTTAATCCAATCTACCTAATATCGATCTCCATCCTAACATTAATCTCATAAATCCTAAAAAGTACTACGCAAAAGTAATCATAGTCAGATACCTAATATCCGTCTAATCCAATCCACCTAATATCGATCCTTAATCTAATATCAATCACTAAATAAACTAAGTAAATTCAAAGAAATGGAAGAACAAGTCCTAAATTAAAATGGTGAATAAGTCTGCGTAATCTGGACGCAAAAGTGATCATAGTCAAATACCTAATATCCATCTAATCCAATCCACCTAATATCGATCCCCCATCTAATATCAATCTCGTAAATCCTAAAAAGCAGAACAAATCCAAAATTATAATCGTGAACAAGCGTACGTGATCTCGACAACGCAAAAGAGATCGGAGGCAGAAGTGGATGCCGTGGTCGCGAAGCATAACGCACCTTCTCGCAGGTATTCCTCGCTCGTAATCAGCCGACTCCGGCCGTAGGAGAATGAGAGAGGTGCAACTAACATAACTGTACGTAACTACACGGATCTCTGCTGGCTTCTCGCCGGCGAACGCCGAGGGAGCCGACATTTTTCTTCGGAATAATGCGTGCGCGCGGGCTTCGCACCGGCTGCGTTCTCCAAGGTAAACGCGCTCGGGTTTGCTCGTGAAAATAACACAGCCGAGTACGTCATGCCGATCCACGCTACTACGATCGAGACGATGTTCCTTTTTTCTCGTCTCTTTTCTCTTCTTTTTGCTTCAGTGCACCACGGTTTCAACTCCTATGGTAACTTGGCCTAAGAACTACACTTTTAGGTGGTTCCTGAATTAGGGACGATATATTAAATGATAATACATCGGGTACGATGTATTAAATGATAATTTAGGAAATACAACTTTACGTGAATATAGATACAATTTTGCTTGGATTTGACACACGTGGAGTCGATGGTTTGCACTCTCGATTATCGAGCTGGAGTTCAAACTGACAATTCTAAAAGAGGTGTTCTTAAATGTTATTTCATAACTTGTAACCTTCGTGATTGGAGTCTACTTAGAATCGTAGCTCTCAAGCAATTTGAGTGCAGCAAGTAAAGGTAAAACAATGTAATACAGTCAAACAATCACATGGAGGCTATGGTGGTTAATCATTGACTGCCAACTACGAGATTTCTCGTAGCTGCACTATAAGTTTGAATTAATAAGTTAACAATAATGGCCGAGCGTGTATAGAAATTTTGGAACAAAAATGTTCCTCGTATCATTACAAATGTCGAGATTACATTTTTTGTTAATGAAACCAATGTTCTAAAAACTTTCTGTCATTTTCTCAAATTTTAACAAGCAGAGGTAATATTTGCTTAGTTTTCCTGGCAGTGAATGGGTTAAAGAGTACAGTTCAAATCCTCCTCTGTGAGCCCTCGAAAGTTTTTTCTAAATTGTTATTTAGTACATCGTAGCCTCGGTAAATGGGGTCTATGGTGGTTAAGAAAATAGAGGCTGCAACTCGCAATCAGTGGATCTGAGTTCAAATCCTCCAAAGCCTCCGGGAAATTCTGCCTTAATTATTATTTGATGTATCGTAGACTGGCTGATTTGGGAGCCACCTAAATCAGTAGGTCCCAGGCGAAATAACCATAGCAGTTAGATGTCTATGGTGGTTAAGAAGATAAAATTTTCTGAATCTGAGTTCAAATCGTCCAAAACCCCTGGGAAATTTGTCCTAAATTGTTATTTCGATATAATAGTCCTGCAGATTAGGAATCCACCTAAACGATGGGTCCTAGGTGAAATGATGATAACAGTACCAGCCTAAACAAAGTACAATAACCATAAAAATCAAATTTTATTTCGCAAGCAAAGCTGGTCCAGCTTATCGATAAAAATAAACGAGTCCAATTCTCCCATTTACAACTAACGAATCGCACGTGCAAACCGTGAAAAGCAGACCTTACCCTCGGGCCTCGATCGCCAAGAATATTCCCTCTCGTGGCGATTCCTTCGTTTTCTTCGACGCGCCAAATAAAGGGACGAAGGAAAGCCGAGCGGCGACGCGAAATCCCCGGACTTTTTAAGAGAAAAATCTCTCGCGTCAACACCGCAACGGCACGTCGATTCCCATAAAGGTGAGCGCATACGATCCCATTGCGGCGTTCACGGGCCGAACGCTAAACGCAAAACGAGTCGAGTCAACGCGCTGAAAATGGGCGCGGCTTGGAATGTCGATCGTTTCGAAGGCTCCGGATAGAATAGGGAGAAACAGGGCTTAGTGAAATTCAAAGACATTAGAATTTTGGAAAATTTCGAGGGTGAATGTTATATTTCATCCTTTGTGTGAGTGCTGAGTGTGAAACGAAAGGGTAGGTGCGCTAAAAACGTAAAAGCTGGGAGTCGCCACACAGTGGAGCCAATTTCAAATCTGCTATAATCTCTGAAAGATTTGTTCTAAATTATTATTGGATATGGCATGGGTGGTTTGGAAGCCACCTAATACAGTAGGTCCTATGCAAATAGCCATAGCAGTTAGGGGGTTATGGTGAGTAAGGAGGCTCGGACTCGCAATCAGTGGGCTCAAGTTCAAATGCCTCATCACCTCTGGGATATTTTTCCTAAATTATTATTTGGTATACCATAAGATGGTTGGTTCGAAACACACCTAAGACAATGGGCCCTAGGTGAAGTATTCAGAGCTGTGTGAGGAACTATGGTTCCTAAGGCTGGAAGCCTTTTCTTGAATTATTATTTGATATATCATTGCTTTGGTGATTCGCAAGCCACCTAAAACAGTATGTCCTAAATGAAATGACCGTAGCAGTTATGAGACTATGGTGAGTAAGAAGGTAAAGGCTCGAATTCGCCTTCAATGGGGCCAATTTCAAATTCCCCGTAATATCTGGAAAACTTTTCCGAAATTATTATTTGATATAATAATTATTATTTGATATAATAATTTCATAACACACATAAAATAATAAGTCCTAGGCGAAGTATTCAGAGCAGTGTGAGAAGCTATGGTGACTAAGGAGGCAAAGTCTTGGACTCTGCTTCAGTAGAGCCAAATTCACATTCCCCGTAATATCTGGAAGACTTTTTCTGAATTATTATTTGATATATCATTGCCTCGGTGATTCGGAAGCCACCTAAAACAGTATATCATAAATGAAATGACCGTAGCAGTTACGAGACTATGGTGAGTAAGAAGGTAAATGTTCCTAAATTATTATTTAATATACCATATCCTCGGTGGTTCAACGCCCGCATAAAGCAGTACTACTATAGTACTATATCAGTTAAAGCCGAAGAAAATGCGAAAGACAAAATGGCAAACATTTACGATACAAGTGGGATTCTGGAGAACACAAAAAAACGATATCGCATGACAGAACGTCCCGACAATGTGATCAACAGATGGGAGAAGTTTAGAGCAAGAAAATTTAACCCTTGACACAATAATAAACCCTGCGACGAAGCGGAAGACTTTTTTAACTGAACGCATATCAAGATGCTGACGTTGAATGACAATTCGAGGCTCACAGAGAACATTTATCTCTCGAATCTTCTCAGTATTGTAATATACAATGAAGGTTCCAACCCCAGGAACGGGAAGACATACAGTACCATAGAAATATTCTATTATTACAAAGAAACACCACAAGCATAAGAAAACGCTTCGAATTTCTCATTAAAAAGAATCCTTTGCAAGCCGCTCCTGCGCAACGCCAAAGATGTTAATTAAACGGCATCGCTCGATTTCCATGCGATCATTCCGTGAATGTTTCGCCAGTGAAGTCACGTTGAACGACTCTTGGAAGATTACTAAAAGGAACACCATTTCAGTCGTCGTGATTTCTGCACATCGCCTCGAGCGATTCGGGCGTCTTTCCAGAAGTTGGCGAGTTTGCTATAAATAACACCAGATCGAAGCGGAGCTCCGTTACAACGAATGATAAAATTACGTATCATCACCTGCGATTAATGATCGACGAGCCGACCTCTTCCGAATTTGAATGGGACCCGGATTCATCGAAGGGAGAAGGAAACAAGACAGGATCTTTGACCCGAAGATTTTGGGCCTAATGTAAACGAGGTGCTTCTTTCTTTTTGGAATGAGATTTGTACAGTTGTTGAAATAAAATTTAAGAGCTTATAGGACTCTATGGTGGCTTTGGAGTAAAGGATTCGACGATGCGATTGAGTGCAAATCTTCGTCGCCTTGCAGAGAATTTTAATTATGATTCTTATAATATTAATAATTATAATATTAATTATATATATAATATTATATATATTAATATAGTATATAATTATATATAATTAATTATATATTCTTTTAATTATGATCTAATATATTATAGTCTTGGCGGTACAGAGATTTCAAAGAAAATTCTGTCAAATAGTGTACTTCGAGATATAAATTGTTTAACGAAGACTACTCTTACAAATTTGTCCGATGTTACTCGATTGCAGTGAACTATGGTGGATCTAGAGTTAATAACTCCCAAACAATGTGTTTGAATTTAACACTAGAACTACCAAACCAGTCAAAATGACTGGTACACATTTTTTTCCAAAAATTCTCCAAGTTTATAGAAGACTCTTAGAATAAATATTCTATGTTCATCTTAAAAAAAACATAAATCATCGAGTCAATTATCTTTTCCGCCTCTTGGTCGCTCCTTTTCAAAGTACTTATTTAATATTTTGAAATATGATAGATTTAACGCCGGTAGTTCTAGTGTTAAATGCCTGTCACTTCGGAGGAAATTACTTTTCTTCAGTTATCATTTAATATATCAAAAACTAGAAAGTTTGTAATCTAGCTAAAATTGTAGTTCTTTAAAAGTATATTTTTGAAATTCTATCGAACGGTACTCTTTGAAACGGAAATTCTACAATGTTGCAGAAGATTTTTATGTTGGTACTTATATTTATTGTTTAATAATAATTGCTAGATATCGAGAGACTTGTAAACATTGTCTTTTTAAAGTCGAATTCTATTTGCACATGTTTGGATTAGCATAGACTTCAAATAAACTGCTGTTGCATCTTCTCTGCCAAGCATTGAAATCTCCAAAGTGATCTTCGATAGGGAACATGTAGCAGTGAATTCTATCACCTCGAAATTTCTGATTTTCTATCAGAAAAGAAAATGTTCGTGTGTACTATCAAAAGGTACATTAAGACGTGCAAATTAAAGTTTTAACAATTAATCTGAAACTTGGAACACCTTTCTCAATTTTCATCGAGACAGAAATACTGTTTGGAAACTCACAAGTCAAGAAATTAAATAACCCTTTTAATTTTAGGTTCCCAATTATATTTACGACCTTCATATTTCTTAAATAATATTATTCTCCAACATTAAAATTCTCTATCAATTTTAGGCTCTCACTTGAGCTTGCAACCCTCATATTTCTTAAACAATATTAATTATCAGTATCAAGTTCCCCTTTCAATTTTAGGCTGTCAATTAAACTTACAATCTTCATATTTCTCAAACAATATTATTTGCCAGTATTAAATTCCCCTTACAAAATAAAAAAATAATTTTTCCAACACCCTTCATTTCTTTCTCCGATATAAAAAAATCCCAAACTATCTACAATCCTATATATACTCCAAACCTTCTAAAAATCTTTAAACTATCCGAGGTATCTCAAAAAAATGGAAATATTCTAAAGATCGAATACTTCACCCATAACGGTAACGAAATCTAGCATCCATATAAGGCCACGCGCTTCATAAATCTCCTCCGTCACCGTCAAATTAAGTCGTCTGCGTTCACCCCGGAAAAACGGTAGTCGAGTATCGTCGGTTTGAAGTGCAACGAGTCTTCCACGTGAAATACTTCACGAAAGCTCCGTGAGAACTTCTTCCGGCGAAGAGCCTCTCAACGCCCTCCAGAGCTGAACTTGACCTTCGACCCGAACGTTCACCCGTGACAAGGACGACGGAAGTCCTCGAGGTCCCACTTCCGGGCTTATCTCTCAAGGAAACGATTCGTTCCCCCGAAACAATGACCCTTTTTTGCGACTAATCTTTTGGTTCTTTGCTCGGTTTCCTTGTTACACGAATTTTCGACGGAGGAAGAAGTGATAAATGGGGTCTATGGTGAATGAGGGGTAAAAGCTTAGACTCGAAATGAGTGGGCCTCAGTTCGGACTCCCCATAAACTTTGGAAGATGTTTCGGAAACTGCCATTTAAAATGTCCTAGCTTAAGTCATTTGGGACCCATTTAAAATTTATTATCATAGGGCTATGGTGAGTAAGGAATTGAAGGCTGGGACTCGCAATTAGTGGGCCTTAGTTCAAATGCGCTATAACCTCTGGAAAATTGATTCTATATCATTATTTGATATATCATAGCCGTAGTAATTCGGGGCCCACCTAAAATGGTGGGTTCTAGGCGAACTACCATAACTGTTAATTGTCTATGGTGAGTTTGGAAATGAAGGCTGGGACTCACTATTAATGGGCCTGAGTTCAAATTCCCTATAACCTCTGGAAAATTGTTTCTATATCATTATTTGATATATAATAGCCGTAGTAATTCGGGACCCACCTACAATGGTGGGTCCTAGGCGAATTACCACAGCTGTTAGGTGGCTATGTTGAGTTTGAAGGTGAAGACTGAGACTCGCAATCAGTGGGCCTGACTTCAAATTCCCTATAACCTCTGGAAAATTGATTCTATATCATTATTTGATATATCATAGCCGTAGTAATTCGGGGCCCACCTAAAACGGTGGGACCTAGGTGAATTACCACAGCTTTTGGGTGGCTATGGTGAGTTTAGAGAAAAATGCTGGGACTTGCAAACAATGGGTCTGAGTTCAAATACCCGATAACCACTGGAAAATTGTTTCTATATCATTATTTGATATAGCCGTCGTAATTTGGGGCCCACCTAAAACGGTGGGACCTAGGCGAACTACCATAACTGTTAATTGTCTATGGTGAGTTTGGAAATGAAGGCTGGGACTCACTATTAATGGGCCTGAGTTCAAATTCCCTATAACCTCTGGAAAATTGTTTCTATATCATTATTTGATATATAATAGCCGTAGTAATTCGGGACCCACCTGCAATGGTGGGTCCTAGGCGAATTACCACAGCTGTTAGGTGGCTATGATGAGTTTGGAGGTGGAAGCTGGGACTTGCAATCAGTTCAAATACCCACAATCTTAGTTGAAGACAAAAAATACAGAAGAAAAGGAAGAAAAAAGTGACAAACCTACATTTTCTTACTTTTTCGAGGGAATACTTTATGTAACTGTTTACCGAGTGTTTATATGAGTTGATGAATATTTATACGAATTCTGAAAGTGTTATTTTCTGAGGAAACTAGGGCAGGTGATGTATGTTAAATATCGATGTGACATAGAAAATAATTAGATGGAGCAAGTTAAATTACTGATATAATATAGAAAGATCTAAAAGTTGCAGAAATGAAGCTCATAAATATTTATAGAAATTCTGTAAGCGTTAGAATCTACGTCAGAGTTAAAATTGAACAAGTGCAGCGTGTTTGTAACGATGGTTCCAGCAAGTCGGAAACGATCTTGGTAATCGGTTATAAAAATTAATGAGAGAATACATTACTTATTGCCTTTATAGTCTTCAATATTTATGACCGTAATTACATCACTTCACTTTGCAATTATTTGCAAAACTCTAAGATAGGATGGTTTTAACTAATTTAACTCTATCGGGATACGATTGTCTAATTAATTTATGTATAACTTTAAACCAGAATATTGTATAAATAATTTTTAGAAGTAATAAAAAATTCATTCAACACGAAATTAACAAAATCATCATCTCCTATCAAATAGCTCAAACAAATGCAATCATCTTTTAACATATTTTTAACACTAGTTTTACCAAACTGGTGAAAATGACCCGTTCTCAATTTTTTAAAAATGTTTCTAAAAGTTTGAACGCTGTTCTTTCTCAATTTTTCATTTTAAATATACTAATCGCTAATCTCCCTTCGATTAATCAAATATATTAATCCTGAATTAATCATCTGCGAACCTGATGTTAAAAAACAAAACCGAGTTTCTCCAAAATTTCGCCGAAGCGAAAATCCTCCCAATTATCGACCAATCTTGCAAATTGTAAGAGTTCAGGTGAAACTCTTCGGTGGCCGCTGAACTTCTCTTCGTTGCCGGATGCCCGAAGTGACGCGTAACGATCGTTTTCACGATCGACGCGATCCTCCTCCACGATTCATTCGTAAATCGTCTCAAATCGAAGGAAAGCGCGGTTAACGAGTGCCGCTTTATATACTTTCGAAAGTACCCTCGTAATTTAACCACATCTTTTACCGTTACTATAATCGCATTTCATACGATTAGCCGTCGATGACTCGAAGAAGAATTCCAACCCAGTGACATAGTATTTCTACGACGATCTCAATCGACAGCATTCGTTTTAACATAAATAAAAAAAATACACCCAAACAACAGTCATCGAAACACAAAGAACCAAGTTTCCTACGAACATACTCCATCCTTCTGAAACACCAAAGCCACATCACGATATTCCATCACGTCCTTCAACCTCGACCTTCAACCTCAACGAATATCCTATAAGAATATATCCAAAGTACCACTTCTCCCCAACAATCCTGCATAAACAATTCTCAAATAAACATCACTCTACTACTCAAGTACTCGTCCAGCTGACATCAGAGTTATCCGTATGCCCAACGTGGCACCACGAGTCACTTGAAGCCCCCAAATCGAGCCTCATGGTATTCCTAAACGTCGTTAATACCTCGAAACAACCCAAACTGATCCCATGTGTCCTACGAACCTGAATTTGGGCGCGCTTGACCTCGGTGTAGAGCCAGTTGTCCGTGGAAAAGGCGATCGCGAGGAGGCCAGTGGCAATGATACCGGTTATGGTCGCGAGGGACAGCGTCACCGCGGAGCAGGGCATCTTGGTATCTCTTCTTCTTCCTCTTCTTCTTTTTCTACCTCTTCTTCTTCTTCTTCTTTCTCCTCCTCCTCTTCTTCTTCTCCTCTGTCTTCTTCACGTCCTTCCTTCAATCTCCACTCTCCGTTACGTTCACCTCACACGGCACCACTGCGAGCTACGATACTGAAGAGCAGGTCGTCGTCGTCCTCGAGGCTCTCGAGCATCCGTGAAGAGATCGCACGAAACGGGTCACGAGTCGTTCACGAATCGGTCCGGGATATCCGAAGGAATTCAATCTCTCACGTTTCGTTACGTTTCGTCCTTTCCTTGTCTTTCTCTTCTTCTTCTTCTTATTGTTCCTTTATTTTTCCAGATAGACTCGGATGAACGTAGATGTTCAATCGGAATGGAGAACGGTCGGACGAAGAAGAGGACGGATACTCGATGATCAACGAAGACGACGTCCTTCAGGGTGCACGATACTCCGCGATACACATTACCACCATTCTCTCCTACGGCAACGACACTAACGGCCCGACGACTCACCTCGGAGAAAAGCTGAGAGCCGAGCAAGGAGAGAGAGAGAACCGGACTCCAGGTGGGGATGAATGTGGCCCCAGGCAGGTATATTACCTGTGTTTTACCTTCAGCGGTGCTCAAATGCAACGCTACCTCGCCATCGTGGCTTCTCACTTCTCAACGAGAACCCGTATTTTTCCTACCTGCTTCAACGTATTCGGCTTCGACTCGTTCATATGGTGAAATAAAACTACTTCGTGGGTGGGTCTCCGGTGATGATGGACTTTTTCGCGTTCGTTTTGCTGGGTCTGGTTTCTTTGGGTCGTAGAAGGTCGAAGGTTTCGTCTTTTTCTTCTTCTTTCCTTTGTAATTTTCTTCTTTTACATCTCTGGTATTCGCGGGAGGATGCGCGCGATGTATTCCATTGTACTTGATGGATTTGCGAGATATTAATTTAAAGTATCGAGAAGAGTCGGTGGTCTCTTGTTTCTCAAGATACGGACGTTAAATTAAATCCTGTTGAAAGGGTAGATCTGTCGGTATTCTTGAGATTTGAAATCGAGTAGATTCGTTGGACATTATACTTGTAGGAGATACGTTAATATTTGTTCAAAGTTGACGATATCTTTCTTCATCGACTCATCGACGCAACGTGTAACGAAGTAGCTAATGAAGAAGATCCGAAAGTCAAAGGAATTCCATGGAATGAGAACAGTTTCGCCGTGGCTGTTCTACCTGCTCTCCTATAAAGCGCTCCTTCCTCGTCCCTTTACCAAACAATCCCACCACTGTGAGATAAAGTCCGCCGTAAATGCGAGGGAAAAGCGTGGAATTCTTTGCATTCTGTTAACCTCCGCGAATTCACGAGGGTTTCACGCGATATCCTCGATAAACGACACAGATTTTGCACTAGGATCGATCAGCTTTTTCGACGGTCATTCCGAGGATACCTGTTGCGGAAAGTGGATTATCGGTGGACAACGAGGGACCTTTCGTGTACCTGCGAAGTTGTAAAAGTTGCCAGCACGTTGCAAACACCGGGCGTTCCTCTGGCATTGCGAATAATAGGACTTTTATTCAGCTTTAACGTTCGAGTATAACTGTAAAGGAATAATTCATATTTCCAGTTATTCTTACGACGAGTTTATCCTTACGAAACCGTATAATTTGGAGATATTGCCGTTGAATAATGTATCAGGTCTTCTGAAATTCTGAATAGTAGAATTTCTATTATATTACAACGTTCGAATTGCAAAGGATTAATTAGTAGATACAATTATTCCTGTGAGAAGTTTACTCTCGTAGAATTCGATTACCCGAGATGTTTCTCTTGAATAATGTACCGGCTCTTCTGAAATTGCGAATAATGGCATTTCGATTCTAGTTGAACGTTCTAGGAAAGCTGTCGGGGAGTAATTAGTATTTACAGTTAGTCTTATGGAAAGTTTATCCCCTATGGAAGTACGTGTATCACCTGTATGTATTATTCTGAAAGAAATGTACATCGTAATTAGATGAATTGTATTTGCAAACCGCTCTCTTTGTGTGCACGTATAGTTATTCCTAACTCGCTTTCTGATTGTATCGCGTATGAATACTTATCGTGTGAAGTTCAACTGTGCGAAAATTAATAGGTCGCCGAGAATTTGCAAAAATGAAAACGCACCTGCACATTGATAGTTAATTTATTCGCGTTATGACGAATGGTGTACAAATTTACATTAATTCTCAGTCCGTCACATGCGATTATTTAATAGCACGTGACAATTTAAATAGTAGGTATGTAAAGTACGCAAATTAGTTGAATTTTAATATCGAAGGATCATAGGGTGTACCCTCGAAGGGAGAACCTTTCGCGTCCCACGCTTTCTTTAAAATGTTTTCCATTTTCTGCAATAAAAAAAAGGATTTCTTTGTTATTCTCTTTCGATTTTGTGTTATATTACATTCGCTCGATGTTTTTTCTATAAATCGCATTTCCGAGCTTACAATTTGTTCGGACGTCGGCTTGCCGAGAAGTTTCTGCTGATGATTCCAAACTAATTCCTGCACTTTCATCTGCTCCTCGGACCCCATTTCGTCTAAATTTCTCGAGCAATCAATTTTACGTAATTCAATTTTTGGTTCACCGATAATCAGCGCTTCCCACCATCTTTCTGAGGCTTTCTCAAAATGAATCTACAAAAAAACGACGGACATACAGCGAAACGGTTAACGAAATTTCAATAATATGGCATCAATTGTTTTTGAATATCGTCAAACGAACATTAATGGATTGTCCAGGTACTATACTCCACATAGATTCGTCCTTTCGCGTTTTAAAGCAGAGCTCCCCTTCAAATATTGTGATCCATTCGGAACTGGTAGATTTATCTATTCCCTGCTCTTCCATAATTGCAGAAGTTCTAGCTTCTACTTTGATCTTCTGTGATTCTAAATTGACCTTCAGATCTTTGGCTGTTTTCAAGTTACTTGGAAGCTTGATAATTACATCCAGATCGTTGATACTCTGCGACCATGTGTAGTTTTCTCTTACTGCTCCGTTATAACTATCCGACGATCGATTCTTTTCAAGAGACTGGACCACTGTTGTATTAGTCTGTTGGTTCTCTTGTTCGGATGATGCGATTTGAACTTCTTGCGCAACCGGTGGTGTTTGTAAATCTTCCTGTACCACGATGGAGCCATCTTGATGCGTCGTGTTACATTTTGAACTTGTTTCTTGACTCTGGGGTTTATTGGATCTCCTTGGAAATTTGGATATATTCTTCCATTTTTGCAAATTATTTAAGACCAACTTCTCTGCTATTCCAGGTGGAAAGCCCAATTTCTGATCTGGACCAGATTCAACGTAAAAATCTGTACTATAATTAAATTAGTATTATTTATTACTACCATCATTACGGACACTAAAAATTTACATAAACTTAACGTACCATCTGTAAAGGAATCCAAAAAACGCGTCTAAAAAATTTGTAATATTTTTCTCCTCCCTTAAGATTTGTAGAAAGGCTTCGTCGTGCTTAGATTCCATTATAAATATTTTTATATTACAATATCTCTTAATATAAATATAATTCCGACCGATTAAGATATATTACCATCAAATCAGATGAGGCCTTGCAATAATCTGATTTTTAATTACGCAGTCATTCCCTTAATTTTTATTAAAACATTGAAAATATTTGCTGTCATCAAAGGGTTATAAGACGATAAATCGTTTGAGAAACACTGTTCGAAAGAGTTAAATGAAATCAGTGAATTCTCAGTGTTTAGTCTACGTACACTATACGTATTTTTCTGAAATAACGAGAACTAATCATCGTATGTCAACGTGAATTAAAGATCAACTGTACAATTTTGTACAGGTGTTTTCGTGTGTTTTAATGAGGACACGGAATTAAATGGACACGGAATTTCGTTTGTTCACAGCGCCTCCTACTGTGATCTATTTTGACATGTTTATTGTTTACATGTTTGACAGAAAGTTAAAAAGCAAATCATCTCTCAAATAATCAGTGAACTTAGAATATTAAGAACGAAAATGATTTCCAACATCGTCGGCTCTAATTAGCAATGTTTTTTAACACGTGAGTGGATTGTTCAGCAACATAATTTAAGAAGATATTTGTAGTGTTAACCTATTCGGCAAAACAGGTTGTGTTTTGATTAAATTTGTAATTCTTTTGTATTAATTTACATCTCAAACTTGACGGTACAATGACAACCGTACCGAATTTTACGCCTGAAATTGCGAAAGGTATTTAAAATTGACAATGAAATTTGTAATCAACGATCTGCATTACGCTCAAATATGTATTTTAATGCACGAAATTATTGACAGCTATTTTGTCAGACGTTTTATCTGCATTAAATACACCGGAAAATATTCAGAAACTCGCAGAAGCGAAAGAGAATTCTGGCAATGAAATGCTGAAAATGATGCAATTTGTGTTTCCCATTGTAACGCAGATCCAAATGGATGTTATCAAAAACTATGGATTTCCGGAAGGAAGAGAAGGTTTGTCATTCGACATTTGTCGATTTAAACCATTAGATATTTAACCATTAAATTTTTCTATATAGGTACTGTTCAATTTGCGCAATTGCTGAGGACATTGGAGAGGGAAGATCCTGAAATAGCACAATTACATGGACAAGTACGCTCGTACTTTTTGCCATTAGTTACAGTAAGTTCTTCGACGGAAGCATCTCTTTAAAGTATTGCTTTGTAATGAGATTAAATTTTACTTGTATTTTTATTGCATTGAAATATAATCATTTTTTTCATTAATTATTTTAACAAGTTTTCCAAGCCTTACCCCTCAATACCTGAAAGAAATATTAAAAAAAAAAAAGAATCCATCATTTATGATGTAGGAGGAACAGAAACGGAAATTAATATTTAAAAAATAATCTTTTATCTCGTCGATTACAATTTATATTGTTAAAAAAAAACTAAAGCAGCTTCAAATTAAATATTTAATCAGAAAACTTAAAAATTTTTACATTTATTTGTATAATAATAATAATAATAATAATAATAATAATCATAATAAGTATATTATATAATCTACTAAAATATATAATATTTATTCATAAATGTTCTTTGAATTTTCTCTGCACTTACACCAAGTCTAAAAACTAAACAGAGTATTCCATTGTTCGCGCAAAAATGAAGTTTGCACCACATGCTCGTTAAAACCCGCGTTATCACTTCCGAGAATCCAGTGTCGATAAAAACTGGCTACAAAATGTTAATTATTATACTCCTAACCGTAAGTTACGCTTACAGCACGATTAAAACGCACGACGTATCAATGTATCGTTAATTGATCCTTGTTTAAAATCTGGTGATGTATCGTACAAAATTTAACAGCGCTAGAATTACTCTCAAAGTACAATGAAAATTGGAAAAAGGACTGATGTCGAGACACAACTTAGCTCGTCGCTGACTCAAGAATGTTCGTACACCAAAACACGAATTGATACGTGTTCAATTAACAATGCGTTAATACAAAGTCCATACGATAGGCACGATGAACGATACATCGACGATTTAATTAGAAAACTAACGAATACAGGCAGGCTTTGTTAAATCAGCTCGTAATACAGCATTGAACTTATAACGCTGGAACTACCGATGATCAATCCGGTACATCTAGAGAAACAAAGTATCTTTGAAAGAATAATAGAAATGAGAAAAAGTAAATAAAAAGTTCATTAAATCGGTCAACACGTTACAAGGTAATAATTCACCGTTGTAAATAAAAATGCTGACCGCCTCGGTAGTTTCAATGTTAAATCAATCATCTAACTCAGTGATGGCGAACCTTGCGCGTGCCAAGTGTCATTATTTTTATTTGTTTATTTAAATAACTACAATCATCGCTTATTCATGACTTTTCAGAGGAAAAATTGAATCTGTCAATCGTTCACGTGCTATCTCTGGTTCGCCACCGCGCACCTAATTTAATCCCAATTTTAAAATTGTAGCTTCAGATTTCCGCGAACATCTGGATAAATACGCATTAAATATACAATCTCAATCATATAAGCAAATATGTTGAAAATGCATAAAAGAGAGAAAAAAAAAGAAAGTCATTAATTTAACGAAGAATAATACATTGGAATCATTTAATCGATATTCACTTATAGCAGAGTTTAAATCGTGCAACTCATGTATAATTCACTTAGGACAAGCAGACAAATACGGTTCCCCAATGCCAATCCCCTATATACGTATATATACGCTCATACTTTCATATAAAATTGTAAAATCCTGTTATTATCGTGTTTTCCGAAAGGAAATGCTGAGTTTACGCGATACTAACGCGTTAAGCAATTCGTTACAAAATTCCTAATATAAATACAATTCTCTTTTGATTATCCAGCCACTATGTTGAAAGAAAGAGGAGAAGCAAGTATTACGATATGAACCGTTTATCTTGAAAGTGGCATAAGTCACTTTACCATAATGAAAAATGGTGATTTCTCGATGATTATACGTAATTATTTCGACTGAGAAATAATTGAAGTATCAAAAATAACAAATGCAAGTAAATCTTCTCGAAAATTTGCATCAATATTTTTCGATACGTTAACGCAACTCTTAAATATTTCGATTCAAAGAGAAAGTGACTTATGTCACTTTAAAAACAAATGGTTCGTATGATAGTTGTAAACGCAATTTACGACCAGCTTTCCCTTCGATTCGCTTGATATGTCGTCGATGGTATTATCGATAGTACATAGTAAAAAGAATTAACGATAACCCAGCAAGTTCTTCCGTAAAAACGTGAAGAAACCAAAATGAGATGTTTATACGCAGGACACTTTCAGGCTTTATTGTTATCACTCTGTTATCGAGAGCATGATAAGAGGAGAAGAAAGATTTGACAGTCGGGGAACGATATGCTGTAACATATTTACAATTTTTATATAAATCAAGGTACAATTGTAAATCGTTTCACGTACAAAGAAAGCTAATGCACTTTACATTACCCTTCCCGGATCATGTTGGCTCATTAAATCTGGCAGTCGAACAAATAAAGACACCGTCCGTTAATTCACAGAACTTGTCGATGGTTATTTTAGACCCTCTATTAAAATTTCGTTTAATGACCATTAATATTTTCAGAAACCAACATAATCGGCATATCGAAAGAAAATGTAACTTCCCATCGAGGGAAGCGAGGATATTCGTAATTCGAGCAATGATTTCTATCGGATAAGAAATGCACACGGGCTACTCTTTGTGTTTGGTTCTTTGCGGTGCGCCAAAGCCTGTGTGAAAGTACTTTCAATTCGTAGTGTTCGAAACGAAATGCACAGGTATTCTATGAAGTAAAACGGGAGAACTAAATTCGTACAGACAGGACGTTGCTCTTCTTTCATCGTGTTTAAAATGCGACGATACTCTCGCGGTAACTGTCTTATCAGCGAGTGCTATTCGACACTTTTTTTTCACATATCGCACGGCTAAGTCGACATTTAACGACCAATTAAGGGGAACTAGGCAACAATTATGCGCACACTTTTGCAATAATGTTCGACGGCTGCGTTGCTTCGATTCACATAATTGAAAAGCAAGCCATGATACAAATATTTTGCGGACCACAATCGATGCGTTTATAACTTTTAAGCGTATATAACTTAAATTGAACCCTGTTCGATATAATACACCTCTGTAAAATCACGATGATTACACAGTCTCACAATCTCATTAGACGTAGAAAACACGTATATAAATATAAAACAAACAAAAAAGTGATTCTTGACGCCGTTTGTTAATTATACAATCCTACAGCCCAATGAAAATATCGTATCAGCGATTATTTTTTTTTCCTCGTTTTAATCGACTTGCACTTAAAAAATATACTATATATGTGAAAGGGATAGGAGAAAAAGAGAGAGTGAGAGAGAAAGAGAAAGAATTCGTCTATGTATGTGTATATAAAATCTAATCATACCTTGGTAGCACGTAAGCGTTCGAAGTTAAAATATGATTTACATTTTTCTTCGTTCAAGATAATCCCCTTTCTATATAATACGTGCCATTATTCTCTAAATAATTCTCCGTTCATCCTTTCACGATAGAACACGAATCATGATTTTATTCATAGTAGTAGTAGTAATAGTAATAGTAGCAGTAGTAGTAGTAGTAGTAGCAATAGTAATAGTTGATAGTAGTCGATGCAAATGAAACCGGCATAAGAAGCAGAAGGATAGTTCATCGAGAAGTATCAATAAGTTTAAACTGAAGAAAATTGTTCAAATTAATTCGCCGAATGTTTCATATCTGTAAGATATCATCTTTCATCGTCGTCTGTATAGCGTTCTTCGTCTTCTCCCTTTCTTTTAGACATACTTTAAAAATCGAGGCTACGTTTCACGAAGGAACGAGAACTTATACCGTAACAGGGTTACCACTAAGAGACGTTGAATATTTTCCTTAGACCACAGTGCTCTTAATTTTCGACTGACATCTTCAACAATTATCACTGAGCTACGAGAGGAACGGATTGGCTGCAGGACTTGCATTCGCTGTCCAAGGATCCTGTCGAATCTGATTGATCGTCAGACGGGGTGGCGGTGTTGCTGTCGCGAATGGATTTGCTGAATACGACACGGTCACTGGAAATTGCGATTAATATTCACCTCCGCGTCCAACTACTTCTACTGGATCTACTGTTATCTTCTAATTTACATGACACTCTGTGATAGAATTGAAATTTGAGATCTTGAAGATTTCCTTATCTTTATGACTTTTAGGATACATTTGCCAATGAGCAATTACTTAACGGGCAAAAATATTCCCTGGAAATGAATATGAGCGTGGTACAAAGAAGATTCGAATGTTTGTTACGAAAATCTACCTCAAAGGCACTCATACTTTCTGTGAAAGTATTCATTAACACTAGTACTACCAAGCCAGTCAAAATGATGAGTTCCCAATTTTTTACAAGAAATCTGTAAGTTTGAAGGAGATTCATAGAGTAGATACGTCCATCTCATAAAACAGAAATTACTGAATCGACCATCTTTTCCGCCACTTGATTCCCCTTTTTTTCAAACTACTTACTTAATATATTTAAATATATTGGATTTAACGCCGGTAGTTCTAGTGTTAAGAAAAAGATACGAGATTAGAATGCGAACAGTAAATAGTAACATTAAGACTTTTGAATTCTCAATTGAGCGATGAGGAACAGAAAACGAGCAGAAATGCAAATTTTAGAGGCAATACTTCTCGTTTTTCCATTCGCACCCAGCGCTAATTTAAATCTTAGAAATAAAACACCCTTTCTACTGTACAAAAAAAAAAAGAGTATCGAAAGATCATGGCTTAATCCTTTGCGATTTTACGTCGAATTACTATTAATTCGATAATTGATTTTTCATCACATTAAATAAACTTCGAAACTCAATACTAAATCTACCGCAAAGAATCATTCATCGCTGCAAAACAGAAAGTCCACACATAGTTTCATTGTCATAGATAATTACAGAGGTCAGAGAAAGATAGATTGCACACCAGAATGAAAATTTGAATCGTAAAATAAAAAAAAAAAACAACTGTAAAGATACAGTAAGCACGAATGCGAAAGTAAACCATTCAATAGAAACATTGGAACAGTTCCAGTATTCTCTAATACCATGCATGCGTTCATGCAATTACTATCGATCAGTTTGTTGATACTCACGAATTTACTTCCAATGAAATGCTGTTTTGCAGACAGAATATATTACGAGTGAAAACGTTCGTTTAATCTTTTCTTCCAATCGTGATTCGAAAGATTTTTCACAACAGAATTCTCTACTTTCAATTTGACGGAAGACGTATCAATTTATATTTATCAATTTAAATGATTTCTGAACTACAATAAGTTCTCGACTTAGACGAATTCTTCGTAGCAAATTAGAAATCAATTTCGAACTGTGAAATTCGTTTTTTGATTGCTACAACCAGAATTTTGCGGCTACATAAAGACAGAAGTGAAAATCAATGTTTTTTTATACACAGCGTTGGCTTTCAGCTATTTATGTGAACTTTATTGTGCAAGAATTCGCATCCCTAGCTTTGCTACGAGAACTACTGTTCGATTTCCGCGGTTTTTCAACCCGTGCGGAAATCGCTGGAACAAATTAATCGCGCAAGTCGAGGGCTCACTGTCATTTATGCGATTGCTAATGACAATTTTAAACGGAGTATATTACCTGGAGGCGCCGGAGTCGCAGGTTTGATCGTAGAAGTACTGACGAGATTATCCAGATTGACGAGAGCAGAATTCTCACCGAGGAAGGACTGTGGTGTTTTCTTTATAGCTCCTGTACTCGTAGGCAAACTTTCGCCGATGCCTCCCAAATCGAATGGATCCGGTGATAGTGTACCTCCTTAATTTAAACGAGAACATATCACTGATTTCCATTTCAAAGTAATACGAGACACGAAAAAAATACCCTACCATTGTTCGCAGGCTGTGGACTAGATCCGAGCTTGTTCCTGTTGCTAATAACATCGAATTCGTCCAAATCACCGAGTGGACTTGCCGTAGAACTGCTCTGATTTCCAATGGGGAAATTATTGAAATTAGGCCCTGTACCACTGAAACCGTTGCTGGTACTGTTGAAAGTAGCGCTCGAAGTGGCAGGTAAATTAAAGCCGATATTCTGTGGTGATTGTGCCGCAAAGCCGATGTTTTGGGTTAAAGTTGGATTATTAAAAGATGGGGATACAGATGTTAAACCTTCTCGACCGACCTAAACGACGCAAAGAGGAATGTATCGATTAAACAGAACACTCGGTGTTTTAGAAAGCCCACCTACAACTTTAGCCGAACTTGAAGCCGAAAAATGCAAGAGAAAGAAGAAAGAAGAAGAAAAATTGTCTACCTGTTTCTTTGATTCAGAATCAGCACCAGCAGGTATCGGTGACCATGGATCTGCTGTAGGAGGTGATGTGACTGTTGTCGGTGATGAAGCAGGTGCTCGCCATGGGTCAGCTGCAGTTGCTATCATTTGAAAATTAGAATGTAAAGATTTGTCTTAGAAAATTGACTATATAATAATGACAATAATTGATTATATTTGAAGAAATCACACCTGGTCTTTGCGGCGGAACTGGAGCCCACGGATCAACCGCAGGAGAGGTATTACTCGTTGTTGGAACACTCCATGGATCGTTTTGCGGCTACGAAAGAAAGAAACACATCTTGAAAATTGAACTCTTAACGAATCTTGTATCTCAGACACACGGAATTTTTTTGGTACACTCTCATCTTTCATTCACGTCCATTAAACACCGTCAAACGTACCTTACTTGCATAAAACAAAGATAAATCCAGAGACTGTTGTGCAAGGTGCAGAAAGTATTCGAAATCATATTATCATGCAATAATCGAACGTGCAACTTCTGATAGATTTCGTATCATTTAAATACCTGAGGCCTAGGAGGCGGTGCTGCAAATGGGACACCCCATGGATCGGTTTGTACAGTCGTGCCGCTTGCTTCTCCCAAATTTACGTCAAGTAAATCCATCATGTGACTCTGTTTCTCGGACTGCGGCGCTCTGAAAATCATGTATTTCCTTAGGCGAGAAATGAACTGAGATTTAATCGTATGCATGGTAGCGTACGGAATATAATTATCCCAAACGTCTCATAATGCGATCTCTACTAACTTGAAGTCCTGCTGACTTTGACTAAGAGCTAATTGTAGTCTAACGTCATCGCTACGCCTTCTTTGTTCTTCCTGTTCAGCTTCCTCTCGAGACATTGCGAGAGCCAGTTGTAACTGCAATTCTTCTTCGCCTACAGTTTGCGGTCGGGCAGCTTCTAACTCGGCCGGACCCATAGTTTTAAAAATTTACGTAATGTGAACAATTTTACGATAAAAGATAACTAAATATAAAAAATGTTTAGTGTGTATTAATAATTACTTTGTCGTCTGGGTGTAGTTTCAGTTATGTGACACGGTTCCCAATCCTGAAACTGTAAACGACAAGAATATTTTTTGTAACGAATAATTTCGTAATATTATGTCAGCGTCTCTCAAACATTTTCGAACGCGAACCAGTATTTTTTGTAAAATTTTACGCGGCCCACTTTTATGTAAAAAACTTATATATTATTTAACCTACTTGTACAATTTCTTTTGCGACTGCCTCCGCAATAATTCAGAATTAAATTGGTTAAATAAAAATTGATCAGTGATTCTTGATATATCGTATAATTTAATATAATATTAATATTATCGTGTCGCGTCTCACTGATATTTTTAATTTTATAGGTTTTGCGAGACTTGAAAATTTCCTGTCCAATTTACCGCATCACGAGTGCCCCTCGTTATTGTACGGTAAGGGATTAAAATGCTAATTTTAACTTCTAATGAATGGGTTAATAAACAATCAGGTTATTTATTTTAAATAGATTATTCAAATTTTGTCTGCGGGTCGGTACTAGACCGCGGGCCACAGTTTGGGAAACGCTGAGCTACGTGATATTAGAACGACTATGATAGCTAGTCTTGGATATAAATAATACTAATGAAAATTGGTATATTTTATTAGCAGTTGTTATAATTGTTCTTAAACGTAAAAACAATATATGGAAATAATCTGAGCAAGTTTAAATTACTTACATCGCTGCTGACAGGTGACATCGTATCTACTCCGTCACTACCGAATCCACTGACGGACTGCGCGAATCTTTCCTTTGCTTTTAATGCTCTAGCTCTTTCGTTTCTTAATCTTTCGTCATCTTTTAATAAGGCCACTAATTGTTTTGCTTTCTCTCGCACATTCAGTCCTTGATCTCTAGATCCCTCCATGTATTGAAAATCTGGAAACACGAGGATAGTTCAAGCGCTGGGAACATTTATAATCTTAACAGGTAACATCCAATGATATTACCTTTTAGAGTTTGAATGGCAAAAATATTTTCTTTACATTGCTGTGCAACCTTTTCTGTACCCGTTTTAATAAGGTACTCTAAAAGAACTAAGGCTTTGTACACGTGTCGCCAGTTTTTGCCGTGATCGTTCAGCCGTTTCCACAGCATTTGCATGATTTCAGTGAAAGCCACAACATTATAAGTTAGATCAGCAATTTCTGCCATGAGTCTACTACTTGGACCCCACGGATCGTTGCTAGTAGCTTTCCGTACAGCTTTCTACAAAGTAGGCAATGGAAAAAGAATTTTTCATAATAGTATACAGCATTATATCGTTTGATATAAATTTGCTACATGTTTCTGAGATATTCCAATGCAATTTCAAACTGTCGTCCGTTACCTGTGCATTGCTGTAGTTATGAGCGAGATTTACAATATCTCGCCTAATACCTGCCAGGTTCACCTGCATGACGTCTTGACCCTGTCTTCTCATCTAAAAGATTACCGCTGTGTATTACTGGTGAGCAGTGACATTCATATTTTACAAAAAGGCCCATACTTATCATTGCATACATTCAACTTCAAGATGTTTAATCACATTGTATACAATGTCCAATGGAATTGCAACATATGCCCTATTACATCTATTTGGGAAGAGACAATTTAAACAGTGACTGGTAATAAATATGGGCAACTGCTTTATACCAAAGCCATGCGACAAGATATGCATTAGTGGTAAAGCAACAAATTCTTATGTTTTTTATGCTAATCTAATTTTATCGATGTATATTCAACCCATTTATTGGTGTTGCTTTTCAATTAGCCAGAAGATGAATGAAAGTAGCTAAAGCAAAGGTGTGCGATCAAATCCAAAGCTTCTTATTGTTAACTACAGAAATATTTTCCTCTTGTTTGACGCATTGTGTCGCAGCAACTAATTATCAATGTAAAATGAAAATTTCTTTGTATGACTAAGAAATTAATATATGTGCGAAATGTTTCATCTGCCATAAGTTAAAAATAGCTGACCAGTGACTGATATGTGTATTTATTAAATGTTAATAAACCATGGTACATGAAATACTAGAACAGAGCAGGAGATACTTGAATTTTTCTTGAGATGTGCCTATGTATATGTTCAATGAATTTCAACCAAATCGGTGCAGTTAATATTATGCTATATTTTAATCTAATTAAATGTGCAGAAACTTAATCCATATCAATGTGATCATTCTCCTTTCAAAGGATGTTCTCTTTGTCAGACTTTGTAAAATCAAAATAAACATAAAACAGAGATTCTTTTGCAATAGTGACATTTAATGCAATACTGACTTGCATAATGTGCATAATTAAAAAGTTTATTAGTAACTATATCAAAGTAATTTTGGAAAAAAGGTTTAGGAATATTCCGGGTCATAGTGTCTATCTTCTTACATACAGAATACTTCAGTAAGGTTTGTTTGATTTTTTTAATGCAATAAAGTTATCTGAAAACTTAAAAATCGATCGTTAAAACTTTCACTACTCGACGATATCGTTATGAAAATTATCGCGAAACTGCTATAATAAAAGAAAAATTCTGTATGATCTTCGGTGAGATAATTGTATTGATCAAGAAAAAAAAAATATGAAACATGTTTAACTACATTAATTAATTCCAAAACATGTTCTAACTATATTATTTTGATTAGTAAAGTGAGAACACTTGTTAATTTGTTGTTTGTGGCCATTTCGTAAATTTACCTTCTGCATTGCCATTGTCGGCAAATGTAATATCGCCGGCGTCGCCGATGAAGCTACTTCTTGTCCACAAATATAGAAAACTCCCGATCACTCTTCAAATCAGAACAAAACCCTAAACTATTAGATGATTTCGTAAATATGCAACAAACATTTGTTATGCAGTTACCTGTTAAGAATTAATAAACTTTTATTCGATGCGTACGTGACGATGAATCGAACAGAAATGAGACAATGTTTTTATTATTATGCAAATAAATATTGCACAGAACACTGCATAATTTTCCCATTATTATTATTATTATTAGTACAATGACCTCTTTGAGTAGATTTTGAGATTCATAGCGATGACAAAATGATCAATTTTTATGTTATTTATTATAATTACCAATAAAAGTATTATCAAGTAATAAATAGGCACAACTCATGTTTTATTAATACATAATGTAAGTTATCCCTTGGACACAAATACCTTTCTTTATGTACTATATACAGGGTGTGACAGAGATATTACCGGACAAAGACTAGCGTCAAAATACAATGTAAAATTTTGCTCTGCAAATTTGCACAAATTCCATATATCTATGAGACAATATAATATACATGTAAAGCAGGAATGTCCAATTGGCCAGGAAAATGATGCTATCTAGGAAGTTCTAATTCGTGTAGTTCATATATTTGACGTGAAAAGCAACTTCATAATTAATGAACAATGCGACATTGAGAAACTGCGAACTTACTCAGTTCCTTTACAGGCAAATGCAATTATGGAAAGAATATGATTCTGAATTAAGATAATTGCAGTTCTTGTGCAATATTAGCCTTAACTTGCCGATCTCCGATAATATTAATTAAATAAAGAGATCGCTGAAAAATTACAGAATTGGAACTACTTTTATTCATAACAGTATCATTTTATAAAGCACCTCTGTTAAAATAATCAAACAGCTCAAAATGTTACGAATTCTTCTTTTACCAAAGAAAGAGACTCATACTAAACTACTGTTTTCAAAAATCGATAGATCACATGCATCCCATAGACAGACACAAAGATACTTACATTGGCAGAATTATAGTACAGATTTTTTCCTCGATAAAACTGTGTTGTCGTTCTGAAAGATGAGAAAAGCTTCATTATCTACTGCTTAATATTATTGTGTTCGTACCTTATCTTATCAGATGAAGAAACATACGTATAATTTTATTTTTCCCGGATAGAATTTCATTGATATACTCATGTACATGTAGCATTTCATGTATTTAGTATATCTGATAAGAGTGTTGAAGTGTATTGGAAGAAAAAAGCCTTATATAACTGTTTTGATTTACATATAATCAATATAATACAATATCGTAAAAGTATAACAATTCAATATAAAAAGTAGCCTCAATGTAAAAAGAGTGATAAACAATTCGACTAAAAAATAACGCAATTAACATACAAGTCTTCTACACATTCAATGGCATGAAAACGGGAGCACAACACCACATACATCATTAATTAGACTGATTTGAATAATTAACTTCCAGCTGGCTGAATCCAACTGTAATGAACACTAACCTTGGCCTTGATGTTAGTATGCTTCTAGAGAAGATAATGAATGATACAATAAACATTGAATAAACTGTTGCTTTATAAAAGAAATTTTCAAGGTATATCCCAACTTGTTACAATGATAGTATCCATACATTGGATTATGATGTGCTCTAAGGTTTCTCAAAGACGTTTTAAAGCTACTATACTTATAAGTGACCGTGAAGCTATTGATCATTATTTCACTTTCTTTATGGTAAATATTTTGTACATCCCAAATTTTAACAATTCTTCGTTCAATTAACAAACTCAAAAATATCGTAACATCACAATATGCAAAACCTTCGTCACTCTCAACGAATAACAGGAAAAAAAATGTTAAAAAACATTCAACCACAAAAAGTCACGATAGCAACAATCCAGAACGTTGTAAATTTTAAACGTCACAGTCGAACTTTATTAAGAATTAACTTACTTAATTGAACTGTATCAATTTTCCTTAACCGTTATCATTATCGTACAAATTCTTATCATCGGAGTAACGAAACATCGAGTTTTACATACGTATCAACAATATCTTCTTTTTCAAATAACTTTACTAACCGCCATTTAACATGACAGCTCAGCACATTTTTCTTTCGACCTTACGCGTAATTCCATTATTACACATTGGAATGCAGTTATCGTAGGATCGTTGAAAATCACGGCCTTATCAAATATATCGACATACCTATACGAATTAATGGCAAACGGACGTCATAAAATAGTACGAAAAGATTTCTCTTGAATTATTTAAAAACCAATATCGCTTCACATGCATGCCCTGTGTACTATTCTCCAGGACACGTACGTCTACTACAATGGGTGTATGCACATTGCCTCGAGCGCAAGACTAGTCCATGAAAATACGTGATATGTCAATTTCGAAACTCTACTCGTTCTTTCTCGTACTCGTTCGGGCGTGACTCTTTGCGAATCTTCGCGCATGAAATTTCATTACGGCGACACGACAACGCGAAAGAAATACCGAACAATCCGGCCGGGCAATGAGCATCGAGATTAGAATACATTAGAACTTGATTTGCACTAAAATCCATCGGAGTTTGGACACTTTTATTCTCACGGTATATGGATTTGTGGTTACGCAGCAATGGCAATTCATTATTCTACGATTACGTTCGTTCATTCAACGAGAGACTGTTCTACTCACCTTGACGGATACTTGAAATTTAATATACTAGTTTCAACCGAAAGGAGGAAGAAAATAATAAAAGACACTTATGACAAGTCCATTCACAGGCACTGACGAATTAATAGTTACGAGGCAAGATGGCGCTCGGAAATATTTCCTTTTCCTCTGTTTCCCCGCCCGTCACGGTGCCATTGATGTTTTAACATTCGGCTTGCTTCGGGGAACGATTCGAATGTAATTATGAGAATTAAACGATCGTCAAATGTGCACTGACTTTGTCGTAGACATTTAACGGTACCGTTGTACTTTCTAACTTTTCCCTTTTTTCTCTTGATCAGAGGAAAAAGGAATTTGTCACTGAACGATTGGTTTTCTTTATGTAATTTTAAGGGCAGTTTACAGCGCACGACTACGCACAATGTTGGCGGCGATTACGTTGAAAATTGAATTAAGCTTGATTGAAAGCAGTGAAGGGAGATTAATGTTTTATCGTACCAATATAGAACGTACTTTGTAAACTATTCGTTGTGTGTACGATACATTTGTATGTACGTGAATTCTTCCCAGATTTCAATTGTTTGATTGACGGATCGTATTTTGAAACTGACACAATTCCATTGATATAACCGCGTCGTAAGAATCCCCAACGAGGAGAGAAGTTCCAGAGACGGTTTATCATCGGGACGTGTTATCGTTGGCTTTATGTTTTCAAAATACAGCCAAATGCGATAAAAAAAGAAGAGGTAAACGTCAGCATAGCAACATAACCTGCATTGATTTTATTATTCAAATGAAATCGGTCGCATCGATACGTAAACATTACCGTTTTCAAACGATAATCGGCTATCGGCGATAGTATCGGCTTTCAGGTGAGAGATCGAGAATCACGTGAAAATGAGCGCAAGACTTTTAAAAGATCCCGCTACCGTGAGTAGCCGCATATTCGTGGGACATTTACAAACTGATGATACGACCAAGCACGAATTGGAGGAACACTTTTCGAAATATGGAACTGTTGTGGGCTGCTTGATAAATCGAGGCTTTGGTTTCGTTCAGTTCGAAGAGGAACAGTCCGCACAGAAAGCCATCCAGACTGAGGATGGTGCGATGTTTAAGGGCAGACGGATAGGTAGATTTTCTTGTAGATTGTTATATGCCCAATATATTGGATTGATTATATATATATATACATTTTCTTTTATCAGATGTTAGACCGGCAAAGAAAGATAATCATTCCAGTGGAGGAGGCGGTAATATTAATAATAATGCAGCAGGCCCGGGAGTTAATACACCTGGAAACATGGGAAAACAATTAGGAGGGCCCAATAATCAATTTGGCTCGGGAAATGCTCATTTCAATGCTGGAAATGATTCTTTTAATAGTTCAAATCAGAGCTTCTTGGGTGGAAATTCAAGCTTTAACACAAGTCAGAATTTTGCGTGCGATCCGCCACTCAACGATAGCCAAAAAGGGAACACTAGTATACAAAATCGGGGAACTGGAAATGATCAGTTCAACGATGGAAATCAAAACAGAGATAATATGCCTACCGAGCAGTTTAACATGGCAAACCAAAATCGTACGCCTGGAAACGATCAGTTTAACAGTCCGATTCAGAACAAAGGAAACAATCAGTTCAATGCGGCTAATCAGAATAGAACCACCAATGAGCAGTTTGGAGTAGCAAATCAGAACAGAGGCAATAATCAGTTTACACCAGGTATAAATCAAAACAGACCTGGTGGAAATCAAAATCGCAATGCAAATAATCAGAATAATAATCAAAATCAAAGTAGCAGCGGGGTCGGAGGGATTAATAATAGCGGCGGCGGTAGGCCGAGAGGGACTAGAGGTGGAAAAAATAGGAATAAAAACAGGGATAACACAAGCGGGAACACTTTTCGAGATCGTAGTCCGATAAACAGAACTGGTCGTTTGGACGAGAAAAATACTCGAGACTGGGAACACAAACAGGGCGACAGGCTAAGGACAAACAATTTTGGAAGGGATTCGTTCAACGAGAACAATAATCGTTCGGGTCCCAGAGATATCAATATGAGCTTCAAGTAAATATAAATATTCGTTTCTACTACATTTTATACCCGTACATTTTTTTCGTAATCGTTCGAAATAATTAACGATTCATATATCACTTCGATAATGTTCGTTTAGTAGTAACGCCAATACATCGAGCGACTATCCAGCAGTGGCGGCCGAGAAGAACGACTGTGAAATCATTGTTGTTAACAAAGCCTTAACGTAAGTATTACCATGTCTGAAATCAAAGCAGGTACTTCTCTAATTATGAAAACGTAATTATCGATATTCAGGGAATACGCGGAAGCAATCGAAATGCGTCTGAAAAAGATTGGATTAACCGTGGACTTGCTATTCCCAAATGAAGATGTCCTTCTTAGTAGGGTCCTGGGAAACATAGCAAGCCGCGGATGTTTATACGCCGTCGTAGTTACACCTACTAATCAAGAGCATCATTCCCTCACACTAAACATCCTTCATGGTTTACCACAAGGTAAACGTTTTCAGCAATTGCTTTCAATTCCTGATAAATCTCTCCATACCAAGACACGATACATATATTTCTTTTTATCACAGAACACAGAAACATGCCCGTAGAAGATGCCATTAATTTAATATCAAGAGACTTTGCAAATTACAAAGCCGGCGGTCGATCAGTGCCGTTGAATACTCCCTTCGCCAATGAACGGCATCCAGATGCCATCCAGGTTCTTTTAAACATGTTGGCTGACAATCATCAGCTAACGGTACTCCAGTACGATCGTGTGATAAAGTATCTCGAGATTAAACGCGACGAACAAGTGCAAGTCGAATTGGGAGACGTGAAAGACTTACCTACGACGACGACGTTAACAGTCAGTGATCCGAAGCAGGCAGAACTCCAGTCGAGGATACTGAATATCTTAAACAGCAATAAAACGAGCTCAACAGGCCCAGCACCTAGTCCGGTACCAGCCCCGACACCGACGCCGGCTCCTGTCCCGCCAGCTAATTGGGGAACAGGTAAAAGTCGCTATAAAATTTTAATATTACCATTTAACGAGTGGATATACAGTATGGGATGTTCGATCATCTTTTGTAACATTACGATCACCGTAATGTTGCCAATAAATCAGGACACCGTTGATCTCCCGATAACATGTAACACGATTGCAACGACTTCTGTCTTTTATTTTAACCGAAGTTTATCGTCAAAGCATGTTTTATCGATTTTTGAAAAATCATCGTGTGCACGAAATTCCTCTTTGATCAAGGAATTGGCAAACGGGACGCGTCATGTACACGTGTAGACGCAGTATTATTATTTTTTACTGCGCTACAGCACAGTTATGCACGAATGGTAACTGTCGCCCTTTATTTACGTTGCCATAAAGTATCGCACTGATGGTTCATAATTTATCAAACACGGAAAAACCAATACCGGGACAATAAATATTCGACGCGGAAAGAAAGACCTCTTGCATCGTCCTGCAATAAAGAAAGGTCGTTGTACCGACGAACCAGGCTGACTTTGAGCCACCTGTTTTTAATTACGTTTATTTGCGAGTTCGTTTACATCCGTCATGTCTCTCCGAGGTAAATACAATTTTTTTTTTTGGCCTCGTTTAATGATACTTTCAACGGCGAAGTTTTAAAACACTTGGATTACGTAATCTGAGGTAAAATTTTCCCCGGATAATTGCGGGCATTATTGACATTCTGATTAACGTGCGGTCGAAAGCAACAACGAACTTCGTACGCTTTGGGTTGTTTTTTTTTTTTACCAATGTCTTTAGTTCCTCGCGCGTGTAGTGTGTTCCTTGTGCCTGTTACCGTACACGATGCAGTGAGATCAAAGCGAACGAACTTCGAATTACTACTACTTATTGCTGGTACATTACGACCCTATAACTTCATGAGTACATCATATTATGCCAGCAGCATCAACTACTGCCACAACAGCATCCACAACCACCACAACAACTGGAGTATCACCGTCACCTCTGCTAAATGATCCGACAGTTCAAAAGGCACTTGACAGTCTCTTGCAAGGCAATTTGCTCAAAAGCATCGGCGATCAGCAACCGGCCGCAACTACGACACCTCTTTTTGCCGCTTTTCCGAATATCGGAAGATTTTAATTCACCTAGATTATCTCTTATCGAGATGCACATAAAGTCGAAAATATTTTTCGGTCCTTCGTCTATTCTGTTTTGCAATAAATTCCACTCTGATCGACAGAATCCCCGTTCTTCTTCCTTTTTCTTTTTTTTTCTTTTTCGGTAGATTCATCGAGAATATTAGCTAGCAGGTGTCTTCAGTAACGCGTCATTTTGATAATTGCCCTCGTGATGAGACATTGATACATTTTTACTCGCGTAAAGGAACTTTTTAGATGCATTAGGTATCCATGAAAATCGCGATAGGATTGTATATTTGTTTAATCTCGCGTTTTTAGGCCAGAAGGAAAGCTTAGAATGCTTCGTACGATATGCTACATTCGTTGATCAGTTTCGAGGACGATTAAAAGGAGACGTTAGTTTAATTACTCGATAGCTCTGGTTGTCACAGATATACTTTACTATTTTGCTTCACTCTGCTTCATACTTTTAGGTATGAGGAAGCTTAAGTGGGTTTAAACTTACGCGTATATTATAATTTAGGGAAACTTTGAATCTGAATTGAGAAATGCTTCGATATGTAATATATGGATTTACATATAGATATATACAAACACACAATTGACTTTTCATCTAATTAACGGAGATCATTCATCGAGATTCTACACCGTAATCAATTTAAAGTGTATTAATATGACTTCTTTTTTAATTCCGTTATACATCGACAGTCATTGAAGATCGATTTTATTGTTTTTATAGTTTTAATTAGTCCCAAGTTGTTTAATGATCATCGTATGCAATATGGAATGTAATTGCAACCTTAGTTGAAATTATTGAACACGTGCATCAGCAAAGTTATAAGTCTTGTAAACAATGTCCGATGTAAAGAAAAATACAATATACGTATAAATACGCAGTATTTCCTTTTTATTGTAAATTACGAATACAGGATATATTCTAGAAAGTACCCGATACCTTTCTATTAATCTCGTAATGATAATTGCGCGGGTGAATATTCAAACGAGACGATAGGCTTTAGGAAAGAAGTATCTGTGTCATATTTTTCAAAGCCAAACTGACTTGTAAATTTTACCCGTATGCTCCGGCCGATTTACATATTTATTTGTGAAGTATTAGGCAAAAGGTCATACGCGCGGATTTCTTTTCCCCTTTTTTTCTTCTTCTTCTTTTTTTTTAGAAATACTTAGAGATAAGTATTATGTATAACTTCAATAAAATGTTTTTAGGAATACCTACTGTCTTTTATTGAATATCTCGTGCGACGTTGATGTATCTCACTCTCAGTCTCAGGGATCTAAAAACAAAACGAGAGCGTGTGTGTACAGAGGAATAATAACTTCACCTCCAAACAAATTAATTCCATTACGTACCTTCGCAGCAAAGTGATTAAACGTGTCACTTTCAAGAAGCAATGTATAAGCTATGCAGGTGAAAGCAGTTTTATTGTACTACTAAGCGAGAACTAAGTCAGTGCACAAAGTGAAGCATGTATAAAGTGATTTGTAAGAAGCACGCGTCGAAGCATTAGGTAAGCAAAGCAAATTAACACTTAGATACATCATGTGAGTAATTAAGTTACTTAAATTTACCTAAGTAATAACTCTTTAGGTACTGTTCAGCGTGTACAATCTCTTCGCACGGCTGGGACACATGCTGGTACAATATACCAAGAACACTCTTCACCGCATCGATATCGTACATGTTTTTCATTAGCCTTTGCTTGTAGGGTTTCAATTTAGCCACGAGCTCCTTGTTCTTCGTAATGGAGCCAATGTGTCTTTGAAGAATGTCCTTGTACATCGGCCAGTCGGACGAGCAAGCAGAACAGTCACACTCGAAGAAGTAATCTTGCATTATCTTCTGTCTCCTTTCAGATCTCGACAGGTACGCGTACTCGGCACCGTAGCCCGTGAATATCTGATCACCGGGGGAAATTGGTTTCAAGGCACGTGAAATCATCGTCAGTCCTTCAAAGTGGCGAAAAGTGTTTGGCGCGCAAGAATGATTGTAAAGACTGTGAGTCACGTAGAGACCGGAGCCTGATTTGATTCCTGGTTCTTGCTGGATCTGAAAAATAAAATTTCTAGAGTTTATTAATGTTCTATATGCTGTCTCTGTGTCATCTAGTTTCATTCTATCGTCTATGAGCACCGAGTAAAATGGTGTTGACGGAAATGAAATTGTTCTTACCAAGAAACAATTGGAAGACATTATTACACAAGCGCGAAACATAATACCGCCGCAGAATTTAAGCGCCGTGAAGTTACTGATGTCGTTTAATTGTTCTACTTCGTATTTTTTGCAGAAGAAATTAGTCCGCGTGGCTAAAAGGATAGCCGCGAGAGCCGAAATGCACGCGAATGCACTGATTCCAACGAGGGGCCTTGTCGTCATGTTGGTTGCAAGGCTCAGAGCTGAACGTCCACTCTTACTGTCCAATATTCCCTCGTCCGTAAATCCTGCCGTTCTGTTATCTGCATACAGACAAATACTTTAGAAAATTTATCGAATTCACAGTATGTTCGTACAGATCAATATAAAACCTCTTGTTCTCATGGCAAGAACAAGTCATCTACTTTTGCAATTTCACATATTCATACGATGCCTTTTGTTTTCTAGAACGCGGGAATTAGCACCTGGATTAGATTCGGCTAGTTTCATATCCTCACGTAGATCCGCGATTCTCGTGCCGTTCGACGTCACAACGATCAAAAGCCGGATAATTTTGGTAAGAATACGGATTTTATCTTCGTCGACGCTAAGCAAGTTCTCCAACAACGACAAAATCGGGCACTCCGTTTTGTGCGCGGCTTCCCACGCTAAACTTCTGCATTTCTCTGTACAGTACTGTGCGACTGGACATTCCGTGCATGGGATTAAGTTATAACTTCTCGATAAGCAATGATGACAGTGCGTGTAATATCTGCAATTATAAATCCAATCAAACGTGGACCATAGAGTTACGAGGAGTAATTTACCTGTCTCTGTATGCTACGTATGCGTATGGATCTTCAACGGTGAGTACGTCACCGGGCTTGAATTCTCGTGTTGCCATTAAATGACGTCCGAATCTTTCAGAGAAAGTGATACTTATACCATCGCTGGCAGCGGGAGCCTCTTTGCTAGGACCATAAGCTAATTTCAATGGACCCTCGTCTGCTAGGTATCTTGGTTTGCTGTCCGCGTCCTTCGTAAAAGGCACTTCATCCTTGTCGTGTCCGTTCTGTTGATTATCAACGATGAGCTTGGAATCCTTTTTTCTTTCTTCTCCATTGCCGATATTTCCATTTCGATATTTAACAGTTATAGGTGCATCATCGATTTCGTCGGAAAGGCACAAATTCATGAACTTCTCGATGTCAGTGGGGTCACCTTTCGTTATCCCCAACTTCTTTCGAATTTCTTCAACGGCTTTGAGTCCCCTTTTTTTCAATTTCTTCTTCTTCTCCTCCGGATAATCAAGACTCAGAGCGGCGTCGATGTCGATTAAACATTCTTTGTACATTTCCTTCCGATACAAAGCCGCTGATCGATTAGCGTGCGCGTATGCCATGAGCTCTTTGGTATCAGCGAATGCTAAGCTCTTGGTGTAACATTCTATCGCCTCGATATCATCACCCATAACGAAATGCTGATTTCCTGATATTTATTTTATCCGATTAAACGCATGAAGTGTACTTTAACAGGCGAGAAATAGCAGTACTCACCTTCGTCTCGATATCTAATAGATTCCTCTTCGTTTTTCGTTTCAGGAATCAAAACGGGCAGCTGAGACTTGAGCATATTTTGCAAGATATGACCGATCAGCGCTTCGGACTCCTTTTGTAAACCATAGCCCACGTGTGATTTATTGTTTTGCTTCAAAGTCAGTACCAGTTCCTTCGCTATGTCCATGTTTCACGTAAGTTACTTCTTTCGGCAATATTCTGTGTGGAAAAGTATATCATGTGTTTTTACATTACGAGAATTCGGTGAATCCGTGTAAGGCAAATTGAATTGACTGTTTCAGGGGGAAAAAAGAGATGTTTAAAGATACACTTGAGAGAATTAACAGGAATATATTTGTTAAGAATTTAATTACACAGTTTATAGATTCCTTTGAATTTTTCTTTTTTGGTGTTTTAATATATTATGCGCGTCGGAAACGTGCATTTAGAGAAACATAGCGGAAACGGCTATTCGCATACTTTCTGCACAATAGATAAGAAGGTACTGAATGGACTGTAGTTGACTATGTACTGGCGAGAGTAAAGCTGAGAGGTGAAACTAAAATTACCTCAAGCAAGATGATAGAGGGAAGCAGAAACTGTATGACCATGCAACCAAGACTAAAAGTGTTCATTACATGTACCACATTGGAAAAGTACATAAAAGACGTTATAACGAACTCCTCGCGATGATTATTTATAAAGCTAAGCGAAAATGGAATTAAATGGAAGATCTGCGTATTTTTACTCGCTTATAAATTGGCTGATTGGAAAGTCGCGCTATTAATTAATTCATGGATAGAAGCTTCTGCGAAAAGTTTCTGATTGTATTGTTCGAAAAATATATTCTTGTACACGAACTTAATGACATAAAATATGGTATTCCGGGAAACATTTGTTTATATTGCAAACAAAGTAGACACGCAAAAATTATTATAGTAACGGTATTAATTATAGTCTTGTAAAGATATTATAAAGAATTCATAATATAACTGTGTCATTTTGTTAAATTACTTAATTTATTTTTGTACATGTATGAAATAGTAATTATAGGATAATGGGAGAGAAGATAAACGTTTTCGAATAAATATAGAACGCGGAGGAAGTTTTTTCAGTCGAGTTGCATGAGCACATTGTAATGAGAACAATTTGGCAGTAATCCAAATTTCAGAGGAAAGTCAGTATGATCTTAAGTTCAGTCATCATTTTCAATCAGACAACTATATATATTAATAGTAGTACTATATCATAATATATCTATACCTTGTATAATTTTTTAGCGTTTATCAAATAATAAAACATCGTATTTCTTAGTTTTATTACGGGTAAAAAATTACGAACACACGTAAAGTTCAGGGTATCGATGTTTACGTTAAATAAGCAACGTAAATTTTTGCTTTTATCAAAATTGTGTCTAAATGTAAAATATTATCGGAAATCTTATATACGCTCAATATTTCGCGGTCTTAACGAACTGATAATTTGTAATTAGAACGAATATCGAAGGTGATGCAGTATTAAGTAAAAATGCTTGAAAAAGATATCATTTATTTTATTAGGAGTTTATCGCATAATAACAATCGGTTGACTGACATATTATTTATTTATTTCGATGATTTCTTTATGACTATATGACGAATGAAATGCAAAATATTTACCTGTGCATATTTTAGGCAGCAGAATAAAATAGCTCTTACAACATAACTTCGAGTAAGTTAATTAATAAGTGCATAAAAAATTATATTCAGGTTATAAAAGTGGATAATCAAGTTTGACTAGAATTAATCTTCATTAGCCTCGAGGTTTATGCGGCTGCCAAATTTAGCATATAACTGAGTCTTCAGTTCGCTCATAACATTTTTTAAATCGGTGCATTTGCTCTCTAAAATTTCAATCTCCTTTTTCTTTTTTTCCTTGTCTTCGTCCAGGTAACCCTGCAAATTACAAGAACATACCGTGAATACGTGCAACATATACGTTATATATTTTTCTACGAAAGTAGTTCGAACCTGTGCCTTCTCTACATCCTCATAAATGAACACTTCACCGATATAATATGGAATTTTTGCATCCTCATCTAACAGTGTTAACTCGTCACAAGCATCCTCCAAGTTCTGCAGCTCGTTCTGGAAAAGCACATTACAATGTGACATCAGTAACAATGAGCTTATTTAAATTATCGCAACTTAAAAATCATATCCTCTATAACGATCGTGAGACAACACATGTCCAAATAAGGTTACATGCGCCGAATCCTATGCAAGACCGACAGGTTTACCCATACCTGTTTTGTTTTGAGTTCCTCCTTAAAATCTTCCAATTTCGCATGTTGACTTGCAAATTTGTTAATTTTCTGTTGATCGTCGTACGTGATATAAACGTCAGAATCCTACAATGCAATGAAGGTTATATTAAAAATTTGTCCGTACGAAGAATATCAGTAAAATCATCAGTTTCAAGCTCACCGGCTGAAATCCACCTGGAACGTTTTTCCGCGCTGACATTTTGATACTTATCTTCACGTTTCAACAATTTTAATCACGTTATTGTTACTCCGGATACTTTTCAAAACAGTGACGTCGGACATTTGTGACGTCAGGGTAAAGTCAACGTCTATGAAAGCGATAAACTAAATAACGTCGCCAGTTGAGAATGGTGTGTTAGCCCTACTTTTTTCTACGAATACTTGACGATAATAGTGACTGTCTTATTTTCTTAATGATTGATTAATTTGTATTCAAGTATTTAATCTTCCAAGTTAAATGAATTATTTGAAAGGGAAATAAATTTCCAAAATACAAAGAAACAAAATGTAAAAAGAATAAGGTCCCACCGAGATTTGAACTCGGATCGCTGGATTCAGAGTCCAGAGTGCTAACCATTACACCATGGGACCTTGTCCTTGTACTTCCTTATTGAATCAGTTTTATTGTACTTTTATTAACAATTAAATTTAAAATATACACGTACAGATTCACTATTTTCGATCAATCAGAAGTCAGATTTAGAAAATAATGTATTAGAATATAAACTTTTTATTTATATATAATATATATATTACATATTTTTTCATTTATGTAAATTTCGGCTCGCGGATAAATCTCAAGAACGTAGAACGATTAAAAAAAAATAAAAGTATTACAGACAGCCTGAAAAATCAAATAGAACTATATATACACATATCCTAAGAATTATTTCGCAGAACTATATGTAATATTCACTTTCTGTTGTCAAACATAACGATGGTTTGTAGAAAATTACAAAATCCTATGTAGTATTTAATAAGTAACCGCATGTATCAATATAACTATTCGACGCTATTCTTTTTTTTACGAAGAAATTTAAGAAGCAGAATTATCACTTTGCTCAATTTCTTCCTTTTTATTGGACGTTTCTTCCAAAGAAGTTTTATCTACTTCCAAATCTTTCTCTTTATTTGCACTCTCGGTTTTTTCGTCCTCCTCCTCTTTTTTATCCTCTTTGTCATTTTTAGGTTTCTTCGCGTTGCATATTTCAAGTAAATTATACTTTTTGAACTTGTAATAATCAGGAGCAATGGATATCAGGCATGTACCACGTATCACTTCAACTACCACGGCAATTTCAGGATTCTTTAAATCTGCTTTATTTCCCGGATTCTTTTGGTTTATTAATTCCGCGAGATCCTGTATAACTTCGTCTCTCTGTATATTGTTGTTGCTGTGTCGGCTGAAATTCCATTTTTCAAATAGTTTACAAAGACAAATCAAGATAGAAGCTCTGACTTCCAGGAACATCTACTTACTTGAATACAATACTGAAGGTTTTTGGCTCTTGGGAAAAATATTTCTCAAACAGCACGCTTGCTTTTAATTTTATGTCATTCATGTATGCCTTACAAACGACTTCAATTGGAATTAGTCTTAGCAGAAATCTCGTACGTTGCTGCTTTGTCGTGTCCAAGTCTGTAACTATTTTGCTGACTAGTTCCAAAGGATTCGATAAGGTACTTCGTATAAAAATCACATTCTTCACCCCGGTATCAACTGCCTAATAAGAAGTACAGTCTTATATGAGATTACATTCTATGTCTTTCATTAGCAAGTTAAATGCCATGGAAGTTACCGGTGCCTGGAGCAATTCAACTGAGGAAATGTTTTGTAATATTCACGAATATGCTACTGTATTCAATATTTAAATAACAGTATTAAAAAAGTAAAGTACTGCTTTATATAAAACTATTTATACCTTTAGCATTCCTGGTCTATAAAAATGTAATTTTAATTCAAAGTTTCACTTCAATAGAAGTGATGGAACTTGCAAAATGCGGGTAGCATTTAACATGTTAATAAACGCAATTGATTCAAATATTAAGACCTAAGATTTTTCAAGTAATTTGCGAAATTTACTTGAAATCGTCTAGCAGCAACTGGCCTTGAATATTCTGCTTTCAATTCGGAAATCTCTTTATTTAAAGCAGCAGAGATATCATCATCATCTTCGTGTTCAGACCCTTCCCCAGATTCATTTTTTTCAACCGTGGATTCTTTCTCATCCGGTGTCTTCAATGAAAAATATTTTTGTATTTTTGCAGTTTATGTTAATACAATTATTATAATAATTAGTATATTCTGCCATGAATAAATAATTCAAAAAGAAATTGCCTACAATGTGTTAGATACACTATCTACCTTTGTCTTATCAGATCCATACATTTCATCGGCAAATTCATTAAGTAATTTATAAGCGTCGCGTACGCAATCTTTCTCGCGAAAATTGCATGTACATAAGAAACCTGTCATCCCTGATTCTAAGCTCAATTGTTTACGCTTCTTTTGGTTGTATGCATTATTCGCGAAGTAACTTTTTTTCCTCTTTTGCACATCCATCTTTGTTCGGTAAGAATTACCGGGGCTGTTACTACAAATAAAAATAAACATTTAAATGTTTATTGACATTCTGTGTTCTTTATAATCATCATAGTATGTGTTATTACGAAGAGCACATTACATTTGATGTTTCATAACATTCATCAATTGCGGATATAAACAAAGCAATGCACGCGCTTTGTTTATATCCTCCACGTGCGTAGTGGTTATCAAAAGTCTTGAATTACTTACATTTATTTGAATCAATAAACGTACTTTGAAATATTCGTACTGCTTACGAAAAGCTCGTAATAGTTTTCGTATATTTAATAAAGTGTAATATATCCTCTTTGCGACAAACTGAAATTGCAATTAAATAATCGTTGGGCATAGAACAGCATAGAAATTTTGTTTTTTTCTGGCCGTACCGGCAATATAGTGATCCTCTTAAGTCATAAACTATGTGAATACTGAAAGAGTAGAAACTCGCTATTTAAAAGGGGTTATGGAGCCACTGATTTCAATGCCATCTATCGGATTGCATTCTTCGAAACTCGGAAAACTTTATTTTCATTTTTCTCGACTTCTACAGGTGCTAAAGAGATGATCTTCTTTTTTATTAACTCAGTTTTTCACGCCCTTTCAAATGGAATACGCCACAAAGCTGCAGGCCTCCTAAAAAGATATTTTATTTTTGGTAAACGTTTACTTACTTGTAGCAACTGAACGAGTACAGTTTAAATGTTTTCCATTGATACACCGATAGTGTGGACTCTAATTAAGACGTTAAAACAAACAGCATCTAAATCGGTTGAGAAATAAGCGAAATATTAATGTTTAAATATTTCTCTTTCATTAAGGGGTTATTTCCCGCCAGAGAAATTGCAGAAAATTGACAAAAACTAGATGGCGCTGAAAGCAGTGCCGCCAGAACTCCTTGCAAATAGCGAGTTTCCATTCTTTCAGCATTCGCATAGTTTATGGCTTAAAAGGGTCACTGTATTGCCGGCGCGGCCAAAAGAATACGAAATTTCTATGCTCGACATTTATATTCTGTCACTTTTCAGAGACTCATATCTTACTAACACCTTTTTAATTATGAATACTTATAATTACTCCTCCAATGGAAGCGGCGGTTGTGTAGGGAGAAATTGAAAAAAACAAAAATCATTTACAATTCAAATCGATTTAATAAATCGCAAATTCCTTTTTTAATAAAATAGAGCATAAAACATGTAACCGAGTCTTATCTTTTTTGTAACTATAAGGTTTGTCAATGTTTATTAAATCACGATGTATCTTTTATTATTTATAAAAGATGATAGAAACATAAACATCCTATAAGAAACGGTAGCTTTTAATTACAACATAAATATATATTTATCACTCATACAAATATCGTATCAAATGATTAAAAAAATTTAAATGAGTTCCTGCATTAAAACATTTCGACGGACGGCATTACTGAAACCTTCTTTATATTTATACCAGACACCGTGTTTTGTTAACAGGTTGCGTATTTTGGTTGAATCGTTAGTCGACGATTGTTGCTTTTCATGATTTATAGTTACAGGTCTTCCAAAGAAATCTTTGTATTGCTGCAATTGTAATAATTATCATAATAATGTTCTCAAGAGTAATTACATTAACGAGAACACTTACTGTTTCCTTTAGTTTCGTTTCAATATCTTTAGAACGTTCCAATGGATTGGGAACTTTGCTACTTTGCGCTTTGCTTTCAACATCCGGCTTCGTGGATTTTGTTGCAGCTTCCTTTGGAGCCTTATCGCTTGCATTTGGTGTAGTTTTTTGATTTCCCGCTGCATTTGATATGCGTCGTAATCGCTCGGCTTCCAATTCTTGGGCAATTATCTGTTTTACCGCGTAAACCAACATCCGTCGTACTTTACAATCAGGAAAGATTCCAATTTCAAATATATCGCTGTGAGAAGTTAAACAAAATTTGTTAAAAAACTTCTATTTACGAGGCGGTTTCAGTATCGAAGAAACTTACGGATCTAGTTTGTATTCGTAAACTCCTTCGACGCTTCTTTCCTGAACGTACGTAAGGCCAAATTCGAGAAGAATATTGACTAATTGAATAATGTCGGATTTTTCCTTCGACGAATGCAAATGTCCGGAAACTGTGCGAAGTCGCGGAGACAGTATATCCGGTAAAAATGGAGCGATATCAACGGCTAACGTCATAATATCACGGCCGCAACTTCGTTGCACAGCTGTTAAAATACCTTTAGACCTCGCTGATTTTTGATTCACCTATAAGCAGTATTAAGAATTAAGTATTTTAAGCATAAAGATAGAATTACTTGAAATACTTAATCTTACTTCTGTTACGGTAAAGGGATAAGATAATTTAATGTTTCGCGTCTTCGCAAAATATAAGTGCCATGTGACGAATGCATAATTCGTGTACGGCATGACAGACCAAACTTGCGAACTTCTGACGACCGACAAAACTTCATCGAAGAATTGAAACCATTCCAGGGATCTATAGAGCTGTTGAAATTTTTCGTTACAAATTTCTGGATAGTTATGGAAAATACCTTGCGCTAATTTTTCGGATTCTCCTAGAATAACCGTACATATATTATATTAGTCATATTTGTAATTCATTACGATGAAGAATCGAAGTTGTGAGTGGTTCCTTTACCATTTTGCACTGTTCTCAAAACAGAACGAACTCTTTCGGGCACTGGAACCAGTCCAGCTCTGTTTACAGGTATCGTTAGAATTTGTTTCCAAGAGTCGAACAATCCTTTTTGACTGTTTTTTAATGCAAACGAAAAATCATCAGCTATTTTAGCTTTACCGATGTACTGCAATGCTCCCAAGCAAGATCGAATATCGCAACCCGATATCTCTGCTAATTTCAAAAGTTTATCGGGACTTGATTTCAAGCCCTCTTTCTGGGATATTTCCATTAGTCTATCGGCTAGTCTTGCTGGACTCACTTCTGGTACTGGTATGATAAGAGCGACTGCTCTAAGAGGCCTGTAAAACACTATAAAATTAATAATTTATTCCCAGTTTTACAAATTTTAGGAACATTCACCTTAACGAAGGAGTGTAAGGTTCGTTGCAAATGCAGATCACAGGACGTTGACAAGTGTTTCTTGGTTTATCCGTTTTCGCTTTATCCTTTCTACCTTTCGGAACGAGTTTGCCCTGAATGAATTTTAATAAAAGTTCGATCGACGCTGCTGGCGCACCATCGATTTCATCTAACACTAAACAGTTAGGACGTGGATCGTTTCCCATCACAGCTCTCATTTGCGTCGATGCAAGGAGAACTTGTCTATGTATTACATTATCGAATATATTTTACAAACGAATAATTATAATTTCATGGACGAATTTCTAATAGAGTCGTTCTCCTACTACCTGAAGGCGTCTGGACTTCTTTCATCGCTTGCATTAATTTCTACTACATTGTAGCCAGCGTGTTTGGCTGCTAAATGAGCCAAAGTAGTTTTTCCCAATCCTGGCGGTCCACTGAGTAACACCACTCTCTGAATCGGGAAACCATTACTGTCTACTTCCTCGAAATCCTTTTCTTCTGTGAAATTCTTATTCCTAAAGAATGGTTGCTGTTTCTTTTTTTTCTTCTGTATGAAATTTCTGTTAAACACCACTTTGTCCCAAAGTTTTATCCAGTGTAATAAATTCCTGTTTACACTTTCATCCGAAAGCAATTCTAAATATGTTCTAGGTCTGTATTTGTCAACCCATAATTCATCATTATTTATGACGTCGCTGATATCAGGATCCGTAGGTGCACAGCTAGCACGTTTAACGTTATTTATTATCTGAGGACAAATAATTAATTGTTTTAGGTAGTAATCCACCTTAATACGTTTGAGTACTGTGAAATCTAGTTAGTATTAATGGAAAAATGCAAGGAAATCGTCAGTACACGAACAATTAACTATGAAATAAAAGATGTAGATGTTTAAACCACCTACAATTTCGTCAGCTTGACTTTTTAGTTGACTGTATGGGACTGAAAGAAGATTAGAAATTGGAGCCATATTTTTTTGCCCTTTGCAATCATCATTTTTCATTCTAACATATATACGTTGCGCATCGCTTCGCCTGGTGAGAGCTACAAAATTCCATGGAGGCACTCGTAGAGATATAGAATCTTTCTTCCCACTAGAAAAGGCAATTGATCAACGAAAGCTATAATAAGCTCAATATTTTTAATACTATTGTATGAGCTTACTTTTCCCAGTTTTGTTTCTTAATAGAGGACCCACTGTTAACTTCATGGAATCTTTCTCTCGCATCTATAACTAATTTAATGATTTCTTCCGGCTGGTCCCACCGTGGCTTCTTCTCCCTTGGTTCGTGAATACCAACTGCAGAATTGAATTAATGTTTCAACAAAATTTTCAAGAAATTTCAAAATTCGTATGTGACAAAGTAAAAGGAATAATATAATAATAATCTGATGTTTGTACCAAAATTGTCTATGTCAACTATGTCAGAAATATCACCAAACAGTTCATCATAGGTACGTTTCTTTGCATTTTCAGCTAAAGAATTGCCATTATGTTGGACTGAATTATTAGCAACAGGTGTGTTTACGTTGACTTCTGCTTTTTCTTCGTTCTTCTTCTGGGAGTTATCTGTAGGCTTAGTCTGCTGTGATTGTTTCTTCCTTTCTAGTTCTGTGAAATATATTCAAAAATCTGTTTAAAATTAAAAAAAAAAAGCAGTTCTTCCTTTGTATATATGTTGTGCTTTTGCTATTAATAGATTCAATAAATAATAATGTAAGTTTTTCCTGATAAGTAGGCAATGTCGTTTATGCGTATAATGTAAATTGGTTTTTTAATTGTGAAACAGAGTTGTAATATTTAAGGAAGGTTAAGTTAAGTCACCTTCGATTTCCTTCAGAATTAGGGATTCATGTTGATGAAGTAGCTCGTATTCTTCTTCGGGAGTTGGAAATTCGGAATCCATAATGCAACTTAATTGCGAAACATTCAGTTAACTCCTTTAATTATCAATTCTTATAATTACTCCTTCGACTTGATTCCCTGTGCACATGATGAACTTTTCTTTCTCTCACGTTTTCCCGCGCATTTTTCCGAGGGAATTTCAAACCTGTAAACTACATTAACTTAACAGGATTCAAAATTGTGCCACTCATTTCAACATTTGTTATTAACAAATTCATATGTGTTTCTCAAAATTGAATCTACGACTAAAATTTGTATCTGTCATTGCAAAATTTTATTTGCTGCTTTTTAAATTTAAGTCTATTTTTCCTCAGCGTCTTTAATACAATTCATTACAATTTGTGAAGATATTTTAAAATAGAAGTAGTTTAATTAGTATTTTCTATGTTTTTTAAGTATAGCATACCATTGTCGACATTTAAGTATGTATAACACGTTCGAAACAACGCATCGCTATTTCGCAGACGGTGTCTGAATAATAAAAGCCATTTTAGTACGCCTGATGCCTTCTGCACAACTGTTTCATAGCATTGTTTCTCCAGAAATTATCGTACCTTTTCATTTTCAATTTATTTTCAACGTACTATCACATATAGGTCCACTACAACGTAAGACTCATATAAGAAATATATTTCCTTCCCCCTCGAAAATCGTGCATTTAATTTGGGCGCGAAATGAAAGTTTGTTATCACTTTTCAAAATACGCTATTTCTACCACATTACAATAAAATGTAAAACAAACTCATGTTATAAATATACATTTTATTGCAGTATCGGTAAAAATAGCGTCAAAGAATTAGTAAAAATGTCATTAATCAATCTACTGATAAAATAGTATCAAAGTCTTGTACGCGATAAGGACGTATCGAAAAGATGATAATTAAGTTTGAAATTTTAAAATACCCAACGAAGAAAGTACCTATTTTTATCTTCATTCGGGAACACAATTGACTCACATCGCGAGGATATTCACATTCGTCGAATATATTTTCAGCACGCGACGAAACGCGTCAGTCCTCGCAGAGCGCTACTCGAGTAACGTCGTGGGTTGAATCTTCTGACGTTTCGTTCAAAAATAACATCCACGTTAAATTCGTATTCAACACATGACAAGTACGTGTCCTTTAACATCTTGTTAAACGAACAGATTAAACTGTCACCTCGAACGATCAATGAATAATTAAAAATCATAAACTGCAGTCTAAAGTAGCAATCGTGTCAAAAGTAATCGTCGGCGTCAAACACCTTCGTTCAGGAAACAAACATTTCAATTGTTATCGGAGAGGAGAACGCGACGAAATGTGACTGTAAAAGGTTAAAAATATCGGACAGAGAAGTTCTACCACGAAATTTTACGACGTTTATTCGTGGAAGACTCACCAGCCCTGTGCGATTAAGATAGTCAGCTACTGTGAATCCGGTTCGGCAAAGTCGCGATCAATAAGTCCCTGGTTTGAGCGTCAGGAACGGCATTGTTGCTCGTGTAATCCACGTAAGCGTGGTCGAAATTGTCACGTGTAATTCGACGAAGGAGAATTGGATGTGCAAATTAGCCAGGAGGATTTTCATAGAATTTCCTAAACGTTTATGATTGGAGCTTACGTGAAGTTTCGCGAACTCTGCGCTGGGTGAGTTTACAGCGCGCAATGCTGGGTTAAACTTCGATCAAACGAATCTATAAATATAGTTGTTTGTATTTGATTGTATCTGGCAATGTTTAAATTTGATGTTGAGCTTAGTGTTTCACAGAAATTTTAATTTGCTGGTGAATTCTGAATTTGGTGATTAGTGGTAATTAGGTAGCATTCATAAATAATTATACGTAACAGGGACATTGAGTTGTAATATCGAAAATAATTCTAGCTAGGTGTTCTCTTATTTAGTCTGAAATCTCAAGATATTAAATACACTATTGTTCTTCGCTTTTTTTCTTCGTATTCGTGGGAACTCGTCGCACACACGCAAACGATAGCTTTGCGTGACCTTCCGTTTAGATAAGAACTCACAGCTTCGGTCTGTTACCGTAACTTTGCGATTAAAACTCCTTACTTTCGATGCTCGTTTATTTTCGTGTAACTTACTTATTAATTACTATTTATTATGGAATTATTTATTTCTATTTATCCATACAGATGTTCAAACGTTATCGTTCTTTCGTAAAATTTTGCGGTCGCTCTGGTCACTTCCTGTAATTTTAAAAACTATTCGAGCTGCCTAAGACTTTTAAGATAGCTTTATTATATATAGAAATTATGTTTATAACAATGATTTTGTGTTATTCGATGGCTGGGATAGATAATTTTGCAAAAAATGTTGCTGTTGTAGTATCACTGTCTGCCTTATCGGTAGAACACTGGATGATTGCAGAGCAAACGAGATATCACGATAAATATTTGCGATAAAAAGTTGGGGCAATTTTCTAAACCTATTTCAACGATTATGTTTCAATTTCAACGCAATTATGTTTCTCCATTTTCGAAAGAATTGCCAAACTCGTTATTCTTATCGTCTTTCTTACTACAAACTTTAATACTTTTATCAGAAATTTTACAGTTTTCTCATTTTCATGAGAAGGTTTCTTCTTTTACTAAGTAATTGAAAATTGAAAAAATGTCTTTTTACAGGCGGAATGAAGTATGCAGGCTCCTTTATCGAAGCAGGTAGTCGGATGCATCGGAAAGTGCACTTCCGGTTTGAATCGCGACGAATTGGATCAGATCACGGATAATGTAAATAGAACCTTGACTCATCCACGAGGGAGAGAAATTTTCAAAAGATACTTGCAGCATCGTGGATTAACAGACAATCTCGAGTGTTTAACACTGTACGAGATCTGCTGTCGGTATCTCGAAAAGGAACAAACTTATTTGTAAGTGAATATCAATCCTTTGCACTCGAACAATTTCGCTGGTGCAAGTAATTAACCCTTTGAGCACCATGGACGCATATATGTAGTCTGAGAAAAATTCTGATTATACTTTATCGATGCAAGTATACGCGGTTAAAGTTTAAAAATTTTAATTTAACCGTTGCAATATGATTACGCAAATAGTAATTAATAACGTCTATACATTAATACTACGACTTTCTGATAAAAAGGTGGTTTTTGATCGCCAAAGAAGTGCTTATTGCTTAATATTCAAAAAAGTCTCCGTACGCAAAGGGTTAAAAAAAATCATTTCACTACAACCTAGCGATGCAAAAGAACGATTTTATTGCAAACAGCATCTATTATATTTCATCCCTGCTGTTCTCCTCTGAAATGAAGATTATGTTTCAACAGATACTATGTTTTTGAGTATTTGTTTTTGATATTCAATATATTTAAAATTTACGTGCGGTTGTTTGTATATTTTACATTTTATTATTTGAAATTTTATTTACATCTTATTGTTTTACATTGAACCTTTGTTCATCGGGTCGTTATGACGCGAAGGAACACGAATGTGCGACATAAATAAGAAAAAAACAGAGTTAATAGCTTTCATACCTTCGTTCCTTAAAAAATAGAATTTTTTTAACGTTCACAATTAATTAATTAAATTAGTGCAGAAATTTGATCTACAGAGCGTTAAATTAACTGGCAATTGAGAGTGCAAAGGGTTTAAAATCAGATCAAATTCTTACCATAATGGAAATAATTCTTTCACTTTCTAAACTATTCGTTATTAAGTAAAATTACTTTGCTTCGTTAATAGGCAATCGAAGAAGGAACCATCTCTGGAGTCATTGATAGAAAATGTTACAACCGTGAAGGAGATTGCGGAGGATTTGGACGGTGTGCCGCAAATAGACATGGCACTTTTGGAACGCTTCAACGAAGCTCTAAACAGCGATTCCAGAAGCGCGTTGCTTGCCGTTTTAGAGGACACGAGAGATCGCAGCCGCGATCATTTGAAAAGAATTCACGAGAGTTTCAAACGATACGCTTCGGAGCCGTGCCCGATGTCTAAATAACATATTTCTCGTTCTACTTTTACGGTTCTCGTCGACTGTCTAAACAACGTTGGTTATGACAATTATCATTGATATTAGCGACACCGAATGAGCCTTCTTCTTGAAGTTGTTAAGTTTATATTTCCGTTCTGAGCTCCAACTCGCTTTGAATCGGATTACAGTCATTTTTCTTAGCTATTTTGCCGTGAACGACGGATTTATACGTCGTGGAAAGTATGTATGCTTTGAAAGTATTTTTGGTAAGCATTCAGGAATGAACAAATAGAATTTGGACAGATGATTGTTATTTTAGTGTTAATAAAGAAAACACTTCTCAATTAGAGTAAACCACAGCGAAAGGGTGAAAAGACTGTTTCGAAATCGATCTGATCGTTCTAACTTGGATATTGAAAGTAGAATGTTGTATGAAAACTGCAGGAATCTTATCTCTGTTGCAATTAACAGAGCTACACTCGGACGACAATTAAAGTTAGAACGATGATCGAACAATATCCTTTTGTAATTCGATAGCTTTCGAATTGAACCCAGTAATAGTTTTCTACTTGCATATGAATGCAAATCTGTAACATTTTTTGATACACATCTTCGTTACACGTCTGAACAATTAAATATGTAATTAAATGTTACACTGTATTTATTTAAACTATGCAAATAATATAATAAGAAGATTGAAGTACAATTCTCGCCTACTCTTTTCCCGCTTATCGAGCGATGCCTGATACGAGCGCACTTTTAGAAAATAAGGTTAATTAATCACAAATGGCGATTAAGGTCAGGCAAAATATCCGTAAATATCTTTTTAAGAGAAGCGGGAGCAATTTATATTGTATTTTGAGATATTAATAAGCAGCCCCTGGCTTCGCAGAGATTCTTTGCCTGATTACTTTGCCGTCACATTGTATTGTGTTGCAGCGTGAAATTGTTATCTCGATTTTCTATCACTCTGTAATTATTCTTGCGATATTAAAGTCCTATTGTTTTATTTTCTTATTCTTTACTTTTTCTTTTTCAATTTCTATGGTCGCTCGCATAGAATCTTCTCTTTTTCGGTGAGTTCCTAACAATCGAAATAAAGCTCTATAAAATTTTGTTCACCTATAACATCTCGATCGACTTTTGCCTATATATTCAATCTCTTATCGATCAATATTCTGTTAAATTACAATTATAATTTACATACATACAATTTTATATAATTATTGTAAGAAACTCTGGAATTTTCGTTAATGATTACGAAATATAATTATAACAATATCGACCCTCGATATTCGAACCTGTTTTGTCACTTTCGAGACACGCGTGAAGAAGTATAATTTTATCGTTTCATATTAAAACGTCATCAAAATATTATTCTAATAGTGAGAATACAATGTCGAAAAAACGTTCGTATTCAACGTCGTCCGAGGAAGCCTACGATCATTGCATGGGAAGAATATTTTCATCGCGGTACTCGAAACGTGAATATATCGCGAAATTAAAAAATATTCATGCAACTGTGAGGTCTTTGGAGGAAAGTTTAAAGGTTTCACGGAGTTTAGAGGCTGAACAGTGGTTGCGACATTCCACGTTGAAGACGAAGAGCAGAGTTATGATTGAGGACCTGAAAAAGGCGAATAAACGTAACAAGAGCATGCTGAGTATGCTAATAAAATTTTGTTAACGCTATTTCATTTCCCTAAGACGTTAAATGACAAATAAACTTGATCTTTTGTTAGAATACTTAATTATTCACCTAAACGAGAGATTTAAATACGTCAAAGCTGGTTGGCTTGGTAGAGCTAGTTGTAAATGCAATTTAAATAAGTAAATAGATTTTATAAATAATAACAAGGAATTTTCTTTATCAGAGGTGCAATAAAAAAGGCCGCGATACCGGTATTTTTAATTAAATGCAACTTAATGTTGAAATGCAACGTTGGTTACCAACGTTTCCCTTTCTAATTTGTCATTGCAGACTTTTAAATGTTTTAAAATTTTGAAACTTTAAGTAGGAGAATAGCTCACGGAATGTAGAAAAATTTATTGTGCAATTTGCAGATCTATTTCGGCAAACGGTGACCGATATTCATGTTGGAATCGAAATCCCTTTGCCGGAATCGCTGAAAAGGGAAGTTCAGCGAACTTGGCATCAAAAGTGAAGTAATCCCGTTATTTGTCGTCCTTCGTATCATTTTCGTAAAATAGTTTTAGAAAATGACTTAACAAAAGTATTTAATGAAATAAGAGTGAACTGGAATATATGGAAATCTATTATTTTACTGATTAAAACTTAAAATTAATTAATCAGATACGATGTATTATTGACGCAAAACGAGCAACTGAAGAAGAAAATTACTTCCGCGGATTCTCGGATTGAAGAGAAAGTCAAACAGGTTCCTATTTTACAAAATGAATTTTTATAAAGATAATTTTGCATCTAGATAAGGGATTTACAGTTTGTATTACCAATAAACTATTAATTCATAGTGTCCGATGTTTTCTGCACGTTGAAATCTATTTTTTATTAAATGATAAAGAAAATTAAATCTACTGATAATGGAAGAGGACCAACACGCTTTTTTTTATCTCTAGATCGACGATCTTCAGCAGAAGGTATTAAACCTTGCGGAAAAGCTCGTCGAACGAAACGAGGCAATCCAAAATATTTGCACGAAATACCTGAACCTAAAGAAACGAAAAGACGAGCAGGAAGTCCTTCTGAAGGGCTCCATCGAGACTCTTCAAGTAACAATCTTCATTGTATTTACAGAAAATGATAACATCACCTTTAAAAATTTCCTCAAAAGACGAAGAATTTTCATAAAATAAAAATTACCTTTAAATTAGTAATTTTATTATCAAATAAAATATAATATTGAAATAGTAATTAGTATTTAAGTCTTAGTTGTTTTCTACCTTAATTTATACAAGTTATTTATTTTTTCTTAGCTTACTAGCCATAACTTTTTTGTTTACACATATTTTTCTCCTTTTTCTTTTTTTCATATAGTCCAAACTTGTATTAATTTGTGTTTCATACTTTGTATCAAAGGGTTCACTCCATAAATTTAATAAATAATCGCTAGAACTCTAGGAGAAAGTTTATTTAATAGAATTCCCACTAAATTTAGGACGCTCTGCAAAAGGTAAACAGTTCAGCTACCAAAAAGAGCTCGAAGATGTCTTTGTTTCCCAGTAAAGATTCATTATTATTGCGAGAATCTCGACGAAGCGATCGTCTGGCTCACGAGAATTCGCTTCTGAGACTTCTTCTACAAGAAGCGAAGAGAGGATGCAAAGTTACTCGTTCATGAAGTAACACGATGCATTTCGGAAAAGCTGTGTAATTTTTGAACATGTAAGTCAATGTATAGAACGATTATTATTATTTATGGCGAATAAAATAATTGTACTTGTTGTGAAACAGAGTTGGCGTAATTAAATTATTATCCCCGTCATACAAATTATTAATTTTCAAAGGTTATCAACGTTTTAAAAAAATGTTCGATGCGATAAATAAATTAATTTACATTTCTTCGAATGATCCATAGAAAGTATTATTTTTAAGAAATTATTATAATGTCAATTTCACTATCAACGTAATAGAATTAGTTAATTAATAAAAAATAGAATTTAATAGAGTTTGCATTTCATTCCTTCGTCTTCTAAATTCGTCGCTTTTTACGACGATAGTGCCAGGTTACACGGACGCGATATTTACATCATCGGAGCGGTAATTACGTAAATTACATAATCGAGACGTAAGTAGATTAAGGAATTGTTTGAAAATTGGATTAGCATCGATCGATGTCACAGGTGCTTCTCTATAAAAAGGCCGAATCGGTGAGGGTGCGTCTTACTTGGTGCTCAACAGCATTAAGAAAACTAACGAATTCGCATTAATTAAGTCCCATCGATCATGTAAGTCAAAACACTTTTTCATTCTGCCGCTCTGTCTCTATTTGTACGCCTGAACACCATAGGATCCATAATATTCCACTTTGTCAATAAATGGACGTAAAAATTCGTAATATCTCCGGAATTATTGCCACACTTATAACTCATAATTATTTTTTCCCCAAAGTACCTCGTCAATTATATATAAAATATGTGAATAAGTATAGAAAAAAGTGAAGTAAAAAATTCAGGAAACATCGTACAATTTCAATTTCGTGCGTTACTGTCTGGCATAACATTTGGAAAGATTGATAAATATAATTTTCAATATGTGATGCTTGGAAAAAACAAAGGAATTCGCTTCATATTAACCCCTTGCCCTACAATCGCGTGTGACACTCGTGATACGGTAAATGGAATACAAAATTTTGAAGTTCTTCAAAAACTATTAAATTGAAAATATCTGTGAGTCCAAAGATAATCAAATTAATTCTGCACTATTAATATTGAATTTAATCAGATAGAACATCAGAAATCCATCATAAATTTTTAATTTCAGAAATTAAAACTGAGTTATTATGCACTCATTGTCAGTTGCAAAAGAAATCGTAGGACAAGGGGCTAATTAGATTCGACGCAACAAATTTCTTCTTTCTTTAACACTAGGTTTACGGGCCTGAAATCTGTTCAATTACAATATATTAAATAAGGGCTTTGAAAAAGGAGGAATCAAGCGGCAAAGATGGTAATTCGTTAAGTCATTATTGTATTATAAAATACACGTGAAATATCTACTGTACAGCGTCTCTGTGAATTTGAGAAATGTTTATAAGCAAGTAGGAACCCGTCAATTTGACGGCTTCCGTAAGTCTAGTGTTAATGTTTCTGGAGTTCAAACGCTACGGTCACTTTGCCAGGATCTACAGCTTTAGATAGATGTAGGAATCACCGAGGTTATGATTTATTAAATAATAATATATAAAAAAATATACCAGAAGTTCTACTAATACGAAGTCAATCATACTAATGTGAATCCACTGATTAACTCCAGAATCATCACAGCATCCTAGACCGGACCTAAACGCATTTCTAGCGCCGCCTGATCATGAAAGCCTTTATCTACTTCGCAGATACCAAAGACCTCGCTACTCTTCCACTTCGAAAGAGATCACACTCTGCCTGACATTAAATCTTCTACAATCTACTTTGCTAGTAGATTAATCGTCGCAATGTAACAACAAGAAACACCTGCAGAACTTTTGAACACTCAAAGAAGAATACTGACAGAACTAGATCAAACACGATTCAAAATGAAGATGTCAAAAGCGAAGCAGACACTGCTAACAATCTTTTCGTTCCTCCTCGCTCCATTATTTTCGATATCACTGATTCTCCTCTATCTTTATCGTCGTATCGTAGACATCGTTTTAAGAGTACAACTCAAAGACGAATACATCGGCCTCCTAAATGGTCCAGACTCAATCTGGGCGATAGAGAAGTCCTCTAGTCTCTCCATCATCAACATCCTCCTCATCCTCGAAAAGGATGCTCGTCATTCCAACGTGAACTTCCTCGAAAACGTCCGTCGACTGGTAAAAGAGCGTATCGTCGAGTCACCTTTCGAGAAGTTACGCTTGCAAAGAAGAAAGAAATTCGGTTATTATTACTGGCAGAAAACCGATGAAATCGATATCGATGAACGCGTCAGGTGGTTGGAATACGAGCGCACTAATTGCGATGGCAATTGCGACAATATTTACAACGGACACCTCAAGAGAATTCTATGGAACGTCTGCAATCAGCCTCTACCGGGTAATTCATCGTCCTGGGAGATCCTCGTTGGAAGATGTTGTCCCAGATCGAGTTCCCATTATCTTCGACGAATGGAGGAACGTTTGAAGAGCGGCAACATCAGGATACCGATTTTGTTTCGCGTTCACCATACCATAGGGGATGGCGTGTCCCTTCTGAAGATCTTTCAGGACTCTATCGTCGATCGGTCGCCGATGCAGGAGACTTATCTTGGAATGGACGACATGAGTTTCACGATAAAGAAGGAGGTGGAGTTTGAAACGATCACTGTGATTGTGCCGCAGGTGAAGAATCTTCGGACGGTGTTAGAGGAGGAGGATAATTTGCGTTATTCCTGTCGGAAGACTCTTCTCTCGGCTTCTATGCCGTTCATTGACCTGGTGCTGTTTTGGAATATCGCGCAATTGCTGCAGACTTTCGTTGATGCTTGTTCGAAGCGTTTTAAGCGCCTCACTGTGGAGGATGTTAAAAAAGCTGCGAAGACATTGGCGAGGAGGAAATGGAACGATTTGAGAAAGTTCTTTTTGGAAAACGTGGCGCAAAAGGCGAAGAAGTTCATTGAGTTTGTGGCCATCGTTGTCAGAGCTCCTGTTTGCTTGATCGAGCAAACTTTACGTAGCATGGATTGCAGGTTTGACTTTCGCCCTTCTCTTTTCTATTTAAGGCATTTTATTTCGAGTAAATGGGAAGTGGATGTAATTTTATATTAAAAATTATTAAAAATCTTTATAAAAAAATTATATTTTGTAAACAATTAATTTTTTTACAAAATATAATTAATATTGAACTAAAAATTAAAAACTTACAAAATTAAAAGTTGCTTTGTTGCAGTATTTTTTAGATGGGAATCACTTTCATTGCGTTGCCGTTTTGTATTTCGGATTTAATTTGCTGTTATTAGTTCGCCTAGGAGATATAGTTTCAGGTGGATTCAGAACATTCCTCATTTAGGAACTTAGAAAACGATAATTTATTAGGAATAATTCGTACTTCAGGAACTTTAGGAATCTTGAACAAATCTTTTCCAGAGATGACGAGAATTTGAATTCAGGTCCACTAATTATGAATCCGAGCCTTTAATTCTGTAGCTTTGCAGTTTAATTAAAGTTTATGGCATGCCCTTCAATTAAATTATCTGATTTTATTTTAAGAAACATAGAAATCACATCAGATTGTTATTCTTTTAACTTCCGTATTTCGGCTTCAAGAAAACTGATTTTATGACTTTAAGTCCGCAGTCTCCGTAGCTCTTAAAATAACGGTTGTTCATCTTGTTCACATAAATTTGTTTATTAATCCTTATATAATTGTTATATGTTTTTTAGCGTCCTTCACGGGCCAGCATTATCAGGCGAGAAACTGGTATCATATTGGCTGGAAGATGATTTTAAGAACTCCTACGATCAGAAGCTGTTTGCGAAGATTGAAAGCATCAAAAATATCGCAAAAGCGAAATTCGGAGACGTTTTGTTGGCGGCTCTGTCCGTGAGCTTGCATAAGCACTTTTTGCGTGTACGTAATCGCGTATTTGTGCAAAAAGCAACGTGCGACGATGTGGTTCGTCGATGACAATTACTCGGAAATATTCTTCCGGGTGCATTGTCGAATTTGTGAACGCTGAAAGTTAGTCGAAACTTCTGCAAAGTTTTTTTTTACATATGAAATAATGATCACTTCTCAAGGATTCTATAACCTTTGAAATCAAACTTAAAAAGTAGATAGGAGGATAATGAGAGGGTTGAGACTACGGCATCCGAAGTCATTCTATTTATATTTAAAGTCGATACAACTTTCGTTTATATAATTTTAATTTCTGCAAATTAGATCTCACCAATTTAATCATATTTTTCGCCAGGTCAATGAAACTGCTCCGGAAAAATTAAACGTCGTTTTACCAGCCAAGATAGGAAAAAGGGACGATAAACTTCCGCTTCAAAATCACTTCACAGTCGGCGTACTGCCGATATGCATTTCGCGAATAAACGAACGAACGTCTTTGGATCCGAGCGAGGATTCTCAAGTCCTCGATCGTCTCGAGGATATTAAAATTGCCAGTGAAAGATTACGACGGAGTTTCGATCATTCCGTTAATTTTATGGTGATCAAACATCTTTCCGCGATATTGCCGGAGAGTTTTTTGAGGCTGATTCTTGAGAGCCATAGCACTATGGTGGTGAGTAATGTGGCTGGACCGCAAGAAGTTCGAATTTTGGGTCATTCGTTGAAGAATATCGCTTTTTGGGCACCGAACAGGTAATCTACTGTCTTTCCCCTTCATTCTTATCGCGATTGATATTTAATTTTTGTTAACTCTTTGAGGCACGGGAATTAAAAAAATAAAATGGCCTATGCTGCACAGACATTTTTTTTTAATTGAACAAAGTTGGTTTAATTTTATCAACAATGTTATATATTAATATAAATTTTCGAGGTGGGACAAAAATATCCCACCATGCATACTCACACATCAAAAAGGTGGGACACTTTTAATCCCGCCGGGCCTCAAAGAGTTAACACGCTGAATGCCACGGGAGTCAGCGGTGATCGGCGCGCTATTCGATTCAATTTTCTTACGACTTTAACACTAGAACTAACAAACCAGTCAAAATGACTGGTACAGAATTTTTTCCAAAAATTCTCCAAGCCTATACGAGAGTTCTAAAATAGATATTCTACGTCCATCTTATAAAACATAAATTACCGAATCGATCATCTTTTCCACCTTTTAATCCCCCTTTTTTCAAGACACTTATTTAATATTTTTAAATATGATAGATTTAACGCCGGTAGTTCTAGTGTTAAAACGATAGAATTCACGAATTCGCCACTATATTCAATATTTAACTGCTGCTCGTGATACGATAAATAGAATAGAAAATTTTGAAGTCTTCCAAATATTATTAAATTAAAAATATCAGTGGTTCACGATACGATCGAATTATTTCTATGATGTTTAATATTGCGTTAAGCATAAGCTGTATCAGAAATCAGGGATAGATTATTGTTTTAGCAATTAATTCTGAGTTATTGTACATTCAGTCACAAAATAAATAGTAGGGCAAGGGGTTGAAAGAGTAAGGTACTGCCTAATATACTACTATTGTTACTTTTATCATTTTTGCCCGGTAAAGATACGGTTTTAATAGGAAAAGTCTCACTTCAGTAGAAACAGTGGAAGTAGCGAAGTACGGGTGGCATTCAACGTGTTAAAATTGATTTTCTGTAACGTGAAAGTAGCAAATGGAAAGTTTTATTTCTAATGAAATAAAACAATGTGCTATGATTTTTCAGAAGCTACACGGGTATTAGTTTCTCTCTGTTAACTTATCGGGGATATTTGCATCTGTCTTTGATGGCCGACAAAGTGTTAATTCAGGATGAGAAGCTGCTCACGGAAATCTTGGAAAATACCGTGCAAGAAATCGACGATCTTTACGACAGGCTAACTCTGTCGCTTTTGTCGAAGAGACTTCTGGAGAACGTTTCAACACCCACGAAAACAGGTATTTCATCGTAATTCAATTATTCGATATCTTTTCAAGAGATTTTTCCACATTTCTTTATCAATAATATGTTTGTTTGACTTCTAGAAATTATGTTTGACGTCATTTTATCATGCAAACAACTGCATCTAATTTTTTTATGGAAAATTACTATTTTTTTTGAAGGGGTACACCTTTCTGAAAACATTGTTGAAAAATAAATACTTGCAAATCCTCTTAATTTTTCTGATATTAATTATGTAAATGTATTTATAATTTAAAACTTGTATTTGTAAAAAGATAATTGATTGATATGGAAATTGTGCTGGGACTTCAGCTTTGAAATTACATCGCAGGATTTATTTTCAGAAATCGGCGTGTTGTGAAAAATGGAGGAAAGTCTTTTGCTATTACTTTTTATACTACCATGATATTGTGCCCAATAAACAATTTTTTGATACTACCTCTGAACATCAGGAAGAATATAATTTACGTAAAATTGAAGAGAAGTCTAATTAAACGTCTGCATCGAAACTTCGAACTTCAGACAATCGAGGAACCGGAAAAGCCTGGAGCTCGTCTAAAACTTCTATTTTTTATTCTTATATTACGTATTCTCATACTTTATACCTCGAAATACCTGCAAAATATACCTCATCGTCGTGAAACCTTTTGGATACTTTATTAAAACTCGCACCTTCGACGTATAATTGTTATAAAAATACTTGTATTTCGTAAGTTTTAAAAACATAGAACTTTTGTAAAAAAAAGCGGCTGCCGAAAAAATGCAGTCAATTCTCAGGGAGATAAAGGTACAATGTACTCATTAAAATTCAATAAGAGGACGTTTCAAAATATAAAAAGTGTTTCCATTAAATCATCCTCGCGACAGTTAATTGCACTACGTTCACTAGTAAAAAGAAGAAGGCAAAGTACAAAATTATTAAACATTTACAAAGATTAATTCCCTGAGTCTCTCAATTTATGGTGATTGTTGAGGTACTTTGACATCGTTGATCCTATAGAAATCCTTGCATTCCTTGGCGAAGAATCGTGATGATTTTCGCGAAGAATTAATCATCGATTTGCTCTGAGAAATAAGTATGGCCAGAAGACGATGTCGAAGAGAGCACCGAAGAAGGAGAAGGCCGCACAGCGGCGATTCGAAACATTTGGCGAAGCTTTTGCCAGCAAACTTTGCTTCAGAGAATTTGCAAGTTCAGGACGATCCTTTGCTTTCTCTTTTATGTTCTCCCTGCTGCAGATCGAAGATATGTCCGATTCCTCGGAACTTGTGTCGATGTACTTCCGATGCTTTAAAGGCCTAAATTGGAAGTCGTCAATTTTTTACAATGAAATATTAAACGTTGAATGCCATCGGTGTTTCTCTAGTTTCTTCATTTCTACCGAAGTGAATCTTTTCTCATTAAAATCACATCTTTACAAAGCAGAAACTTTAAAGACACAAAGAGATATATAGAAAGCAGGACTTTAACTTTTTGAGACCAACGCGTAAATATTGCCGGAATTAACAAATTCGTAAATATTACAATTTAACAGTCATATGAAATTTCATTGAATTCAATAACGCCGGTCACCGGTGACCCCCATGGCATTCAACTTGTTAAGATAGCTAAATTTTACTCTTGCATATTTCTGCTCCTAGAAGTATCTCTTCTCGATGTTAGATTTTACATTACCGTTTAAAATTGTTGATGCTATTATAAATCTAGCACAAACATGTATGCAATGCAAATTAATAACACCAATATTTGCCAAAAAAAAGTATCATATAAAAGAAGAAAAGAAACAGAAAGAAAAAAGGTAATAAAGTAAACAAAACAGAACCTTAATAAAATCACTCTTTCCCGGGAAATATAGATTGTGTAGCCTAATTATTAGATTTTGCTATATAAGATTCTACCCAACAATTAAAGACATATTTTAAGCTAATTTAGCTCAACAATTACTTCGTCCACCTCTTCTTCCTGATCTCTCGAGGAGAGGAGCTTCTCACATCGCTGAAAGTGTCATCCTCGATCCGACTACTGGTAGCAGGATCCTGATCTGTGCACGATTGACAAGGATAATTTAATTTCGAAGTTCGTGAGATCGTTAAAGTACAAGGATCCCTGCCAATTATCGTCGGGGATTCGTCCGTTGACGTTAAATCTTGATCGGCTTCTTGTTCCTCGTCCGCCTCTATCCCCGAGGTTTTCTCCTCGTTCCAAACGATTCTACAGTAAATTTTATAATTTCGAGATGTTTTAGTAGATTATTATTATTATTTTGATTTTTTCTAATTGCACGATTTCTTGTTTGACGATGTTTTAACAAGTTCTCATTTCGAGATTAACCCCTTGCCCTACGATTTGTTTTGTGACTGCCTTCGCAGTAATTCAGAATTTAAATACTAAAATAAAAATTAATCAGTGATTTTTGATATATCATATAATTTAATGTAATATTAATATTACAGGAATAATATTATCCCGTCGCGCCTCAATAATATTTCTAATTTTATAGGTTTTGCAAAACTTGAAAATTTACCTCATCGCGAGTGTCACTTGTTATTGTAGAGCAAAAGGTTACTTCGGTGTTTGAGTTTCTTACAATATTTTATCATTTATTTCTTGGGGGTATTATTATGTTACGGGGTTGTCGGTAATGTACAGTGTTAATAAACGTTTCTAACTCACTTTTCAAAATCAAAGTGCATCGCGTTGGAGGTCTGATGCAACAACTTCTTTGATTTCTCCGTTTTCGTCCGTTTTTTTGCCTATAAATTGCATTGAATATATTTAGTAGTTGTGCATTGATTATAGTTGGTAATTGTTGGCAAAACGTCTGTTAAAAATATCCTTTTAACAATTTATACCGAGTGCGATTCGTGATGAGCGTTCGCCGGGAAAAGGGCGCCTTTCGCTCGTGGAATTTTGCTGCATTTAGCTTGAAAAACTGGAGACTTTGGCCCGAAGTCATCCGTACTCTCAAATTTCTCAATTTCTACAGTTTTCTCGGTGTTGTGACACTCTTTGCCGAATTCAATTCTCTCTCTCCCTTCGACTTCTGCATCTTTGGGAAAGACATTTTCTTCGGAGTCTTTCTAAAAGTACCAAATAGCTTTTACATTGTTTCTTCGGAGGATTTTACTGTCTATCCGTATATTTAGGAAAGCACAATTTCCAATAATATCTAACGTCGAAAATTTCTACTCCTCGTCAAACAAACCTTCGGAATAATCAAGGAAACTTCGATAACATTCGTGCAATTCGCAACATTCTCCTTCTCACCGCATCCAGCTTCTTCTTCAGGGACGTAACACGTAACTTCCGTTTCCTTTCTCCTGCCAGGTGACAAACACTTTGTGCCCTTCCGCGATTGCGACTTTGACCTGAGTCTCGGAGACCTTCCCTGAAAATTCCTCCGCCCTTTACTCGCCTTTCTTTTATTTTTTTAAATGTTATCTTTCTACTTTACAACTGCTAAAGTGAGGGACCAGAAACAAGGCACTTGGGACGGAAGGGGAGATTGCTCTCGCACCGTCTAACCCCGCAATCTCGGTACTGGAAACCTGAGATCGACGAATGACAACCGAAAATAAAACACTCCTTTTGTCGTTCACATGACGACGCAACGGATGTGCGGGTCTCTCTTGCCAATAGCGCGCCAAAATTGAAAACGCGTGAGGGAGAGGGATGTCCCCATCCGTCGGGCGAATCCACGCAAATTGCCCCTCAAGTGCCTTGTTTCTGGTCCCGCAGTATATAATCATTTTCCCTAAGACCTACTATTTTTTTCCGAACTTTCGAACCATAGATTTTAATTCTTTACCCATCATTTACCCTCTTTAATCCTTAGCCCTACAATGACATGTGACATCCGCCACACTGTGAACTAAAAAGGAAATTTTGAAGTTTTCTAAAAACTATTAAATTGCAAATATTAGTTGATCACGAGACGACGGAATTATTTCTATACTAGAAATATTGCGTTAAGTTATACGTTATATCAGAAATTAGTGGTAATTTTTCAATTCAGCAATTAATTATGGGGTTATTGCACATTGAGTCAGAAAAGAAATCGTAGAGCAAGGGGTTAATCGTATTTGTCATCGAAAAGGTAAAATTCTCGAAAGAATTAATGAACGACGAACCATCGAGCCAGAAAAATTTGTTTTCTTCTTGAAATCGAGGAAGTTCGAGATATCGGGTTTGCTGATAGCAGCCTCATAATCGTACGAAATCACAGCAGGTTTTGTATCCTTGTTTCTCAGACGAGGAGTGACAAATCTTCGGTTCGTGGTTGTTTCTTGAACAACGCGTTGAGTTCTCGCGCTCATCGTTTTTTCATCACCGAGGCCACACCTGAGGATCGGTTTTATCAACATCACATTTACCGCAGTGCTTAATTCTAATTAACTTCTGTTAATAACATATTAATCAACGTAGTGTCGGAGCTACAATTTGAATAAAAAACTGCCGAAAACGACCGGAAAGGACTTAACGTCTTTAGATTTATCATTTATTTAATTTTCTTGAAATTGTGCCTAATTAAATTAGATTAAAGATACACTCATAATTTACGAAGTGAAATAGTTAAAGTACGTACACATATGTTATTTTTATTAACATATGGGCTACTGTTACCAAAAAAATTATTTACGCACAATTATTGATTCAAAAAATGACAAATCTTAGTTATCAAATGTACATTCAATGGGATGAAGCATCTGCTGTGCTTGAACCAGCCAAAATTTCATCTAATCATCCCCTTCGCGGTCCCCCGTTTGAAAAAAAACTTATCTAGCGTTAAATAAACTCGCAAAAGAAATACTTGACCCGCTGAAAGATGATTACGTTCATTCTATCTAATATTTAATATTCTCTCAGGTACTTCCAATCACTCGCATCTTAAATTTAAATCAACGATGCAAAATCCAACGAACTAGACATAGTTAATTGCAAATATTTGACGAGCATTATCGCAAAAAAAACGTACGCGGAGGCTACCGGTTCGCATTCGCCAGATTGCGATCCTTTCCGCTTGTTTCCACGTATAGTCAGCTTTCCCCAGAATTTTCCGATCCCTCGGGAATTCTTGCGATCGAATTTCTTCAACTGGAAGTCACGTAGATCGGCGGTATTTTGACACTCGGTTCCCTCAGCGTTCCATTTCGTTTTCGCTTTTGAAATTCGATGAAACGGCGACACCAAATGATTTAATTTGCGACGGAGATGCGGCTGGAATCGAAACTGCCTTTTTCTTAGATCCGCCAGTATTGTCGACGATGGAATTCACGTTTTCCAGATATTCGCGAGAACGCCGCACATTTTCTTTAGCCTGTACTTACAGCTGACATTTCCTCAAACAAATGGAAATTTCAACTCTTGCGGAACTTCAACGTTTATTTGACCGTTGCCTACTCGATCGTCGTCGAATTTTTTATATAAAGGGGAATAATTAAACGGGACTGCGGTGAGTATGGGGAGATTTTGAATCATGGTTATAGCAGGATAAGGGGGTCAAATAAAAAGTCCATAGTACTTCCAAAAGAAGAAAAATTGGCCTTCAGAAAATGGCAATGTTTTGAAAGGGTATACCTTTTCTAGAAAATTGACCAAAAAATACATCTTCCTAGATCCTCTCAATTTTAACTTACAATTAGTACCATCTGAGAATTGATTCGCGGCCGGAATTCACCATCAGTAATTGTAGGAAGCGGAATTAAAAAAGAAATTACCCTTCCTATGAAATTGAACTACTTACAAAATTGACTATAATTAAATGCTCCCAAATCCTTTCAATTTTTGATTTTGTACCGTTAATGGAGTGATATTATGACCGGAAATCGCCATTAGCAATCGTAGGAAGTGGAACGTAAAAAGAAGTTAACCTTCTTACGAAATTGCACTACCTAAAAAATTTGCAAAAGATAAATGTTTCCAAATTCTCCGAATTTTGACTCGATACCATCAACATAATATAAGAGTAAAACTTTTAAATGCGACTGGAAAGTTATTTGCAGTTTAAAAACTACTCTAATTCTTGCGATTTGAAATTCACTAGTTCTTATGCCACGAACACAATGTAATTTTTAAACTGTTGACGATAAATATTTATTAGCAGACGTTTGAAAAACGTTTCCAGCATTTAATATATTCTTTTCGCCAGAAATAAATACTGTTGCGTTGTTTTATACAAATTGGCATACAATTTTGCCATGCGTCGACTAAAGTAGAACATTTGCATGAATATTTCATTTGTGTTCGTTACATGCGGCATTAATTCACGAACATCGTTTAAAACTTTAGTGGGAGGAATGGAAAATATCACGTTACATAATATTTCCATTCTAAAGCTGAGTCATCAAAATAATTTTGATCTCCTGTAAATTCGTGTTATATTTCTTCCTCGTTGTTTTCGACGATTACAATAAAACAATTCGAACAGCTTCATATTTTCTTCCTGCAACTGGGTTGTTTTTACATGTTTTTTTTTTCTAAAACTAAATGTACAGAATATTAACAATCTACATAAATTTGCATCGTATTCCGTTCACAGTTTTAACGCTAGAACAACCGGCGTTAAATCTATTACATTTTATTATATTAAATAAGTACTTTAGGAAAAGACGAATGGAAAGGTGGAAAAAATGATTAATTCAATAATTTATGCTTTATAAGATGGACATAGAATATCTACTCTATGGCTTTCCTGCAAACTCGAAGAATTTTTTTATAAAAAATGAAGGACCAGCAATTTGAACTGCCTCGGTAGTTCTAGTATTAATTCGATAACTTCGCTTTTCAAATTCCATTTTGCGGTTTTTCTCTCAAAATCGAAGTTGAAAAATATTCTTAATCTGCGAAACATTCTATCACTTTTGTTCTTCCTCGACATTAATCCACTTTTATCGAATTCTACAGAATTCTTCAAGTTCGATTTCGTAAAATCATCCTCGATATTCTGTCGCAGGTACTACAAAGAACTTCACCCTGATAATTAAATCACCATTGCTTTGTAATACTGTTTTCTCTACGATTAATTCGTTATCTGAGAATCGGCCTGTGCAAAAGTATGCGAAATACGAATCTCGCGATTTTCTCGTAAGCCAGGAACATCAAGGCAGCTGTGAGGACCGTTTGCAGTAATTTGGCTTCCATCCCTTTGTACAAACCGGATAATCCTTGTTTTCTGCAATAATTTCAAACGTTCGCCGAAATGTTGCCGGAGATTGCAACAAAAATTTGGTTAAAGTAATAAATCAAACTTACTTCAGTATATGGAAGAGAATTTCTAACGTGCCGGCATTTGGTGGGAGATTTGGATACTTGTGGCCGTGCTAAAAAGTGAATAATGATCGGTAATTAATTATCGAATATATATAGCTGGATACAGCTACGATTTTTATTTTCTTCGGTTTTCAATTAAGTTAAAATTGATGACAAGAATTTGCTATTCGCCGTTCAACGATAAATCGATTACTTCATCAATATTACAATACGACGTCTTTTCAATATTTAACCCTAGATCTACCAACGTGGCCAAAATAATTTATTCTGAATTTTTTATATATATTCCTAAAGTTTCTAAAGCTGTTTCTGTTTAAATTTTCTACGATCACGTTCTCCGCCTGCTTTATTTATTTTCATCAGACTTATTTACTTGGCATTTTTAAATACACTGGATTAATCGCTACTAGATCTATTGTTAATTAGATTTAACACTAACCGTACCGTGAGCGGTCAAATGAACGGTCCAACGGAATAAAAATTTGCAAATTTTTGTAGTAACAGCCGTTTTAAATAACAGCTGTTTTCTGCGTTCTTTTTAACATTAAATTGTCAATCTCCTGCATATCTTTTGGAAAAATATTATCGTTATTTTTTAACCAGCCAAACAATTGACCCAAGTAAGATAGATACTCGTAAAGTGCTAATACGGTTAGTGTTAACATTCGTTGCTTTTTGGATAAATTGCAATATCTAAAAATTGCGAAAATAACGACGGAATTAACAAGTCCTCCATACCATACCCGAGTAGGAAACTTGACTTTTCCTTTATTAAAAAAAACAAACAAATAAGAAGTATAGCACACATACCCTCAATTTCGTCTGAATTAACTGCAACGGATACGTCAACACTGTGGCGACAATTTTTGCTAAGGCGCCAATGCCGAAGAAAATCCAAGCGGGTGGTTGTTTCCCACTGAAGGATCCCATGATCCTTCTCTTTATGCTCTCGTAAGTCATAAACTGAATAGCCGGATTCGCAACGAGGACCAAACTAGGCAATGTACCTGCCCAAAGTTTCTGTATACCTTCGTATTTCCATATGTGAACGAGTCCGTCTGCAAAGTGAATCCCCAAATGCGTTCTCGAATTTCAAATACAGGACTGCGCTGTTTTCACGTAGAATATTTTAGTCAAAGCACCTTTTTCCGAGACTTTGTCATTTGCAATGGTACAAATATTTAACCGAAAATTTTAACTATCACATGTAAGAGAAAAAAGATGTCCTCAAACGTGGGAAGAACGTCAACATGATTATTTATTACGTAATGTTCGAAGAAACCACGAGCTGCTGGAACACTTTCTCGGAAGACATTAATTTTGTTAATTCCTTGAAATTACTTTTAGCGATTTAATCATTCAACCTATTCCCCCGGGGTGTTAATGGTGTTTTTGGAAAATTATTTAAAGAATAGTCGCTAATTATATCGTAAAATAATAAAAGTGCCTTTGGACATAAGCATTGATCATTTCTGTTGAAGCTGATGTGATTCTTACGGGGTTATTTCGAGCCGGTTATCGGCTATGTTTCAGATTAGATAATTTATGTGAGTGATAACAATATTGAAGATATCGAGCGTATAATTGCAGTTTTACGGCAACGATAAGCAAATAAACGTACCGTATAGTGTGCTGTACTCGTTGTTGTTTGTCTCTGGACATTGGCCGATGCCTTTCATTTTCAATCGTGTATTTACGACCCAAAGTGGCGTCGTCGTAAGAACGTTAATTACTCCTGGAATGAATAAATTACACGACGTTGAATCTCGCTTGACTTGGGAGACTCTGAACTATCTCTGATCGTTGGATAAACATCGCGAGGACTTCATGTAAATTTCTGTTTTCGAGGAGAGACGTTAAGATTGGGGAAAAGCTGCGGCGATTTTTGATTAATTTAGAGGGTGGTTTTGACACTTTGTGAAACGAATAATTTTTTTCAATTTTCCCGACACAATGGAAATTAATTTAGGACGATTCTTTGACGTTAGATACTTGGCTTTTGAAGATGGCAGTAATTACGAGTATTATAGGAAACTTTTGTTAAATATACACAATAATTCTTTTAAAATCAATGTTAGGCTGTTGGAAAATCAGCTGAGAGAAAATAAAGTTAATGATACCTTGAAACAACACCGCAAAGAGTTAATAAGTTAGTACGTAGGAACAAGTGAAATTTCTTGGAAGTTTCAAGCAACAATATTGACGAGTACTTTTAGCGTCAAAGTACAAGTATAAAGCGGCACAATACTATTTTAATTTTCAACATTCTTCTTTTGCAACAACCACGCTTTCAATATTCGAAATTTCATTTTACTGTGATCTTTTATGCTGATAAATTCTTCGTCAAAGAGCGTCCCACATAGAAATTTGAATCCAATGCAAAATATACAACAATAAGGCATTAAGAAACTTCTAAACATTTTAAATTCAATATGCGCCGAAAAAAATACACGTAAAAACAGAAAGAAACCTTTCTTTCACTCAGCCCGTCAACGAATCCTCACAATTTCATTCTTAAAGTGACAATCAAGCAGATAATAATCATAGATTATCATTTAACGCCATTTATAATCTGGATGACGCATCTTAATCCTCCATATTCTCAATGGAAAAGATAAAACCATTACCTGCGATCGACGCGACAAGCAAATCATTCCCAGCCGACTGGTTCTTTTTGCCCTTCAGCATCTTCAGTCCGTGGAAAGTGTAAAAGTAAACGAAATTGCTGGCGCAGAGACTCTGCAGAACGGGCACCACTCCTCTGTACAATGTATGCCTTCAAGAATAAACGTACGTTTCATTGAAAGCCGAAGAAGCCGAAGGCTATTCCGAGAGAAACTAAACGTTTCTAGCCGGCCGGCGCGTTTAACTACGTTCGTCTCTACCCGGGATAAGTACAGTTTTCGATGCGCTCCTAGCTATTTCGATACATTTGCATATTTATGGTCCACCTAACGGAGCACTGTGCTCGTAAATGACGATAATCGTTTTGCGCTTTCGAATTTTTTCATGTAAATGTCCTTTTTATTGGATGATATGTCGGAAAGGAGGGGTTAATACGATGTAGTTTTATTGGTTGCTCCTTTGATTGTGAGTGTTAGGGTGATAGGGACTATAAAAGATTGTTTTTCAACGAATGACCTTTTTATTTGAAGATGGGTCGAAAACTAGGGATTAATTAGATGTTGGTTTATTAATTTCTGCTTTGATTGCGAGTGTTAGGGTGACAGGGACTAAAAAAGTTTGTTTTTAACGAATGACCTTTTTATTTGAAGATCGGTCGGAAACTAGGGATTAATTAGATGTTGGTTTATTAATTACTGCTTTGATTGTGAGTGTTAGGGTGACAGGGACTATAAAAGATTGTTTTTTACCGAATGACCTTTTTATTTAAAGATGGGTCGAAAACTAGGGATTAATTAAATGTTGGTTTATTAATTTCTGCTTTGATTGCGAGTGTTAGGGTAATAGGGACTAGAAAAGTTTGTTTTTAACGAATGACCTTTTTATTTGAAGATGAGTCGGAAACTGGGGATTAATTAGATGTTGGTTTATTGATTTCTGCTTTGATTGCGAGTGTTAGGGTGATAGGGACTAAAAAAGTTTGTTTTTAACGAATGACCTTTTTATTTGAAGATGGGTCAAAAACTAGGGATTAATTAGATGTTGGTTTATTAATTTCTGCTTTGATTGTGAGTGTTAGGGTGATAGGGACTAAAAAAGTTTGTTTTTAACGAATGGCCTTTTTATTTGAAGATGAGTCGGAAACTGGGGATTAATTAGATGTTGGTTTATTGATTTTTGCTTTGATTGCGAGTGTAGGGTGATAGGGATTATAAAAGTTTGTTTTTTAAATAATGACCATTTTTCGAGAGATGTGCAAAAGTAGAAGTTGATTAGGTGTAATTTTGTTGCAGGGTATTAGTATTATGAATGTGAAGTGATAGGGATTGTAGGTGTTTGTTTTTTTTAGGTATAATTTTATTGGGGGTAGTGTTTGAATTACGAATGTTTCAGTGATAAAGGCTGCGCGAGTTTGTTCTTGAATAAATGACTTCCTTATTTGTTGACGTGTTCAATAGCTCAAAGTAATTAGTTATCGTTTTCCGTGACGCAGAAAAAAAATTTAAAGATATGTATAAAACGCATACTTAACTACTTCAAACAATGTCCAATGTGAAAAAAAATTTAATAAATATTCTCCTCCCATCGACTTCAAAATCAACAGAATCTCATAACACGTGGATTTTATAATCATCCAGAACGACTGCCGATCTTTCACGTAGCACATTTCAATAACACTTCCGCATTCCAAGCGTTTATCATATTTCGGGAAAGGTGACATTGTCTCGCGTACATAAAAGAAGGAGGAAAAACTTACGGTCCTTCCTTCGCGACGAGTTCGCGAATCGTTGCGAAAGTGTTCTTCGATTCTCGGCCATCCTCGACTGTGCAAAAAGAAAAGATATTCAGGCTTACACCCTGGATGTGTCTCTTTCGGGCCCATGGGCCCGTGGTCCTCTCGGACAATGATATCAGGGGCCTCCTGCCGATATCTCCCGGTTTACTATACAGCAATCGCTAATGCAACTCTCGATAAGCGAGCGAATACATTCGAACTCGCATAACGAGGATGATTTCGCGAATTAGGCCCACTGAATTATCGAAAACTGTCTTAAGTCCACGCAAAAATTAAATAACGTTTCAAAAATAGTGGCCTTTTGGTCCGTATAATAAACCTCGACAAAAAGAAAACGGCATATTAGATAATGGGACTTGCGAAATGACGATGCAGCGTAAACGAAATCTCGAATGGGATGATTAATGAGTATCGACGTTACGTAAACGATCTCGCTCCTTTTTTTTCTCGGATGGATTTCGGCAGACTTTTTATCGGCGTACAGAATGTGCTAAAATTTTTGCACTCTTTTTTTTTAACTTGCTCATCGTACAGCTCGCTTTCTATTCTTTACAATTGGATTACTTTTCTGTCGAAGAGATTCATCGTAATAGGTTCGTGTAATTGGACTTAAAATTTGTTTAAATAAAGACATATGTTTGTTGGTCGTATTGCTGCTATTAAATAATCGTAGTACTTTGAATGTAAATATTCTTTTTGGACGAGATAGGTCAGAGGATGTTTGTTGTGGCGAATATTTTTTCCGTGAAGTATTTACTATTTACATATTATTAGGTGTATAAATTTCTTCTTATAATTATTTTTAATTCTTCATTTCGAAAGAGTTGAGATATGAAACTCCTTAGAGGCATCGTCAAATATATGATTTTTTTAAGAAAGAATTTGAATATAATGTTTCTCGTTTATAGATCATTAGACATATTTTTACATTGAGAAACAAGTTTAGGCTTATAATTTCTTAGAGAGTTTCCAGATATTTTATTACCAAATAGTGTTCATTTAAGAATCAATACCTTGGTCTGGCTGCCTGATTATTACTATTTATTTTAACAAATTAGACACAACAGGTTTTCTTTAAATTATCATCATTGCATGTCTATCAATATACGTGGAAATGGAATTAACAAATAGAAAAGAAGCTTTCCTAATTTGTTGAATAAAGTGGTTGCGTTATCTGAATCTTTTGTACACAGTTTTATCTCTGTTTCACGCGACATCCGGTTCATTCACCATCGAGAAATGCATTACATGCAAGTAGTACAATGCTTTAGTTCAAGACGGTACGAAGATAATCCGATTTTTCTCCACGTTCGTACGACTTCTATGCGTCGATGTTCGACGTCTTCGTGATATTGTTTAAAAATCGTGTTGGAGTTTAGCGAATAAATTATCGAGATATATTTCTGCGGTGTTATGGTGTATTATACATTGTACAACAGCGTTAACACGGTAAAGGTCATGGGGGTCATCGATAACCACGCTGGAAATGCAATGAAATTTCTTGTGATAATTATCTTAATTACTATCATTAATTTCTTAAAGATAATAATCACGAGCACCTATACCTTCTTGATATTAGAATGTTAATTTCAAGTTGGCAAATTATTAATCAATGTGTAGTTCATTTTTTTCTTCAACGGTAGCCTTTCAAATTATTACGTAATTTTATAAAAAAAAATAAAAAATAAGATAAATTATGTAGTTTCAGTAAAAAGAGAAATATTCTAAATAGGTCTGATATCCAATGTGTCAATTATAATAAAGACATCACTGAAGTAATACTAATGTTTCGTTTTGTTTTCCAACTTATCAATTATTAACAACATTTCACTAAATTGCAGTTTTTTTAACCAATTATTAGTTTCATGAACATTAAATCAGAGTACATTTAAAAATACCTATCGCCATAGACTTAGACTTTGTTTAAACAAATGCCCGCCGTAATTGCACATACTAAAACAACGTTAAAGCGAAAAGTCGACAAAATGCCATCATTATCATTATCAATAGAATGAAATACTACGAGCCGCTGATTTAACTCGTAGAAATTAGTATTCGAAGTTTACTCTGTCAACTTGAAATACTGCCATTTACATATTTTCTTAAGCGTCGTTCGTGCCTGTATTGTACTCGGTTGAAAAGGACATAACGATGGTTAGTTCGAGTGTCATCAATAAATCAAAAAGTGACAAGACAAATCTGCCATTTAACGGTGTCAATGTTAATTATAATTTTTAATTGACAGGAATTCCGAATAATAGCGCTGCTAAATGGTTGGTAAATTTAATGCAACATGGTAATCATGAGTACCATTATTCCAACCTTTTAACGACGAGGAACTCGCAATATTTTAACTCATGAAAGGAAAGTGCATTCCTCGACTCATCGAGGAAAGACAGAAATAATTAACAGGCCGAATATAATGCAACGATAATGACGGATTCGCGTCAAAGTGCAAAATAGTTGCACACTCTGTTCGCATGATTTTGTTCTTGGAAATTGTGTCGAGGTACTTCGAGTAAAGTTTTTTTTGGCGTTTACACTAATAAAGAATGAAAATGAGTCCTGACTGGACTCCAATCAACCATAAAATCCTAAGAGGCCGTATGAAGATATCGCGTAGAAAGATTCAGCTTCGCTATATCATAGAATATAAATAGACAGCTAATGTAATTCTCAATAAGTGCAAACTCACGTTGAAGTCGGCAGCGCACAGTGTCCAATGGAAAAAATGTTGCCATGGCAACGACGCTGCCCTGAAATACAATCGTTACCATTAACTAAAAATTGCCGACTCATTAATAATGCAATAATTGTCACACATGTGCAATGATAATGAGGATATAACGTGATAATGCAAAATTTTATCACAATCGGAATTAATGCGAAAACGACGGTAAAATGTATCGTTTGAACTTACGGCTGCCCCGGATATCGCGTGCACCAGTGACTCGTAGGTGAAGAGAGCTCTGTTTTCAATGCCCATTTTCTTTTAAATTCAACGACAGCTCGTAGACGAAAATAGTAATCGTATTGAATCGACGACTCGGACGTGGCAGTGTTTATTTACGTCGTTCGCGATTCAAAATTACCGCGCGATTTTATTAAGTCCAGGCGCTCGAACGTGTCTCATCGTTGAATCTGTAGAGTTCAATTGGTTCTGTTGAGAATTATTGTCACAACGGGATTTTTTGTATTTTTAGGATCGAGATAGGTGTATCGGGCGCTATTGTCACGCCAGAATCGGTCGTGTTTGCGGAGACGAGATAAGTTCTTTGAGAAGCACGCTAGAAACGAGTTATTGGTATCGGTGAAGTTCAGGTGACACCGGAAGTCCTATTAGCATTGAATCGGCCGGTGTAAAATAATGAGAAATGTTACCACCGTGATCGAATGACTTATAGCGATGGATAGAGGTTAATTACTATAAATCTATTACTTCTAATCAGCTGATAAGTTCCCATTTGAACTGAATATCAAACTGCTTGTTTTCACCGGAGTAAACCAAGTATATAAAAAGTCGCATATAATTCTACCGGTAGATTTAAATAAACCGCAGTAAAAACTTTATCAACACTACTTTCCAAGATTGATGTAATCCTCTTAAAAGTCACCAGTGCATTTAAATTATATGCACCGCTAAATCAGAGTCACCTACGTCAATTTCAATCAAGATCTACCAACATTTCAAACTTTGCGTACACCGTGAAGTATCCTCGCAACTCAAGACCGTCAGAATACTGCCAACTAAAATAAAAATTACTCATCCAATCACTCGTACAACGGAATTACCTCGAACTCCATCCAAAAACTCTGTCACGATCTACGAAGCATTCTCAAGCAACTACTCGCACCAGAATCACTGGTATTCGCAGCGCCAAGTTAATTACACCGACAATTACCGGTCGCGATCTCTGAATCAGCGCGCGGAACTTCGTCTCTCCTCCTCCCGGTTTCTTTCCGTTATCCGCGCGACTAGCTCGATAATTTCACGTCGTCGCTCGACGAGGAGCGCGCTGAAACTGACTGAAACTGACGAGCGAGAATTTCCTACCAACGTCACATGCAAAAGAAGCGTCCCACGTGCTGACGATCGCAACGTCGTCACGCAAGAGCGGCGGCCTTCGCGTTCGTCGCAGCGCTTTTACGCTTCTTCCTTCGTGCACGAAAGAAAAGCCGGCGTTCTCATTGAGAATCGCGCCGGTTCTCTTCGCCGTTTCTAAATGTCGCGGCCGAATTCGTGCTCGACTTTTCCACGGGACTTCCGCGACGGCTCTCGACGGACGCTCGATAAAATTATCTCTGACATGGCGGAGAAATTCGCATGCTGTACGCTTGCGCGTCTTTTATGCGCTTGCGGGGACGCTGATAACAGCTGGCAGGTCGATGAGTTCACGGTGTGCATGCGCTTTTCGCCGGTGTACTGTGATGTGCTTTAATGACGCGCGGTGGGGGTGTCCTGTTTCGCGTTAATGGTGGGGCGTGTAGTGATTTCTTTCTTTTCAGTTGGACATTTGGCTTTAATTATTTCGGTTGTTCTGGTTAAGATTAACACGTTGACTGCCATGGGGGTCACCGGTGACCGGCGCTATTGAATTCAATGAAATTTCATATGAGTTTTAACTGTATTTTTTTATCAGAAAGTTCGAGTGTTAATGTATCCGAATTATACATTAGTATTTGCAGAATCATATTTCAACGGTTATCTTTTATCTTTTCAATTCGAATCCTGTATACATGCCTCGATAAGTTACAATCAGATTTTTTCTCAGACCGCATATATGCGTCAGTAGTCATCAAAGGGTTAATGAGCAAGGTGAGCTTTGTTAGAGTTCTTTTGATAACTGTGGAGTATTAGAAAGAAATCTCGGTGGTTCGAAATTGACGTAAAACTGTAGTTCATGGACAAAATGGTCGTAGCTGTTGAAGCCGAAGAATACAAAAGAACAAAAGATCCCCATGGTGCACCATTAACGATCCTAACAGTACCTCCGTTGCACAATTGTGGGGAGCGTGTTGCTATAACCCTTGGTCGATCGAACCATGAAAATGATTTGAGTTTGAATAAATATTATTGCTAGATAGTATTCTCTATAGAAATTTCAAATTGCAAACGTAATAACATTTAATTAATGATCAACCAACGGCACATTTTATCATCGGTAGTACTATCGATTACTCGTAAATGAGAATGCAATTACAAAATAACGTTTTCTTTCTATTACGCAAACTTTGCACTTTAACGTGAAAAAGTTATCTGCGATTATTAAGCAATTTAACCCCGCTGATGTGTACAGCATGAGCCAGCAAAAGCGACGACTCGGTGTTTTTGGCGCAAGTTCAATTTATTTGTATTCTTCGTTTCAGATATTTTTGCAGTAATTGTACGATAACAGCGATCGAAACAACTCTCGGTGATCTACCCTGTTTTGTAATATCAAATTCGCAGATAACGTTGGGTATAATTGTTACCCTGAAACATGATATTCGGTTGTACCGTAGAAATCTATAGACAATTCATACAATGTATCGAAATGTAGATCGTATTCCTCGCTCAACGACGATGAAACAGAAAAATGTTACGAAATTCTCTTGGAGCATGAAAGTGTGCTTCTGCAGGATCAAATAAAATTCAGGTGCCGGGCATTCAAATATTCAAATGTTCCTAGTTTGCGAGTAAAACAGACTGCAATCAAAATTGAATGTAAATTACGATGTAATTTATACGTTCGTGGCACACAGAATATCCCCGCGGAGGATTCTTGGCTTTTTAATATTTTATTCGAGGAAAGAAACAAGAACATGAAATTACAATCACATTTGGAGAGGAGGTTTGGTGTACGGGCAAGCATTTAATTTTTAGGACGTAGAAATTACGCGATTCCGATTTAGAAACGTGGAGAACGAAGTAAAATGTTGTTTTCTGCTTTCTGTGAATTTTTAGTTACATTTTAAATTCGCTGATTATTTTAACTTCCGTTATTTTTCGGGTCTCTGTAACCCACATTTTCTGACGTCCATGAAAGTTTAATATTACTTGGACAATACTAAAATAGGTTGAGAATTATTAAGAAATTTAATTCAATTTTTATCTTAAAGATCGTTCCTAACTATCAACATACCAAGAATAACAAATTTATAAATTTACAAAAATTATATTACACTCCACAAATACAGATATATGTATATAAATTCTCCAATCAGAATTCTATTATTTATCATTCCACTGTTAAATAACAATACCGTGAATATAATTGCCAAACAACATTCCCCATTGCAAACACTTCATCGAAAGAATAATTCACCCAGAACATACCTTTTATTCTCCACAAAAATGTTAGTCACGATTCCCACACCGTACAATCTACCCTCCGAATCAAACCAGGAGTGTGCTAAAAATCTTTTACACTTTGCTCCCCATCAATATTCCTCCCGTGAAACGACAATACATTCTCGCATCATCGCAAAAAGTGTAAATTCCGATCGCTGTAAAAGGGGAACGTTTATCGTACGGCAAGATTCGAGACATCTCGTATTTATTTCCCCAGTGGGAATTTTCACCGCGAGGTTTGTTAAAGCAGCAGGTAGGTCATCTTCGAATTTCGACCGTTAAAATGGAATCCTCCACTTCCGGTTCACGGGCAGAAGATCCTCGAGAACTCTCCTAGGAGCGTTCGAATTGGACGATTACGATTGCCAGGAAAACGATTTTCCGAGGAGTTATGGCGACCAGAGATGGGGGGTGGACTCGCAACTGGTGGGGTCGTGTTCGAATTCTCATCGTTTCTACTCGAAATAAATTTGGGGAGAAATTTTTAACGGTTGGACATATCTTTGACCTTGATGTGCTGATATGTTCAGTGTAAGGACTTTTTTGAGAATTTTTCTGTGTGATGTGGTGCGTGTATAGGCTGTTTACTGAGGTATTTTATTTATTTATTTATTTATTACAAACTTTATTATGTATAGAGTTGTTCAGTGATGAACGACAACAGAGTCAACGAATTACACCAATTTTAACCTCTCGACCTACAGTAATGATTGACACTCGTGACGCAAAAGTGGAATCGAAAATTTTGAAGTTTTCTAAAGATAGTAAGAGTGAAAATATCAGTGGGACACGAGACGGTAAAATGACTTGCATGCTGTTAAATTATTATGATACAGATACATTTTTATTTCAGCGAGTTAATGCAGTCGCAAAGTAAACTGTAGGCAACGGGGTTAACTCGTCTACTGGCACTGCAATTCTGTAAAAATATTTGTTGAATCAATAAAATAAAAATAAAGCATTAGAATACCTAATTCTAAGATGTCATCTTTTTTTAAAAATTTTAAAACCATCTCATTTTCCTTTATCAGAGACTACATTTCAATGATTAGAATTATGGCATCATTCTGTAACCCTTTGAGGACTAGCGACGCGTATATGTGGTCTGAGAAAAAATTTAATTATAACTTATCGCTGCTTGTATACGCAGTTAGAGTTGAAAAAATAGAATACAACCGTTGAAATACGATTAAACAAATAGTAATTTATAATGTATATACATTAACAGCGTAACTTGCTGATAAAAAGGTGGTTTTGGATCGCAAAATAAATGGTTATGTCTCAATATTCAAAAATGCCTTCGTCCGCAAAGGGTTACATATTATTTAATATCAAAACCTAGTATCTATCTTCGAGAGATAACGTTTCAATCAACGTCTTAAACATCGTTTGCGCTAGTTTAACAATCGCATAGTTTCTCCATGGCTCGACGGCAAGTTGTAGCACAACGTAAACTATTTCACGCAAGTCCAACGTGAACCTGCTTCAAAAATATCGCCTTGTCAGAGCGTCGAGTGAATTCCGTGGAAATTCTGAGGATGAAAAATCCCGCGTAATAATCTCGACGGTCATTTGGAAAAAATGTACGGGCCGTATGCCGTTGATATTACGTTTGCGCGACAAAGACGCGTCTCGCATGATGCATGAGCTTTGTGACGCCTCGTCCGAAATTCTCAAAGTTCTTGACGGAGTTTAATTAAACATTCCACGCGTCTGGAATTTTGTGGTCACCTCGTTTTCCCTCCTGAATCTCCTTCCGGCGAGTTCAGCTGGTTAAGCCTCGATACGTAAACTTGTGGAAAGATTCTATGCTTTCTTCGATGAAATTCTTAGGGAAGAGTCAACTTCCGGGTGGACTCTCTGGTCCTTTGAGGAATGAAGTCAGCTTCCGGAAGGATTTTGTGCTTTGTTGTGGAAAATTGTTAGGGGAAATTGAACATCCGGAAGAACTGTCTAATTTTTGCTGGGAAATTATTAGAAGATTCTGTGCTTTGTTCTGAGAAATTATCAGGAAAATGTCTACTTTTGGAAAAATTACATTATTTCTACGGGGAAATTATTAGGAAATGACTGATTTCGGACGAATTATCTGATTTCTTCCGGGGAAATATTAAGGAAAAGTCAACTTGCAAAAGAATTATCTTCTTTCTTCTGGGAAATTATTAGAAAACCCAGCTTCCGGAAGGATTCTGTGTTTAACAAAAAGCAAACTTTCAGAAAGATTTTTTGCTTTTATCCGTGGAACTGTAAGGAAAAAGTCAACTTCCGGGAGGATTCTACGATTTCTTTCTGGGAATTATTAAGAAAACGTGAGACGAAAGAAGATAGAATAAAGTGCGCTCTCTTGGATGAGACACGTTGGAGAAGTGTCTTTTGATATTTGTCACATTTTGTAGGAAGTAGATGGGATTTGGTTCTCTTGAACTTATTATTATTGGAAAAAGAACGGACGAAGAATTATAGATGACATTCACGGAGGAAATACACTATTCGAGCGTCGAAGACAGTCGATGTAATTTCTGTGAAAGGTTACGAATGAGTTTTTATACTTTCCTTTTCGGAAGTTCTACAGGAAAATCAGGAGACAAAATTTCTGCGATATCAAGATTAACTACGATGTAAAACATAACGTTGAAATTTTTTTAACGATGACTCTGTCGTTGACATAACTTTGCAAATGGATATTTTGCACTTCAGTTTTAAGAATGTATTAAAAAACAGCTAAAGTACGGAATTTACGGTATTATAAAAATTAAGTACTAAGTAGAAGACATTGTAGACATTTTTTTAACGATCGCCAATGCCCTACCTTTAAATTAGCCTTGAAAGAAAATTAAAAAACTGTTTTCTTGGCGCGACGATAAGAGAAAAACCAAAAGAGAGAATTTACGATATTCTAAAAGTTAATAACCGCAGATAATACACCGTAGAAATCTCTTTAACGATCATCCTATCTTCACCGTAACACTGCACTTCTTTATACCTTCCTTCGAAAAATTCACTAATGAAGCCACAAGGAGGAATTTACGATACTATAAAAATTAACAACCGCACAGAACACTCCTTTACAACCCCTTGAACAACCTCTCCATCTCTGACATAATTTTGCAAATGGATTTTTCATATTCTTCCCCTTCACCTTATTACGAAGACGAAACAACGAAGGGCTGCACATCAGAAAGAAAAATCACATCGACGTTCCTTTGACATCCCCTCTATTCTTCGCAGAAAGCAACGTACGGATCTTCAGTTCCTTCTGTCAAACTCATTATTACAAAAACTGTACCGAAAAAGACGAGAACAGAGAGTCAGGTGATGGTACATTGTACATGAGAAACATGGGAATAAAGTCTCTTTGACATTCGGTGCCTCACCCCATGGAAACCTGCTCTTAGAAATCATTACGCTTTCACGAGATCTCGAAACACGAGACTTCGAGAAAGAAAGTGGGATTTCGCGATCCTCGTCCCAGTAGATTCGCGGAGAAGATTCTTCATTTGCATTTGTAGCGTGGACTTTGTCTGACTGAATTTCCCGAGACAATTAATCAACGATAGTGCTTCCCTCTACGTCGATACCCAAGCGAACTGCAAATGATACCAGCAACGGGATTGCGCTCGAGGAAGGATCGAACTTCCAATTAGAGGGACAGACAATGAGTTAAAACTCTCTGTCATCTCGGGCACATTTCTTCTAAGTTATTATTTAATATATCGTAGATTTGATGATTCGGAATTCACCTACGACAGTAGAGCTTCTAAGTCAAATGACCGTAGCAATTAATAGAACTATGGTGGATAGGGTGGTCAAGGGTTGGACTTTGAATTAGTAGGTCCAAATTCAAGTCCTCTATCACTTCGAGGAAATTTTGTCAAAATTAGTATTTAATATATCGTAGTTTTGGTGGTTTGAAACTCACCAAAAACAGTGTGTCCTAGGCTAAATCACTGCAGCAGTGCCAATAAATACAATTATTTAATATATCTTAGCCTCAGTGGTTCGGAAACTCATTTAAAATACTGGGTCTTAGGCAAAATGCATATAGCAATTAGAGCGAAAGAATAGAAAAGTGACCTATATGTTTGCTAATAACCGAATACCTCGTGAAAATTATATTATATTTTAATTGTCCTCTTGGAATTTGAAATTAGCTGGCAGACATGTTGTAATATTCTTGAAGTGATGAGGGTTAATTATCAGGGACAAAGGTATTCCTGAATGTGCTCGGGAGCTGCGAAAGGATTTCCGCGCTGGATCGTGATTGAATTTGATTAATTAATTAGCAGAATGCGCAGCAATACATTATTGCAGGGGGCTTTATGTCGGGTTTTATTAGCATTTTAATAACTGGACACCAATACTGGTATTTCAATTAAATTCTGTTTAATCAAAGACGTTGGTATTTTAGTAATTTATATTGAAGCTTTGACGAAGAGATTGCGGAGAATCTTATATTTATCCAGGGACTGGACGTTCCCGAAATTCTTTTTGTAGGATCTCTCGTTGTTGGTTAACTTCGAAGGAAAATTTTCATAACATTTCTCACAAGAATCATCTGCAATTTCTGCGATAGAAGTATCTTTAATGTGACTTTCACTTCGTCGAACATTAAGCTCTTTAACACTAGAACTACCGGCGTTAAGTCGATTGTATTACAATATATTCAATAAGTACTTGGAAAACAAAGGAATCAAAAGGTGGAAAAGATTCTCGATTCGGTTCTTTATGTTTTGTGAAATAGACGTAAAATATCTGCTCTATAAGTCTTCTATAAACTTGGAGAATTTTTGGAAAAAATTGGGAGTCAGTCATTCTGACTGGATTGGTAGTTCTAGTGTTAGTGATGATACATTTTGAAACATAAATATAACAATAATTAAACATTTTCCGATTGAATCTGAATAACGAAAACGATAAAAGATTACATAAATTCCACCCTGAAAATTCAAGGACTCCTTTAAATTTGAAGTACAAATTAACGTAAAACCGCTGAAGTTTGTCTTCGTGCATGTACCATTCGAAACGATTCAATTTTGCAAATATTATTCGCCATCGCGATTCCATTTGACAAGCATTCAAAATGAAACAGCTCTCTAAATATACACTTCGTCAAATATCGAACGCATGTCACTGTACGAAACGAGTTTCTATTAATTTCGGAATCTCCGAATTCGGGTATCCAATAACGCGAATTTTTGCCGATACGAGGTGGCTCGAATACATGGAGAATTAATACGGTCTTCGGTTATTTGGATCCTGTGTTAATTTCAGCGTGCAAAAATACACTGTACGTCTCTCGAGAGGAGCCGTCCTCCTTCTCGAAATCCGTCGAGCTACCCCTCTCCAATTACCACCGAATCCATTATGAATTCGCGGCTGGAAAGAGAAAGGGAGAAAGGTCAATTAGCGCGCATTACTCAAACTGCATTAAGCAGAACGAGGGGAGAGGGAGAGAGGAAGAGAGAGAGAGAGAAAGAAGAGAGTAGGAGCTTCTTTGCTGGAAGTCGATCTTAACAGCGATTCAGCCTGTTTAATTGACTTTATTATGGCGAATTATAACATCATCCGGTGCGAATGGATTTTTGAAGGGGTTTCTTTTATCTGACTCTCGAGTTTTTTGGGATATTGTTATCAGCGTCGAAGGAAATGGTCGTCGCTGAGTTATTGTATATCAGAATGATAGGTATGTTATTGAAATAACTTATATTTTTGGAAGAAATATTGGCCCTATTTTTTAAAATATTTATTTTCAGAATTTAAATATGTATGAACGACTCTGAAGAAATAGCATCCAACCCTTTTGCGGATCAAATTATTTTTCGTTAGCCGAGCAAAAATAATTCCGGGAAATATTCTACTGCTAATTATTCGTTGTTATTCAATATCAGAAATAACCATCTGTCGAGCAATATTTATGTGAAAGTTCAAAGCCGTTGCTAAATTTCAAAGTTGAAATTCCATTAATAAAATATTAATTACAGCAAAAACCTGTGCCCGGTCCAGTAGCTGGACAAAACTGCAATCCGTTAAGCAACAATCTGAAAATCTAATAAACTACATGCAATAAAAGCATTATCACGTTAAAAGTACGAACGAAATTTCTCTATTATCAAAATAATTAAAGTATCCAGGATTCTCAGAATGAATTACTCCGGATTAAAGTATTTTTACTGTATCGTCAATCTAACCGCGCAAAATTGCAATTTTTTTCTCTGGCCGTGCGAAACAACGTTTCCAAAGTGCGGCGTTGTATGAGAGTTTGTCGTCGACCTCTCGCGAAAGCCACAATCTCCGTAGGTGGTACCAAGTCGTTCCACTTTGGTTTTGCTTCTCCCAGTGAATTCTAATTGCTCTTGCCGAGAAGACGAAGACGTTACGCTTGAAATTCGAGTTGCAAATCGTCGAAAGCCGTGGTCTACGGGGGTTGAGTTGGGGGTGGGAGCCGCGCGATAATCGAGACCTGTGACTTGATTTGAATAAATTTCAATCGAAGCTTCTGTAAGTGATTTCCTGTCGGGTAGATTGAACTGTCGGTTAGACGTATCGAGAAATGTCGCGCGGAGGGAGAGAAAGTGAGGACGCAGAGGGAAAGAGAGTGAGAGGAGAGAAAGGAAGAATTACAGAACGAGGGAGGAGAGAAAGAGAGAGTCACATATTGAACGACAGGGAGAAAGGGGTGAGAAAGAAAGAGCCGGAAAGAGAGAGCAATAGAGAGAACAGGGCGAAAAATAGAGTCGCAGAGAGAGACGGAGAGCGATAGGGAGAGAAGTGTGAGAAAGAGAGCCGGAGAGAGAGCGATAGGGAGAGAGGTGTGACAAAGAGAACCGGAGAGAGAGAAAGCGATAGAGTGAGAAGAACAAAAGTGGAACTGATTAAGACAGGAGAGAGAGTGATCGAGAGAAAACAGATAGTGATAGAGAGAGAGAAGAGGAATTGTCTGAGGGAGAAGAGAGCGATTGAGAGAGAAAAGAGAGCGATCGAGAGAAAAGGCAGTGAAAAAAGATAAAGATAGAGTGGTTAGGAGAGAAGAGAGACCCGGAAAGAGAAATTAATAGAGCGAGAAGAGAAATAGACAGAGTGATTAAGAGAGAACAGGTAGGGCGAAGAGAAAAAGAGAGAGGGATTAAGAGAGAAGAGAGAGTGCCTGAGAGAGAAGAGAGAACGCGAGAGCCATGGATAGAGAAGAGAGAAAGATACACAGAGGGGAACAGGTGGGAAACAGAGCGAGAATATGAGCCAACGCATGGAACAGTAGCGCTCAAACTTGGTAGATTAATTTATTGGGGGGAAATTGGAAATTAATTGCTCAGGGGAAATCGAATCGCAGAGGGTCATTCGGAATCGGATGATCTTGATCTGTAATTTACATACGATATAGTAGCGAGATAATTGCTCGATCCACTGTCGCATTACCTGAACAGCTTTGACGAACAGCCTAGCGTTATTTTACGCGGGAAACTTTCGGGGGTGAATTTTTCTTCGTCCCTTTTTTTTGTACGCGTCGGCTTTATCGTTGTGGTCCAACTTTTGCCGCGGAAATTCTCTCGGCTTTTGATGGTTTTTAAACCGCAGAAAGTATGAACTATTACGGAAAATTTCTCGCGGTTCTGGTGGGATTCGAACACGGCCTCGGCGCGTTCGAAGTTTCAAACGCTGTTCCCTTCGCTATCGTACTTTCAACTGGCGCCAATTTTAAATAGAATAGCAATACCAAATAGTCCCTTTTGTTCAACTATTTTCGACTCGTGAAAATTTGAAATGTTTTTCTTAAATCGAGTCCAATTAATTAGTAAAAAATATTAAACATTACATTATAAAATATAATACCATGAGATATGGTATAATACCATAAAGAACTATAGATTTAAATCCAAATATCTCCAAAAGGAAAAGAATTCTAAATTCCAAAAAAAACTCTAATCTGTTCAATTATTTCAAATTACACGGGACCATTAGGATGGCAGCGATGAGGAAAAATGTGGTAAAAGAAGAAATCATAATTGAAAGGGAAAAGAACAAAACCGGGGATGCACTGCTCGGCCACAATCCCTGGAAAGGAAAGAGAATTCCTGGCAAGCTGCTGCATCATACGTTTCGAGGAGCCCGAAACGAGGTTTCCTTTTTTCTCCTTGCCTCCCTTCCGACAGAATTTTCATCTGCTCGAAGGAAATGTCGTTTATTCGGTAGAAAATGCGAGCAGAAACACGGGCTTTTGTGGCTGATCGTTTGTTCTCCACTGCGAGCACGCGAGACCAATAATTTTTCGGGTGTGCCATTTATTTTCAACGTATCGTTTTTTTTTGTTTGCAGTGTTTTTGAAAATTCGGGCAAATTCAAAGATGATTTGTGAATCGGCGATACCGCTTTGGATGCATTGCTAAATACGACGAGCATTGAAGGGGATGAAAAACCATGTTCTCTTACCTGTCCATCTTCAAACGTTTTACATTCTATCTTATCATTAACCCGCTAATAAAATTATTAATTCCTTGTAACAAAAGACTCTCACCGATCATTAAATCTCTAACATCTCAAGGGTCGTTCAATTACTCGAGTCCTACCCTTAAATTATCTAATATCGTAATAAAATTTGCAAAATCATAAAAAAGATCAGTAAGCAACAATAAGTCTTCGATCGTTCGGCATGCATTATTACAATAAAAAAAGAGTGCAGATCGTAAGAGTACAAACCTGAAAATAAACTGGAATACTCCTGGAATCAGCTAAATAGGAGGGTAAAAGTTAATATTCTGCTTCAGCAGCGTTATTACGTTAATATTAAGCACAGTAACGGTGCACACAATCGCCGATGTCCTCCGTTGATCCAGTATAATGGAAAAAACATTGACAACAAAAAGGAAAAAGTCTGATACCGAGGTGCGCTTCCCGTTTCGCAGTAATTATACGTATTAATCGAGTAATTGGCCTCACCCTAGAAAAGCCGAGGAGAAGTTCTCTCTTGCTAGGAGTGGAGAAGCTTAATTAATCCACGGGGAGTTCTGTAAAAATGCGTTTTCATTATACTGCACAGAGGTCGTCGACCTCTGAGAGCGTTCTTGCGTATAAAAACGGACGTGGCCATTGAAATGCGTACAACGTTTAACCCTCTATGACCTCAACTTTTGTCGCTTTTCAAAATTACGCTACGACATTCTGGTAAATGTTGATAGAAGGTCTTTAAATAACAGATTTTCTGGATTGTTTCATCTTTTCAACCTTCATTCGTCCCTGTGGTATTTTCTGGCTCGAATCGAGATTTAATTTGACTCAAATCGACATAAATTATACACAGTGGAAACATGTTATTCTCGATAAAGGTATTATAAAGAAAAAGTACAACAAAATATTGGTTTTCTAACACTAGAACTACCGACGTTAAATCTATTATAGTCTATCATATTAAATAAGTACTTTGAAAAAAGAGGAAGCGGAAAACATGATCGATTCGGTGATTTATGTTCTTTGACATGGACGTAGAATATTTATTCTATGAGTTTTCTATAAACTTGGAGAATTTTTGGAAAAAGTTGTGTACCGGTCATTTTAACCGGTTGGTAGTCTAGTGTTAAATAGAAAAAATACCACCGTTCAGAAAAGACCTTAGGGACTTTAGTGTGACTTTTTTAAGGGGCGGTTGAAGGTTAAAAGGGCGTTGCTATGAGAAAAATAAATTGCGAGGTTTGGAGAACATTGTTATAAAAACGGGCAGAGTTACAAAGTTACGTCAAAGAATAGAAATACAGGAATATATGCGTTATTTTAGACTCTTCAGGGTTTCCGTTCCACGTGTAAACATTTCATTAAGATCCTATAGAAAAGTTATTTCTACTGGCGAAACGGTTGTAAACACAAAGATGCAATACTTATTAAAATTTTGTAATGAAAAAATAAATTCCAATTTTCATAAGGTAAATAAAAGTGATTCTTTTACGTAACGTATATTTCTTATGGAAAAGTATAAACAATTTTTATAAACTTTTTACTGCTAGGGAAAATGGCCACGTTTGTGTACCTTCTACCTTTGATATTTCGTTTCTTTATTTACCGTAGTAACAGAAGAAAATAGATATTTCTGTTTTATTACTAAAATTCGACCCTGAAGGGTATAAAGTCAGAAGGGGTTGCGGAGGGTTAAAGACGGAGAGTTTCATCTGCCTATAAATTTTTTACGCTCTCTCTGTTTCGTCCGATTCGTGTATCCTCTTCCCCTGCGCTGTTTACTTTCTATTTCACGTTTAAGGGTCAAACATGCAAAGGGAAGACGAATGTTCTTGAAGAATCTTCTTTCTTCTGCCGTGGAAAAGGGAATTAGAAAAACTAAAAGTACTGTAAGGGTACAACTTTTATGAGTCGCTCGAGCTTACGGTAATTAACGTTGCACTTTAATTCGCAAACGAGATTTGTTTATGAACGAACGAACGTAATGTTTTCTTTTAGGCGGAATAAATGAACAGCGTCGAAGGGATTTCATTTCGTTTAACGCTCACGAACGAATTGCTTTTCTGATGTTTCGTTTTATTTCCTTTCTTTCACTGTTCTCCGCTCTCGGCGAAAAGTTCGCGGAGAATTATCAATAAAACGAAGACAGTGGAAAATCGTTGGACGTTGAGAATTTGACAATTAAAAGACGTCAGAGATGTTTGTCACTTAACGCATTTATTACAACAAAGAAATGTCTCTTTGGTCCGAAAAATGAAGGATTAATTTTACCCAAAAGATGCGCCCCTTGCACATCACTTTTATCATTATTCGTACAATTAGTTTATCTCTCGTCATACAATGGCACGTCATGTTAATTATGTAAATTTTCACTTTTAAGTATAACAGCACGACGATTGCCTTCGAACGTACTATGCAAATCGTGTTGAAAATTCTCGAAAGTCTTTGTATCGTTATTCTCGAAAAAATTACAATATTACGGAACAATTTTAGCTCAAGACAATATATCTTTCGTAATATCGTTAGAATATCAATTTTCTTGTATTTCCACAATAATATTTTAAACTGAAAATTGCACCGAAGAAAAGATAAAATTGATTGAATAAGTTATTGTAAACAGTTATACGTTAAATGGAAATATGGTAAATATTTTATATAGAATATTTTATGCAGAAATATAAACTGGAGGAATTGCAAAACAGCAATCAGATAAATAAATTTGGAGAGGTAGGACATGTTCCATTTTAATCTGAGACGAAGGATAACACAGAGAATACGTTGAACCGTAGAAATTAGACAGATAAGTCGAAATCTCACTCGCTGATGAAGACCGAGGAGGACGTAGGAATGTCATAGAGAATTGGAGACGTCAAGAACATTTCAGCTGACTTTTGAAAATTAATCACGCTAATTTGATCACTTTAATATTAGAATTCTGACGATTAATCCGTTATATCTACTTAACTACATATCACGCTTATGCTTCTTCAAATATCTTACTATTAAAAGAATAAAAATTAATTCGCTACATCTACTTAATAATATAACATATCTGTACTCATTTAAATTCAAGTTACAAGTGACCTTGTAACGACCTTGTCCCAAAGGTCATCGAACACCTCTCAAGAGTGACTGTCACACAACAAGAACAGCGTATTAATCCATTAAAAAACCTCAAAGTCACTTTAATATCTTTTAAGCACCTTCATTTGCATGAACAGTCCCACCACTATGCAACAACCCCCATGGTACCGTGGAACTTCCGGTGGAGTCATTTTCCTCCATCTTTTACGGTCACAGACTAATAACAAACATTTCAACTGCAAATTCTTATCATCGTAATTCAGCAAAAACTATGCATATCGCAAAATAAAATACATTGAAAATTTCGCTGAATTATGCGAAAAATAAAGCGACCATTATTTGAAAAAAAATAGAGAAAGGAAAACGAGCGTCGATAACGTTCAAAGACTTTCGATAACACGGGGATTTGATTGGTACTCGAAGTGACTTGAAGTTTCGCGATTCCATCGGAAACTCGAAAGTAAAGTTTTCGCGTAAACGCAAATCGAATGTTCTCCCGTTATAATGTACATATGCGCGAACGACTCGGTGTACTTTCTCGTTTTATTTGTAAATTATTTATGTACACGTATACGGTAATTGGTTCGTCTCGGCGTGAGAGATTCTTTTTTTTCTTCAAACGAAACTGAAGCTTCGAGTCGGCCATTTCGAAGGGGACTTTTGCGAACGGATGCTGAAACGTTTGCGTGACATAAAAATTCATGGTCTTCGAATGATTATAGCGTGATGTATCGAAATTTATTTGAATTTAACGACATTTGACATTTGTACGAAATAATATATTTTTCTTTTCTGTGGAAGAAATTCGCAAATTTTCCGCTGTTTGATTGTTTGCTGTAATTGGAAATGAAATGTTGCCTTTTGTATTTTAGCTTGTTGCAATGTTTGGAATCTAATTAATAATGAAGGTAATTATTAGATATTTAATACTAGATCTACCAAGTTCATTAAAACAAGTGGTACTTAATTTTTTCTTTAAATATTCCTGACATTTCAGACGTTAATTGTACTTTTATTTTCTGTGGCTACTTTGTTCAATTGTTTGCGATTGAATCGATAAATTTTCTTGTTTTCCATATTCCTTCTAAAATTTATATCTGATCTGTCTAAACACATATTGAATTTAATAATCGGTAGTTCTAGCATTAAATAAGAGCACGAAAGAAATGCGCTTAAGTTTCTAAAAATGGCCGACCGATATCCCGATACATTTCTCATTCGATTTTAATTAAAAAACGTCTGGAATTATCAATTCGTGTGTCCCGCCGTGTCAGCTGGAATTACGGTGAAATTCTCGCTTTGATCGTCGACGATTAATTAATTAATTAATCTAACAAGTGATCCTCGATTGTGCCTTATTTTAGTATTATACGTTACCTCCGGGACGCTATGCTAGAGCTATTCCTTTAATTAATTAAGGCGAGCAGCGTGGTCGGTTTAAAGATTTCCTTCCTTCGACGATCTTCGTTCACGACTGCACCGTTTTCTTCCTCTTTCGACGTTTCCGTTTCTTCATTATCTCCGATTATCAACGATAATACACCGAAATAGCGTGAAACACGGATCGGTTTCGATGAAACTTTCAATTATCATTTCCCCGAAAAACCGGCGAAATCGAGGATGGACTACTTCGACATCGTAGAAACGTTCCAACGATACGGTTTCAAATGGCGCTCGGTTTTACGCCGATTCGCGATAATCGCGCATCGTTTCGTCAATGAGTTCACGGTCGTCGTTTCTCGCTTCGAGGACGATGGAAACAATGGAAATATCGTTCTTTGAAATTGCAACGAGACTCTGTGCGCTTCCTTTGTGCGCGCAATTTTACGTTCGCTCACGAAGATCGTCTTTGAATCTACAGGGTGCTCGTAAAATACGAAGAATATCTGTGGTGGGTCGAGAGAACTTCGAGAATATTTCTAACAGGTGCGACTTAGATGTTTCATTGGAAATATTTCAGAATTCAAGGATACCCTTGTTTATTTACATTGCGCAACGTGAGACCTGAAGTACGGTCTTACGCAATCTTAAAGTAATTGTTTAAATTATTAAAACTGCACAAGGAAGACATATTTTGAAACTTTGTGCATACAGCAACTAAACTAATACGGTAGAGACGGCGCGAGATTAGAAACAATGAGGAAGTCGGCCCAAAACTAGGGGCCGGATATTGAGATCAAACTGTACGTACGAACGTCAAAGCGGACGCACTACGCTACGTCGATTGAGAGTGGGGGAACAGTGCGGCACGAGACGAGGCCTTCCCCCACCATGCGAAAGCCACGTGACGGAGCCCACGTGACAGGACCTGCGCAGTGGGGGTATTGATAACAGCTATAGTCAGGGACCAGAAACAAGGCAGTTGAGGGGTAATTTGCTCTGATTCGCCCGACGGATAGAGACATCCTTCTCCCTCACGCATTTTCGATTTTGACGCGATATTGGCAAGAGAGACCCGCACATTCGTTCCGTCGAGTGTTTTATTTTCGGTTGTCATTTGTCGATCTCAGGTTTCCACCACCGGCATGGCGGGGATAGGCGGTGCGAGAGCAATCTCCCCTTCCGTTCCAAGTGCCTTGTTTCTGGTCCCTCACATTACACTGCGAACTCAACGTCCTTCCATTGCCATCGATAATGTTTACGAATGGATTTTGGTCACTAGAAATTTGATATTATCTCGACGCTCACCTCAGGGGATCCAATGTGTCCAAAACATCCATCACCTCTGAGATAGACCAAAATTATCGTCAAATATACCATAGCCTCTGTGATTCCGAATCCTAAATCTATAGCTCCCACTTAAAGTAACCAATCTAACCAATCTCGAAAATATAAATCAACATCAAAAATACCCTCCAACCGCAGAAACACTCTCTTCATCGGTCACAACCACCACAGAAAATTCGTTCGATCGTTCTACGAGCACCCTATACATAGAGTCGTCTTTCTACGATTCTATTCGCGAGGACATGGTTTCTTTTTTAAAGAGACATATATCACTGAATAGAGCAGGCCTTCCTCGCTTCGGCAGATCTCAGAGTGATCCTCGATCCTGGCGTATTGTTCTCGTTACCGGCGGCGAGGGAACACGTTTTCGTCCTCATAATCATCAGATCCGTCCTGATGCTCGGCCGACGCACGTTGGGCGCCACGACGCCGCAGGCGTCGCTCAGACGACGCTTTATACTCAGGGTGGCTTTGTGCTTCGGCTGGAAACAAATTGTCGCTGCGCTGAGAAGCTTAAAGGGCCCACTTGACCCCGTGGAAAAAAGCGCAATCGCTTTCTCGAGTTAATGCGCGTTTAATGCTCTCGACTGCCTTCCCTCTTTTGCGATTTTACGAACTCTCCCCCACGGGAGTCTGTGCGCCGATTTTCAAATCCTTTCATCGATTTCTTGTACTACGACGTCGTAGAGTAGGGCTTAATGACTTCGATTTTTCCTGGATTTTGTAATTTTGGGAATTCGGAATTTTTACCGATTTATTTCGGACGATTCAACGAATTCTATAATCGTTCGAATTTAAAGCCGTGGATGGTCCAATTTCGAAAGTTATCTACGACGAAATATTTATATCCTGCGCCCTGCATTAATTAACTTTCCCAATTTCACACTCGTGCAAGCTGAAGTTTCATTGGTTCTCCAACTTTAAAAATTTCTAACACCAAAAGTTAATAAAAGTAAAAGTTAAGTGCCAATCTATTTTCCTAATTTTCCAACTACCAGATATTCCGTAACTTTTTAAACGCTAAAATTGCAAGACGTCAGAATCTTTTAATCCCGTTACGTCGAGTCCCTGCGAATTTTCTACAAAACTTTCTTCAATTTTTCGAATTCTTGAAAATTTTTGATATTTAATCCAAAAAGAAGGCGTAGGTGTCTGCGAAAATTTGATTATTGTAAAATGTACCTGGGACGGTGGCAACATGGTGGGTGAGCCAAAAGTGAGGGGAACTTTTCTGTGATGATTGGGTGCCATTTCCAACGGTAAGCCCGCCACTACGAAAAGTTGGTAAAAAAGCTCGTCGACGTGATAGTTCCTTTTCGCGGAAGCCTCCACGAAAACGCAGCAGTCGTCCTGGCTGGCGCAATACTGTTCGGCTTCTTCTATCGTAACTGCTCTGTGAAACAAAAATACGGCAAACGCTTATCTTCTGGCTTCGAATGTTCCATAATACTTTAATCGACAGACAAACGACTGTCGGGTAATTTTTTTCCAACGTCGAAAAATAATTTCAACTCCGGTAGTTCGTTTGTTGCGAAGAGATATTGCGAGGTAACTTCGCTGAAAGTACGATGAGGCGGAGAAAAGTTTGAAATTCTCAATACATGAGGCGGAGTTTTCCGCGTTAAAAGCATTCTGTGAAAAAAGTAGTTATTTTTGATCAAGAGAAATTTCCGATTTGATGTAATTTATATGGATTTTTGCGTGTTATAATGAGATTACAGACGTCGAAGGAATTTTGAACCATTCGGCTTACGATCAGCGAAATTTGATGGCAGAGAATAGGCGATAGCTGAAAGTTATCTTCATTTAGAATTTTAACAGCGGAACATCGAGCAATGTTGATAAATTTAATAGAAATTTCTATCATTTAACTGTCTAGCGTTACAAATTAGCTGTTGTTAGACTTGTTTCCAACGAGTGTCAATTAGGTGAAAAAAAAATTCTCGCAGACAACTTATTACTTTTCCAATAGAAAGTAACATAAATAGTACCAGTAAAATCGAAAGCCATACACAAAATTGTTTAACACTAGAAATACCGCCGTCAAATTTATCAAATTGAAATATATTGAATAAGTACATTGGAGAAAGAGGACCCAGAGGTGAAGAAGATTATTAATACCGTAATTTATAACATAGGCGTAGAATATTTACAATAAGGCTGCCCTACTTTGGAAGATTTTTATAATAAATTAAGAACCAATTATTTTGACTGATCTGATAGTTCTAATATTAACACTAGAACTACCGACGATAATTAATAAAAATATTAAAAGGAAAGACACGTAGCAAAATAGACATAGAAAAATTAAAAAGTTTAAGGCGTTAGAAGCTTTAACAATGTTTCAAAGAAATTACGAACCAGACCTATGATAACGAGTACCCTATGAACTCTGTTAAAGTATTCCATTCCTAATAACTTCTGGGGGACAGTTCCACCAAATTAAAACTTACAATGATGCAATAAAAACTAACTGATCAGTAAAATTATTTCAATTTTTCATTAAGACCACTTTCGCAATCGCCATCTCAATCAGCCGAGAAAATCGCACGTACTTTGCTGAGTCTTTATCACATTTGTTCCCGACGATGACCATGGGAACCTTCAAACTGAAGTGACTCTTGCTTCGACTCTTGGTGGCACTCTGAGTCGCGCTCACTTTCGTCTCGAGGATCGCTTCACGTAGCCTGATGGCCTCCTCGAAGGATTCCCGGCAGTCCATACTGAACACGACCACGAATAAGTCTCCTGTAAAAATTCCAATCAACCGCAAAAATGAATTTCTTCCAATTACACCCGTCAAACGGTTCGTTTCATTTTGCGCCGTGAAATGATTGTTTTCCCGGTGTATTTTCAAACAGAGAGTCCTCTGTGGCGAAACGTTTCGTTTGAAGTGAACGTTCGCGAGGAAACGGTGATGTTTTTAACTTCTTTTTCATTTTTCACTTTATTTCCCGTGACTACCACTGGCGATCCTCTTTATTCGCGGAAAGAGCTTTAATTTTCGCGCGATTATTTTCCACGAGTACTCTTTTTTTTTTCTTTCAAGATGAAAAGAATCGTATCGTGCAGGAACATCGTAGAAGTTTGTAGTAATATTCTTTTTATATCGTCCTTGCGCACCATTACGTCGAAATTCCCTCGTTACAGGCTGAATTCTGGTTTAACGCGAATTTGTCTCCTAACGAGTGAACGCTCTTAATTAAATTATCCTTCGTAAAACACCGGCCGCATGGTAGCGGGACTCTGCTTGATCGATTAACCGATTAAGCCGATTAATGGCAGGATGGTTTGATTGTCTCTGATGGCTAATTGTATGATAACTATTTATCGGCTAGTGCAGTGCACAACTATGTGTAACGTTATGGAATTATTGATAAATTTTGAAGAATGTTTCGACTTGTAAAATGCAATGGGAATGTGGCTGGAATTTTTCTGATTTAAATGGAAAGAGGAGTTTGTCTCTGAGGAGCTTGAGTTTGAGGAGTTTAAGCCTTTGGCTAATAAGGGTGGCTGCGATTTTTAATCAGGGATGGCTCAATCGGTATTAAAAGTGACTTATACAGTAAAGGCGAATGATATTGCTTATAGAAATGTTTTTACTCTGCGGAATTCAATTATTTTTTTATGTAACAGTCAAAGGCTTCCTATTTTAAGTATTTCAGGGGAAAACTCGAATAGTCGGTGAAGTTCCATTCCACGGGGAGCTATGATGGGTAAAGAGGAAAAGTCTCGACCTGGCAATCAGTAGATCCGAGTTCAAAACCTCCCCTGTTCACCTCTGAGAAATTTTTTCTAAGTTATTATTTAATATATCAAAGTCTCGGTGGTTCGGGACTCACTTAAAGAGCAGTAGCTTCTTGGTGAAATTACCATTGCACTTAAAATTAATCAAGAATTGGACAGAAATTTCACTTAATCTTTCTCCATTTTAATACAAAATTGGAGTAACAAGTATCTGCTTTAATAATATGGAAAATTCGCGTTTATTAAATTCTTTTAACCACCGCGAAATTTGTATAAAATTATTGGGAAATTGAGCAACCATCGAGTTATTCCAAGCACTTTGGGCAGCTTTTCGATTTTTATATTGCGCGCATTTCGACCAAATGACCTGGCGAAAGTGCTGAAAACCGATTTCTGCGAAGCCTCTCAAACGGAGAAATATTCCGAAGCCATGGAGGTAGATCGAATGGAACGAGTGGAGTGAAATATCCCAGAGAATTTTTAACGATACGTTTGTACGTGAAATTTCGGTGCTCGAATTACGTCTGCACGTGAAGAGGTTTCTACTTGAACGAGGGAGAACGTTGCCATTCGACTGAAAGCACGAGATGATTTGTTTGTTTGTTTTGTAAGAGGAGAAATAATAAAAAAGAGAAAACAATTGACATTTTCTACATCCCCGTGTATGCTGAAATTTCAGCAACCAAAATGGTGGATGTGGTTGCAGAGAAAGCTTCTTTTACGATGATTCAGTCTACTAAAAGTTTTTCTTTTAAAGATTTTGGAAGGCAAAGAAGAGAAAAAATGCTTTAAGAAAAAAAAGCGGAAAGATAACGAAAAGCTCGATGAATCGCTAACGTTACCTTTTTTTTTTACGAACCAAGAAAGACGATAAATTTCTATCGGGAAAATTCCCTTCGAAGGATGCGGGGAAACTTTGAGAATGGTTTAAAAGCGCGAAAAGCAGAAACGAGGGAGTCGAGGCATTTATCATCGTTTTCCGCGACACCCTATGCGCTTGCAAATTTCGTGCGATCACGCTTTGTAAGTTATAGCCCCGTGTAAGTGTGCATGTAAATTATGAATATTTATTTCAACGTACTTATTTTTACCGGCCCGGACGTGATTCGTGTGTTTGTAAGCCATTTTACGCCGGCACTCGTGTCTCTATATTTCTCTCCTGCTCTTTTTATTTCTTCCTTTTCTTGGACACAATGTATCTCCGATTTCCTGATAGCTATTAATTGACTGACAATTTGAGAAGTCTGTCGATTATGTTAATCTGTCCGAATATAATCTGAATTTAATTTGTAATTTAAATCGAAGCATTTATTAACCCTTTGCGGACGGAGACTTCTTTGAATATTGAGAAATAATCATTTATTTAGCGATCAAAAATCAACTATTTATCAGAAAGTCAGAGTTTTAATGTACAGAAGTTATAAATTGCTATTTGCGGAATCATATTTCAACGGTTATATCTCAATTTTTTAACTCTAACCGTGTACAGATGCAGCGATAAACTATAATCAGATTTTTTCTTAGACCGCATATATGCGTTCGTCGTCCGCAAAGGGTTAATTGCGACCGTCACATGTTTCTTTACGTATACAGCTCCACGAGTTAAAGATTTGAAATTTTCTTTTTCTATTTGTCTACGTATTAATTTATTTATTGTATATAATCATCGAATTATTTGAAATTACGCTGTTTCACGAGTTGTCTCATTTTGTGTCATTCAATGTTTATAAATTTTTCTATGTATCGACTTATTTATTTATCCGTTTATCTAGCTGTCTCTTAATATTCCTCTGATCGTAAACTTTCGTAATTTAAATCCACGATGGTCATACTCTCACGTTAATTACGCTGTCATAATCCGTTGTCTCGTACTTCTTGAACTTCGAAATTTTCTGAATTTTTCTCCTCCTGTTTCTCGCGTCAATATAGCCATACAGTTTTAACGAGTTTCCCAGCGTAAAGAACCAAGCTGAACAAAAGAACTTGAAGAAAATCGATCGTGTCTTTCGTCGGCGGGTTGAAAAACTCGATCGACACCGAGAAAGAAAGAGGATAAGTGATAAAGGGAGAAAGACAGAGTGGGAGAAAGGTTTCCTTCGTTGTACGCGCTAGGGAAAAGTTCGGAAAAGGGGATTCCCCGGTTCGTGAGTTCGGTAACAATGTCATTAAAATGATAGAAACACTTTCTAGACCTTGCTCCACTTTTTAAATTACAACATTGATTTTACACTGCCGCGTGTCTCTCGCAAAACGTAACCACCTGTTCAGAATGTAGATTCACTCGTGAATACTGATTCTATTCAATCCTTTGCTGGCTGACGAGTTCATTTGCCATTTCTAGATGCCAATCGGCTTCATTCTGAGTGTTTTTCCTTCTTTTTTGAATTTTCATTTAGCACTGGAGCTACTGACGTTATATCTATCATATTTAACACTAGATTCACGGGGGTTAAATCTGTTAGACTTAAATATATTAAATAAGTACTATGAAAGAAGGGGGACGAAGCAGCAAAGAAGACGATCATTCCAATAATTTGTGTATTGCGATATAAACGTGAAGAATTTACTGTGTTGCTTCTCTATAAAGAGAAACATTTACAAAAAAAGTAGGAACTCGTTAACTTCGTCTTACGTAGATCTAGTGTTAAATTTACTGAATAAATACTTTGGAGAACGAGAAATCAAGAAGTAAAGAAGATAATTAATTAAGTACACCCAATTCTGTTTTTACACGGTAGATACGTTCCAGACAAAACCGTGTAAAAAAAGACATGAAGTACATACATAGAAAAAACGGGATTAGTTCGATATCCTTCAACCCTGTAAAAAATAGTCAAAATAAATTTATTAAAAATTTATTTTAAGAATATTTTAGATTTTTTAATCGTGCTAAACCGAATGAAATCGTGTAAAAACGGAATCAATTTTTTTTTCTAGACAGTGTTAAATCAAAACCGTGTAAAAGATGACCGTGTAAAAACAGAATTAGGTGTAATTTATGTTTTATAAGATAGAAGTGGAATATTTACTGCATGGCTCTCCTAACAATTTTGGGAATTTCTCGAAATAAATTTGGAATCTGTCATTTCGACCGCCTTGGCAGTTTTACTGGTAATATGTCATACCCTTGGTGCTTTGGAACTCATCGAAAACTATAACTTCCGTTCTATTTAAAAATGTTGCATCTGACAAGATAATACTGAAAAGTATACTTAAACGATGCGCTGCAATCAGTTGAATTGCAAATGAACTTGCTATCTACGAAGCTAAAAGTTTCCTTACATTGTTACTTAATAAAGCATTAAACACGCTTAAATTGTAGCTTCTAAGCAAAATAACTATGAATATTGAGCTCAAAAAATACTAGGAACTGAAGAAGGAAAGAATACCAAAAGAACTTTGTCAGATAATATTGTATCACAGGTAAAAGTAGCCGCGAAAAACTTTATCAATGTACAGAGCACAACTGAAGGCATTGTTAACGACGCGCTGCATACATACATAATTAATGCTAAAAAGTCAGCACTCAAAAAGAAACTTTCCATTCTCGACAGTGCGTTATGAATAGCGTCACGTAATCTATTTATAACTGCATCGGCGGAACGGGAGAACTTAATAATTCTCGTAGTAATTTTTGTCCTTCTGAAATTCACACAACGCGCAGTGGGGAAAAAGAGAAAATGCTGTTTCCCGTTTTGATCGCGATGCTGTAAATCTACACAATCGAGCTGCGACCCTTTTCGATGTAAATTATTACGAGAATGTCAGAATTTCGCGACATCTGGGTCGAAGGAAAATGTGGAACACTATTCTCAGCGGGAACGAATTCTGTAAGTCGTTTTAATCAGAATTTTGCGTCCGCAGATGAAAATCTCGTTAGTTCTTGCAGTAATTTATATTTGGTCTGTTGATTTCGCTTCTTTTTTCATCAAGCTTATAACATTCTTTACGTTCTAACGATCTTTCTTGATGCAAAAAATACGAGAACTAATTATATTTCAAGTGTTTTATCGTAATATTATTTTTAACCTTCGTCCCCTACTTAAGAAAAATCTTTAAAGGTGCTAGAATTTTTCTTCCGATCCGTAGTCTATTTAACCCTTTGCGGACAAAGACTTTTTTTAGTGTTAAGAGATAATCATTTATTTGGCGATCAAAAACTACTTTTTTATCAGAAAGTTCGAGTGTTAATGTATCCGAATTATACATTACTATTTGCACAATCATATTCCAACGGTTATATTTCAATTTTTCAATTCTAATCGTGTATATATGCTTCGGTAAACTATAATCAGATGTTTTCTCAAACCGCATAAAAGGTTAATGTTAAAAGAACAGAGTTCTTTTTTACTTCTTCCTTGTAATAACTGTATTGAGAATAATAATTATTCAATGTGTACAATTTGTCTCGATTTAAATTAAATTATATCTCTATTGGGGTAAAAAAAATCCTCGGGAACGAGTTAAGGTTAAATTATGAAGAATCGAATAAAATTTCATAATTCCCCTATGAATACCCTGTATAAATGAAATTTCGAAAAAGATTAGACATTAAGAGGAAATATCACCGGAACATCGTATTTCTTTTTCCAACAAAGACGCATTTCCATTCGCGAAAGGACGTAAACTTCGGGGTAAATCGTAAAATGGTAGATTTCCTTCGGACGCAGCTAAAGAAACTTTCCTCTTCGTGCAGAGGAAACACAGCGCGAGAAAGCTGCGAGGAAGCGCGAGTCTCGACGGTTACAATTTCGCCGGAAAATTTACAGGAAAGTATTCTCAGTACTACGTATCGTCGATCACACGGCGTAACCATAAAATTTCCAAGGGGATCACGTTAGAGACTTTTGTCTCGCACGAACTTCCGCGGAACTTCGTTAGTTCCGGCAGCCGGAAATGTTCGCAGTGTATTCGCCCCTACGAAATCCTGGAATATCCTTCGTCTTTCGAGAGCGTTTCGCTTTTACGTGGTTTTATGTGCTGCACTCGAGACGAGTACGTTGCTGCGTACAGTGTGCTCGATAAATGACGCAAGGATGAGGTAACACAGTTTCCCCGGTCCAACAACCCCAACTTTCAGGGCGGTTTTCATCTCTTTAACGTGATTTTCGAACGTTTGCTGACAAAATGTGGGTTCAAATATTTTTTCGAGAGCTACATTATACTCTAGTGTCATTAAGACGTTGAATGCATTGGGGGTCACAGGTGACCGGCACTGTTGAATTCGATGAAATTTCTTATGATTTTGAAATTGCGATATTCACGGCTACTCTAATACACTCAATATTAAAAGTGAAGTATTACTGAGTACATAACTATTTTTACTTTTAACATTTCGATTCTATAAAGATGTTATTTTAATAGAAACAATTTCGGTTCGAAGGGAATGATGAAACTAGCGAAATGTGGGTGGCATTTAACGTGTTAAAATCGGTGATCGGTATTTGGGGCGGGTTTTGTTAGGTACAAACTTAACAGCAAGTGTAACGCGGTAGAAAGTTAGCAAATGTATGGTAGAGGTGTAATATTGACGAAAAATTGACGCTGATTATGATAAAGATGCGACAGATGCACTGTATGATGCAGGCACATCAATGGAGTAAATTGTGACACAACTGAAGTGCATTAAAGTTGCAGCAGAGATACAATATAGGTATGTTAACCCTCTAACGTTCCTCGGGTGAAATTTCATCCACTCGCCGTTTCCAGAAACAGTATAATGTTTGATTTCTTTTTAAATACGTTGATTTAGTTTCAGTGAAATATAATATAATAGATTGCAAGTAACATTAATTGTGTAAAGAGAAACTGGGTGAAATATCATCCGAGGATGTTTTGTGTATTTTTGAGGAGAGTATCAGGGTTAATGGAACAACAAAAGTAAAAATAGTACATTTCAAGTCCCACAAGAATACGGTAAAAATGGAAGAGGTCCATGACAAGACGAAGAGTACATTGCGATCGACGCAGAAAATATTGTAAGACTCGCAAAAGAACTGGCTCTTCTCTGCCTCTACGAAGTTATCTTAAGTAGCTGCACTTTGCTAAACCTTTCAGCAGACAGCATGCGATCTCTTGAACTCAAAGTTATTCATTTACCTTGCTCATACGACGTTCAATGCACGCTAGATTTTCTGCGTGCATTTTTCTCGCCCTATCTCTCTTTCATCCTAAGTTCTTCGTGACACGGAAAAGATGCGCCATTCACGGTCTATTATTCGAGCCCACTGTACGCTCTCTCTCGCTCAGTCTGTGCTGCTTTTACTCCGAATTTTGTTTTATATCCCCGACGTTTTTCCAAGACGCCAGCGCTATCTTTAAACCGAGTTTTCTCTCCCGGAAATGCAGCCGGAGAAAAAGAGTTACTCGGATCGTTTTAAACGAGTTCCTAAGGATACGGGGAAAAGCAGGATTTCTCTCTTGCGTTTCATCCGATCTTCGACTTCTTCCCGTCGGATATTGAGACGGAGATCACCAACAATTTACTTCCCATCAATTTTCTAACGTATTCGACGTTTCCTTTGATGCTCCGCGGATATTCACGTAACTATTCGCGATTATGGCAAAGTCGAAACCACCTTGCGGTAGTATCGAGCATGGAAAATCTATTTATGGTTATCAATACCTCGAATATTAAACGTTTCTTGTGTCTTCAAGCAGGATCGGTTGGAGAATTGTGCGCGCTAATTACGTGGGAGGCGAGTCTGAATGCGTTTAATGGTTTCCAACTGTGGCGCAGCTTGTGCGAAAATTTATCGCGGAATAATCACCCGAATATAACAACCTCGGTCTGCCTTCCATGCATTTTCATTCGCACCATTATTCTCAACCCCGAGGAACGCCTTTCAATTCAACCTCCATTCCCATTTCCCCTGTCTTCCGTGGAAAACTACGAGTCCCGTGGAAACAATCGTCCAACTTTCGGAAGAGTCCTCATACGCTTGAATGTACAGTCTGCTCGAATAATAGACGGTGGTGGGTGTATGAATTCTTCTTGCAACTGTGTCCGTTTATGGTGGCCTTAATCTACTAAGTGATGCGTGTTGTTCCATTGTGGCGGCGATGAGGATTAAATGAGAATGAATCCTTGGGATTTTAAGTAAACAAATGCAATTAAAAATGTGACAAATCGAAGACCTCGCTATAGTGAGGGACCAGAAATAAGGCACTTGGGACGGAAGGAGAAATTGCTTTCGCACCGCCTATCCCTGCCATGTCGGTCCTGGAAACCTGAGAACGACGAATGACAACCGAAAATAAAACACTCCTTTCGTCGTTCACATGACGACGCAACGAATGTGCGGGTCTCTCGGCCAATAGCACGTCAAAATCGGAAATGCGTGAGGGAGACGGATATCCCTATCCGTCGGGCGAATCACAGCAAATTACTCCTCAAGTGCCTTGTTTCTGGTCCCTCACTATATATAGTTTTAGATGGACGTGGTAGAATCATTGAGGCTGTGATGTATTATATGATAATTAAGGAAAAATCTTCCAGAGGTGACGGAGATTTGAAATGAAACCTAATAATTAATTGTCTGAGCCTGTGATTATGGAGTTAAATGCTCATCATAGCTTAGTGCTACCTCCGGTAGCTTAAAGAAAACAATGGTAAGCTGAGAACGTCAATTTCGAGTTCAGAATTTGAGACTTTTATGTATCAGAAGTATAAGTGTTAAAGAGTATCAAGAGTTTAGCAAATTATTACTTTTAACACGTTAACTGCCATGGGGGTCACCGGTGACCGGCGCTATTAAATTCAATGCCATTTCATATGATTTTTAAATGGCAATATTTACGAATTCTGTGATATACTCAATACTTAAATATTGACGTTAAAAAGATAAATTTCCGCAGAATATACATCCACCTGTGTCTTTGAAGTTTCCACTGTATAAATAAGTAATTTTAATAGGAAAAGTTTCACCTTGGTAAAAATGATGAAACTAGCGAAATACCGGTGGCGTTCAATGTGTTAATATGAAAATATTTCACCTGTTTGAGGTCCCTTTCGCAGAAAGATCTTTATTGCAGTAATTTTACATCTCGATGAACGTCTAAGTCATTTTCTTCCTATTGTGGTGCCATCTTGACTACGTGTAAGGGGTACCCTATTCAGGTGCCATTTATCGAGCAGACTGTACTCCTCTGTTTCCTACTTTTACGCCTCTTGCTAAGTACAATTTGCTATACATCGAGCTGAACATTGAATCGGGCGAAACGTTTGCATCGAACAAACGCTCAGAGAAATGTTGCATTCAAATTGACTACCGCATACACTTTGATCAAATATTGGTAGCCGATGTTTGACTCGCAACAAATACGAATGCTTTGACGGTAGATCCCGATGGATGTCCAGTTTGTAGCGTTAAAATATGTGCACATCCTCGCAAGATTTACGATAATGTGTCCGTTAATTATTGATCGCGTTATTGGACCTGTTAATCGACCTGTAAATTCACGTTGGACAAAGTGGTAACAAGTACTTAATATACCGCATGTGACAGCTATGATTAATACTGTTCTTCGGATAATACTCTTCTATTTTCAGAAGAATAGTAAAATCGAAGAGAATTTGAGACATGCCGATAAAAGAATAATTATGAATCGTTAATGTTCGAATTGAATTTCAACGAGGAAGCTTTATATGCGACATTAACGTGCTGGAATTGTAGCAGAATGAATAGCGTTGAATAATTATGTCTGGGGAATTTTTTTATTGAATATTATTCTAGACTTATTTTACGTTCTCGATGGAAATAACGTAAAATAATATTCGTTTAGAAACGAGACACAAAGAAGCGAGGACAAAAAGGAAGGAAAGAAAATCTGCGCCATTGTAATTTTCATCCTAATTGATGAAAAACCTTGTCGTAATTAACAGTAATAGGAGTATTTCTTCGCAACTTCTGCGACTTTTAAGAGCGAGAGGAGTCGAAGATGCAAATGATAGGACAATTAGTTAAAACAAACAGTGGAAGCTGAATCTGGTTAAGATTGCATTTCGCGGTGAAACTTTTTATTCTCGAAGGATTTCCTCGGTTTCTCGCCGTCTCCTTTTTCTCTTCGATCGCGTCTTCTTTTTCTTCGTCTTCTTCGTGCCTTGTCGAATTCTTTGTTGTTCTTGTACTTTCTTCTTCTTTCTTCTTGAAGAATACTCTCTATTTGTCTGTCGTTCCTCAGGGAATTCCGACTGTTTCTCTTCTTCTCGAGGAATTCTTTCTGCGCTCTTTTTTTCTTCATCTTTTCAGAGAATTGTTTTCCTCTTACTTCCATAGATTGCCTCTTCTTTCCTTTTCCTTGCGTTAAAGATTCTGACATTTTTCTCCTCTCCCTCTTTCTCAAATTCTTCTCATTTCTTCTTCGCCGTCTTCTCATCCAAGTCAGGCCTTTCTTCGACCTTTCCAAACTATTTTTCTTCTTCTCTTAAAATTCCCTCCCCCAATCTCTTGAAGGAAGCACCTATTTCTCCTTAACTCAAAGGGTTACCTCTTCTTCTATCTTGTGCCCTCTCCAACCCTTCCCTTTCCCGGTACATTTTCATTCTTCCCTGTCTTCTCAAAGTACTGTCCTTCGTTTTTCCACTTTCACAAACAATTTTCCTCCTTCTCTTAAAATTCCCTCCCCCAATCTCTTGCTCCCTTTCCAACCTTTCCCTTTCCCGATACCTTTTTACTCTTCCCTGTCTTCTCAAAGTAGTGTTCTTCTTTCTTCCACCTTCTCAAACAATTTTCCTCCTTCTCTTAAAATTCTTTCCCCCAATCTCTTCAAGGGAGCTCCTATTTCTCTTTCCCTCAAAGGATTACCTGTCCTTCTACCTTTCTCCCTCTCCAACCCTTCCCTTTCTCGATACATTTTTATTCTTCCCTCTCTTCTCAATGTACTAACCTTCTTTCTTCCACCTACTCAAACAATTTTCCTCCTTCTCTTAAAATTCCCTTCCACTATCTCTTGAAGGGAGCTCCTACTGCTCTTTAACTCAAAGGATTATCTCTTCTTCCATCTTCCTCCCTCTCCAACGAATCCTTTTTCCTCCTCGCCATCTTCTTCTCAAAGGGTCATCCCTCTTTCTCTCGATCTTCACAGCGGATGTTCTCCTTCTCTTGTCTTCCTTCTCTTCCAATCTCTGCAACGGAAAGAGACTCTCTTCTTTGGCTTGCTTCGACGACGTCGAACTTTCGCCGGCAGGATATTTCGCTCTACGCGAGCACCGTCAGCCGCGGTTCTGCATTGTTTCGTTCATGAAATATATGTCAGGCATTATACCGGAGCGAGCCCGTGTCTCTGAATCGAAAGGAATTCCCTTTTCTCGCATCTGTCGGTGTCTGGAGCTTCATTGTCTTTGAATTCGGGTCAGCATCTAGGCTCGAGCGTGCGCGCACCACTTGTTTCCAAAGCATTTCGACTTACTTGCACCTCTTTTACATTATTCCTTACCGGTAAATCAACGACGGTGCGCGAATTAATTACGGACAATTATCCACCGGTTTCTTCACGCCTTTTGAAAGTTGTGTTTTGATCGAATTTAAGGAATGTTAATGGAATTGGTAATTTTGAGAGTGGTACCAGTATTTGCTGACGCGTTTGTGATGCACACAGGTCGTAGTTTGATTATTAATGACAAACGATTTTGTAATTTGAGGGGAATAATTGCATTGTATTGTACACTCTGTAAAATTATCATACTGATGCAATTTTCAGATACGGTACCACTGCCTTTACAATTGATATTTGTAAGTCGTAGTTCCTTATTAATGGCTCACGATAGAATATGAAGAAAGTCAACAATTTTTTTGAAATTGCTACCTTTCACAGATGGCATCAATGCTTTGCCAATTAAAGTTCATATCTTCCAGTTACCAACTAATTACTCAGGACATCTAAATCTCAGAAGAATAATTGGATTCTAATATATAATCTAAGGAATCTTAATACCGTTGGAATTGGTACTTCTTCAAAATAAATTACGCGGGACATCTAAATCTGAAAAAAATAATTAGATTCTAATATATAATGTAAAGACCTTAATACCAATGAAATTAGTACTCCTTAAAATTTTTAGAATTTATCCCGATGACTTTTAATTGCTTATTAATGGCTAAGAATATAATCTGAAGAGTATTACTACAAATAGAATTTAATTAATAATAATAGAATAAAAGTCGAATTATAATTATAATTATAGAATAATTATAGAATTTAAAAACTCCCACATATCCCAGTAACTTGGTAATGTAATAAACTTCAATTATTCTCCTCACATTTGACCATCCAATCGACATCAGAAATAATTTGTTAGATTTGTCTGATTCTTTAACCTTACGAACAACAATACATGCGGTATTAATACCAGTAAATGTAATACATAATACGTACTAATAAGTAGAATAATACTACATGCAATATTAATATCACAAACAGCATCGAAGCTTTCACCGATGCCCATATCTCCCAGCTATTTGCTAATGCGTCAGGATCAAACGAACAGGGCAGCCGATTCGCATGCAATGAAGCGTATTAAACGCCTATAATTATTTAATCTCCGAACTAACATTGATACTGTTGCTCCATTATTTACTTGCAACTGTTACACTGGCATAGAAAAACAATTGTTCAATTTTCCTTTCATTCTAGTATCAGCTAAACATCGATCTGTATCCTTCAATTAATAGGGTCAACTGATCATTCTACAAAGGAAATAAATTTAATTTCTTAATTGATACAATAGAGTAATTATAATTAGTATCTATTATATATAATTGTAGGTAATTTGTTTCAACGCTAAGTTAATTGTAATAGGATTTCTACGAATCGCGTTAAATAAAGTAATATTTCTGAAGTAATTGTTTCTACTTAGCGAAATTATAGCTGATAAAAGTTGGTTAATTACTTGCGAGCACATACTAAATCTAATTTCACCTCAATTGTGCCGGAAAATCGTGCGCAGGAGAATTTCTCAAAATCTGATATCGCGTGCTCGTTTGAACAGTTCTCATTTTCCCGCGTGCTCATTATACTTTCAAGTTATTGAGACTTTACAAAAATGAAGATCTTAAGCGCAGGTATTTTTCTGAATATTTTTGAAAAAATTTTGATCAAAGCGTTAACAATTCTACCGTGCTTTTTTTTATATTGACATTTCCATCGTTTAATCTCTGCGAGCGTTACAAGCATACGTACGGAAAAACTATTTCATATTTTTTTTTCGACAAACGCATCCCCTTTGAATTGTTTTTTGGGCTCGGGGCAGAAGTTGCTTTGCCTTTGGCGGAAAAGCGCAATATTTCGATGGAAATTGTTAACCGTACGCGTGCAAGGGATGCGAGTTCATCGGAATGGTCTTTGTTGCAAAGTGTAATTAAAACGGATTCGCAATCAGCAAAAATAACACAAAACCCCACTGATTCTTTCGTTGTTAACGAATTCAAGAATAAATTCAAAGTCACTTTGAAAGATCCCACTCTATATTCAAGGTTAAAAAAATAATTCCATTTTATAATACTACCATTTTTCTCGAAACATATTTATTTCAATTCCGAACTCTATTTTAAAATAAAATTCTAATTCTACTCTATTAAAATAATATCTCGCAATCTAATTGTAAGATATCCAAAACGAATCCAAGCTGCCCAAATTAGAAAATCAATTTCCAAGATTAGACCGCTGGCACTATTTTGAAAATATTTTTTTTACCCCGTCACCTAGTACCTTAATCTCTTCCATTATATTTCTGTATTATTCACAATTTCAAAATTGTCCTCAATTTCATTTTACCCAAACCAAGAACGTCTTTCCAATCTTCAAAGATTCTCCCCCGACTGGTCCATTATGGAGACCTTTCCCCTCAAAATTCTCGACTTCATTCTAAGCTTCGTTTCTTGCATAAAATCCACGCAAAATGTATCGAAAACTCACTGGTATGGGGGACTACGTAAACTTTAATAAATGGACAGTAATGCACAGAGCATGAAGGTATTCGGAATTTAATATTGCTGAAAAATGTACCCGTTATATTTCGTTATCTAATATCGGAACGACGAGGTTCGGAAATCATAGGCTTTAAGCTGCCTTTAATAACGGCTTTTCGTGCACTACGATCTTGATACGGGTCCACGTCGCAGGGGACTTGGTCAACTTAATAACTAACCCTCTTTCTTTCCTATTTTGCATACCCGCCGCGTTCGTGCGTCCCTCCGCAAATATTCGCATCGTCGGAGAGTCTCTTCCACGTAGACGTAGGCACGTAATGCTCGTGGAAACCGTGGATATCAAATTTTTCACGACGAACTTGGCTCCATTGCAGCGGAGGACCGTTTTTTAATTCCGTAAAGGTTTTTTGCTTGGATGAGGGAAATGAATGATAATTTCGAAGTGTGTTAAGCTGTTTCTTAACACTGAACATACCGGCTTTATATTTATTATATTGAAATATACAAAATAAGTACTTTGGAAAAAAAGATCTGAAGAGGTGAAAAATTTACTGAATGGCTGCCCGATCAATTTGGGGAATTTTTAGAAAAAATCAGAAAGCGGTCATTTGACCGCCAAGGTAGGTTTAGTGTTAATTTCGCCGATCTTTTTTTAAATTGCAGTTTAAATGAAACGTAATGCTCGTGGAAACTGTGGATATCAAAATTTTCACGACAAATGAGTGGAAGATCGTAAATGTTCTTTAATTCCGTAGAGTTTTTTTTCCTCCGATGAAGAAAGTTGATGCTAATTTTGAAATGTGCCGAGGTGTTTCTTCATTTAGTAGATTTTTATTTAAATTGCAGTTTGGATGAAACGTAATGCTCGTGGAAACTGTGGATATCAAAATTTTCACGACAAATGAGTGGAAGATCGTAAATGTTCTTTAATTCCGTAGAGTTTTTTGCCTTCTACGAGGAAAATTAATGGTAATTTTGAAATGTGCCGAGGTGATTCTTCATTTGGTAGTTTTTTATTTAAATTGCAGGTTGGATGAAAAGTAATGATCATGGAAAACGTGTATTTATCACCACTAACAAGTGGAGGATCGTAAATGTTTTTTAAATCCGAATTTTTTTGCTCAAATAAGAAAAATCGATGGCAATTCAGAAGAGTACCAAGGTGTCCCTCAATTTGCCGATTTTTTTTAAATAACCACAGCTTGAATGAAACGTATTTGCTTTGCAAAGAGGTTACAAAATGCTTGGATATTTTTTCGTAGAGTTTTTAAAGTCACTGAACAATTTTGTAATAAGGTTATATTCCTCTTCTAGTATAGTTAATGTTCCTTTCCGTGGCGAGATGAAAATACTAAATTTTGTAAATTATAGTACTATCAGGTAGAAAGGGATACAGTTGTAGAATACTGTATACAAATTTTGTTGGTAATCTTGAAGTTTCCACAAAACCTTCACCCACCAGAAAGATAAGTTCTCCATCCGGTACCCTCTGTGAAAGCCCGGAATCTCTGAAGCGCATATTCGCGCCGATAACTGATTCCCATTCTTCAATAAGGTACAACAAAGTACAAAATTACAGGTCACAGCGTGTAAAATAAAAGCAATTTTTCTATTACTCTTACAAACATAATCCCCGCAATCAAAAAGAGGTCATCGCAACCCCCTCGTACAATCTTAACAGGAAGTAATTCATCAGCAACTTGTCGCTCGAATAAACTCCACCTTTGTTTATCACAATGCAAACTGACCAGTTTTTAATTGTCCCCAACATAAATTTCCCCGATACTTAATTATTTACCAAAGTACTTTCAATTTAAAAATTCCATAATTATCTTCTCCACATAAACAAACTGTATCACCAAATAAATTTCAATGAATAAACCACAGATTAAAAGAGCCATCAAATCTACAAAGTATTATAAAAACAACGCAATATTAACACTATTAAAAATCATCCAAAAAACAATTCAAAAATGAATTCCAACAAAGATAATATCCCTCGTCTCCACCCGATATCACATCCAGTAAAACTGCCTGCAAGTATCGAAATATCCCTCGCCACAAATCCCACCCAGACAGACATTCCTCTCCAACCACCCCTTTATATTATCGACTCAAAAATTCACGACACCGCGGACATTCTTATTGAACAGCGTCAGCCTTCTCTCCATCCAGCTTCTTCCTCGTCGCATATTTCACCAGGATCTTCTCCATGGAACGGAAAAGAAGTTATCGCGCTTCTTCTCGAAAGGTGCGTAACTTCTCTCGCTTCCTCGTAGGCCCGGAGACTAAGAGACCATCCCCGATGGGATTGCCTCTCCGACATTATTACCACGGCTGTTTCACTCCGGACGATATTCCCTTATCGTATCGGGGCCGGCCCTTTGTGGAATACTGATCGTCGCGTGCACATTTCACCCGGGTGACTCGTGCTACCACCCTTTTTCATATCCTGCGTTATATCGCGGGTGAAAACGATTTCGAGAAGGAACGGTGTCACGCCGGGACTTCGAATTACTTGAGTCATTTGGTCGATCGTTAGAACGTGCGTTCCGTTGGCTACGCACATTGTTTGCTCTTTTTCTCTCTCGTTGGTGTTGATCTTTCGACTTTGATTGCTGTGGTTCTATTATAGTGCCCCCTTTAAAAAAAAAAGATTATATTAAACTAAGGGATTTCGTAGGTACGGCCCTGAATACCCACGTGCTATCTGTCTAGCGACAAACGCCGATGCGTAGCATTTTTTACGCAGTCTGATTCGACCATCTTAGTGAGACGGATGTCGTGCCCTTATTACTGTTATTACCGTTATTACTATTATTATTATTAACATTATTACTGTTACTCTTATCACTACATATCATTATCATCAAATATGTATACTCTAGTTTCGTTTAATTTGTGCTGCGTGTGTGTTTCCATTTATTTAATACCTTACTACACTTTGGTGTTGGATGCAAAGTTTTGGGGGATTCTTTTCTTTATCCTTTGTTTTTCAATCTAAAGAGTAGTTTGATTATTGCGATTTTTATGACATATTCCATGAAATACCACCACGTCGTCGATGCAAAGAAGTTGTTTATGCTTTTGTCTCTGAGAAGAGATTTTTGCTCGTTGCCACGAATGCCGAAAGTTTATTTTGGCAATTGACGCTGCTCCTCGATTTTCGTAGTTTCGAAGGCATTCCGGTTCGATTGGAGGACTCCTGATTTTATCTCGGTTGTCGGCTTTCCCGAGATTTTATCGAAACACGGACAAACTTTGGAGAGGAGATCCGAGTGGCGCGTGTTTTCTTCCTAGGCGAACGAGCGGTTGGACGAAAAGATTTATAGATTTCTAGGCTGATAGGAATATTCCTTTGTGCCATGAAATATGTGGAGGAACCCTTCGCCATTTTTAACGAAATTGCACGCTGCGATGCGATTCTTGGGAAGTTTCATTAAACTGGATCTTTCGAAAACACTTTTTTTGTTTAGATATCTCTGAGTAATTGAATGAAAAGATTTATAGATTTCTTGCTTGACAGAATTACTATCCCGTTCTGTGAGAAATTTCGCGCTGTTTTTATTAAAATTTCTTGCTACGATACGATCCGAAGGAACATTGATAAATTGACTTTCGTGAAATGCATCTTATTATTTTGCAATTACTTAGTTTCAGTGTTTAAAAGCTATAAAATTGCATCTTGGTTTATCTCAGACAAGATTGATTACACTCTACAAACTTTCATTGACGATAAAATTTCATACACTTCAAACTATTCTGTCCAAACTGTAATTACTCTTTGCTAGACATTTATCGTAAAAAGATACGATTAAAAAGGGATGTAAAAGAAGTATAAAAAGTACACTAAAAGTATGGAAAAAAGCGCAACTATACCGGAACAAATCCAAACAATAAACTTCAACCGAATACGAGCTTTTAATTATCTCAGTTAATTGAATATCCAATGAAATTCATTCCGAATAAACAGAAAATTCCCAAAGCTACACGAATCCCATGGGAGCCATAACAATTTTTTTTTAAACCGAACATCGGACACGATGCATCAACATCCCTGAAATTGGAAGCATCCCTCGTTCTCCGTTATGCTTTCAATCTCTCCGTGAATTAAGTGACAAATGTATCGCACTCGGGACGTTTGTTAAATGTTATTCATTACTCTCGTGTACTGCTAATACCCACAATTAGTTACATATAACGATTACATAAATTTATTACGAAACGCGGTATTTCGTAGCCTCTCCAGCACATATTTGATGGGGTTACGAATGCGTTGGCAGAACGGTTTAATTAATCACAAGGAGAATGCCACCCCCGCAGGGAGGGTGTATCAGTTTGCAGCGATAATAATAATTAAATAAAATGGAATCGTACGTGAGGGCGTTTATAACGATATGCTCAAACGTTTTTCGTTAAAAGGCTGCTGCACAGAGGGCTTGTGTTTGCTTTTCAGAATTATTAACGGCATCGAAAAGAGAAGAGTGCAAAAGGTTCTTTGATTCTCCCGCGCGAAACGTGCCGTTTGAACGATAATTGTTCCCGGACAATATTCATTATTGCTGGTTTTTGCAACGGTAATTGGTGGATGTTTTGAGATTTCTTTTTCGTTTTACGATTTTAGAATTTAATTGATATGATCATTTCATGAGGCATTGCTATAAGTGGGTTCGAAACTACCGAGGTTATGATATATCAATTAATAATTTAGGAAAAATTTGTCAAAGGTGACGGGGTATTTGAGTTTGGACCTAGTTGAAAGTCCGCGTTTTGGACACCTTAACCCAAAATAACCCGATGTTTTGGGATTTAATATTGTGAAAAGATTGTTTATTTGTACCGCGGTGAATTTCAGAGGTAAAATGTAATCACAGTCAAAAGTGTTTATAATAATTGCTCAAATGGTTCTTGGTAAAAGGATGCTTCGCGGAGGGTCGTGTTTGCTTTTTATATTTATTAGCGAGATGGATGAGAAAATTCTATAAAACTAACAATAAGAAGAAATTATGTGGTACGAGTAGCTATCAATTTTCAAACCCATAATCAATTTTATATGAAAAGTTGCGTGCGGGATTCGATCTTTACAATTTTAAGTCTGCAAACATCCCCTAAAGATACTTTGTTCAGGAATTACCTGCGGAAAGGGTTGAAAATTCTCATGGTAACCGAGCTGTAGCAATCGAGGCTTTATACCGAGCGATGAAATTAATTTAATCATCAAAGTTAATACAAACAAACCTAGATATTCCTAGAACGACTGTACTTTGCAAATGTGAACAAGAAACTAAGATATTCTGCGAGAGGATGGCGCTTGAATTTCGGATACTGGCATCGAATGAAAGCCTTTGTGGGAAACTATGGTACCTATGGGGATTAAAATTCAAATTACAAATCGGTGAGTCCAAATGTAAACTTTTATTACGTCTGACAAAATTTTCCATGTCCTATGCGCAGCATAAAGTTAATAATTTGGAAACCACCATGCTAATGAGGTGAAACTTCAATCTTCATCATCCCTCACAAATTGCACTGCAAAATATCAGTGTTTTCGAGCAGTCTCTGCAAATTTATGATTCCATTATCAAGAAAAATCTAGAAGTACCTCAGCAACAATGCAAAAAATAAAATACGTCCTATTCACTTTATCCCTTTCAAAATGGTATTCATTCAGAAAAGAAACAATAAATCTTGAAGTGCGTGGGTGTTTTTAAAAACATATGGACTGTTTACTTTAAAAGTGGAATAAGTCACAGTAGCGTAATGAAAAACAGCGACTTTTCAATGACTACGCGAAATTATTTCTACTGAGAAAAATTGTAAATAACCAAGATAACAAGTGGAAGTAAATCTTCTCGGAAATTGGCAGCAATATTTTTAAACACGTTAAACTACCAACCCTGATGTATGTCGATTTAAGAAGAAAATGAGTTGTACTACTTTCCAAATAAACTGCTCAAATATTTCGTGCGGTTGACGCGTTTAGTTTCACGGGGTGTTGGTAGATTGTACAGGAACACGTGACGCGTGCGTGTGGTTTTAAAGCGAATGATCAATACGCGTGCACGCACCGTCGTATCGTCTGGACGTATATACACGTCACGTGTGTGATGCGTGACAAAACTGCATTTTCAGCCGTGATGCAAAAGAAACGGGACTATGGAAAAAAACAAGCGTGCACTCGTCGGTAGGTTTTTACAAAATCGCGTGGCTCGTGTTTGTCTACGTAATGGTTTTGCATATTGCATGATTTTAATTAATACGGAGCCGCTAACAACGCCTTGTTAAAAAATTGCTGAGAAATCTCTTTCGCGGGGTTCGGTTTGTGATATTATTATTCCTTTTTTACAGTTGATTGAACTGCTTGTTTTTTATTGGTCGCGAATATCTTCGGTGTTCGGGGTTAGCTGGGTTAAGAGCTACTCCACTTTTTTCGTACTTCAATATCGATAGTGGGGATTTTTAATGGCACAAAGAAGACTTGAAATTAATTATAATATACAGTGATTAATATTTTATCCCACCTGTTCAATGTGGGTGATCATTTCAGCAAGAGATATTTAATTCGTGCACAATGTGGTGAAAAATATAATAAAAAATGTGTGATTGTATGATATTAGGCAAAGCGGAACGAAATGTTTTTTTTACGATGCGAATAAATTTATTTAAAAAAGAATATGTAATATTTGTTTGTTTTAATTACGCACAGCAGACCTCTGCTTTGATAAACTGACCAGATTTTTATTTATCTAATATATTAAATAATTTTAAAAAATACTGTGATTAAAGCCAGGACATTACAAAGAACTGTGCAAGTTGGATTTTTTTCCTTCGCAGAATCTCGTCCTTCAAAAGACTTAAAGAGCATCGAAAAAGAAAGGAAAATAATGTCTGCTATTCTGCCTTTCTTTCTCCGTTACCAACGATTCTTATCGTTCTGACTTAAAACGTAATTGGACTTTGTTTTATGCGCTTAAAAATACCTTCGAAAACCGCGGGGAAATAGAAAAGCAAAATAATGCAGATCCTCCCCCGTTTCCCCTTCTCCTCTATGGTTCCGTAGAAAATTTGAAATATTTAGAAGAAAGTTCCGTCTGTGCTTCATAAAACCCGAGGTAAACTCTCGCTGGCCTCTCGGCTGGCATGTTCCTCGGAAAAAGCTGAATTCGGTTCAAATATTGACTCTGTGTACGTAGTACGTTTCGCAAAATTGCAGGGAATCCCCGATGCCGCGATACTTGGGCCGCATTTTGCGAATACTCCTGTGCTATGCCGGCAAGAATCATACCTGCCGGTTATTCATCGCGGCTGCGTTCCACTTGTGTTTCGCGTGCAAACACGACAGTTATGCGAATCCCTTCATTGTGCGTACATGCTTCGTCGGTTCACGGAAAGATTTCGTCGGCGAAAAAATCTAACGAAACGTTGCGTTGGAATATTTTAGTGCGCAAAATTATTGGGCCGGTTTGTTCGATTTTTAAAATTGTTGACTTTCTGAGGTTTGATCGTAGGTTTTCATGGACCTCTAGGTTGTGATGTAAATCCCTCCAATGTTCATGGAAAGGTTTCATCGGAGAAGAAATCTAATGTAACGTTGCTCTGGAATATTTTAGTGCGCAAAATTATTGGGCCAGTTTGTTCGATTTTTAACATTTTTGACTTTCTGAGGTTCGATCGTAGGTTTTGATGGACCTCGAGGTTGTGATGTAAATCCCTCCAATGTTCATGGAAAGATTTCATCGGAGAAGAAATCTAATGTAACGTTGCTTTGGAATATTGTAGTGCGCAAAATTATTGGGCCAGTTTGTTCGATTTTTAAAATTGTTGACTTTCTGTGGTTCGATCGTAGGTTTTCATGGACCCTGAGTTTATGATGTAAGTCCACCCAATGTTTACATGTTTCATCGGTTCACGGGAAGATTTCACTGGCGAAAAAAATCTAACGAAACGTTGCGCTGAAATATTCTAGTGCGCTAAATTATTTGGTGAGTTTGTACGTTTTTTTTTAAATTGTTGGCTTTCTGGGATTCGATCGTAGTTTCTGATGGACGTCGAGTTTATGATGTAAATCCCTCCGATGCGCGTGTACGCTTCATCGGCTCATGGAAAGATTTCGTTATCGAAAAAATCTAACGAAACGTTGTGCTGGAATATTTTAGTGCGCTAAATTGTTGGGTTGGATTACTTTTTTTTTTTTAATTTTTGGATTCAGCGGATTCTACCGTGGTTTCTGATCGACATCGAGTATTCGAATTTACGATACAAATATTACAGGAGATAAATTTATATGGCAATTGTGTCAATGTTTGAAAGAAAAATTCAAAATAAGCCTGTTTTAATATTTTTGGCGGAGGGATTCCAGTGTAGTTTTCGATGGACGTCGAGTAGTCAAGTTTATAGTACAAATATTACGAGAGAAAAATGTGTGAGGCCATTGTAGGGAATTTTGCAAGAAAAATTCAAAACGAGAGTGTCTCAGCTGTAGCCGCGACGGGGATTAAAAGGTACAGTCAGCTCGATTAATGGCGCGCGAAACAGTTTCCTCCTCTTCGCGACCAAGACGACTATCTATTTTGCCTTATTCGCGAATTCTTATCACGTTTTCTGGCTGCTGCTCGCATAACCGTCATCAATCTCACTATACGTCCGAGTTATGTACACTAGACTGACATCGGGCATTCGAAACCCTGGGTGGATCAGAATAATTTAAATGAAACACGCATATATTTTAATAAAACACTGTCGAATACATGTCAACATAGTCCTTTTAACCGTTTGCACTTCCTTACGTTTGACATAGGGATATTAATAATTGTTAAAACTTACTGACAATCTTATCGGATCTAGTTAAAAGTTCTTTCCGTTGAATTTCGTTTGCCCGCTACATTTACTCGACCCGAGAGAACCTCCCGTTTATTTTAGCAATCCGAGGCACAAGTATTAAGAATAATAAAATATTACGCGATTGGAAAAACACAATACAACCTCCTTAACTGTTTGAGTCCCAGAGGTTGATCAAAAAAAAAAATTGCGAAAAAATTCCGAACAGCGCAATAGTAATTGAGTGCGAAAAGAGCCAGTCGGCGCGATGGCGCTTGTTTTAAAATTGATGTTTTTGTTGCTAAGTAGGGGGATCACGCTTCTTTCCACGTCGATGACCTTATTGCAATTGAGGAAGGGATAAGACGTATTATTGCATAAGTGCATATCGTTGTTAATAACTGCGTCTTACAAAATTGTTAGACAAAGCGACCCAGAAGGTGCATCGTCAGTTCTCCATAGCGTTAAAATGTACTGGAATTTTTCGACGTGAAATCCAAAGAGCGCTATTGCGCCGCTTGGGACCCAAACGGTTCATAAAATCGAAAAGCGAAAAACAAAGATCTAATTGTAAACGTCTGGCAACGAGATGATGTTACGAGCAAGAGCTAAACAGAACAACTGATATATCTGAAAATATTGTTTATACACTCTATAACCCTATCCTGTATTACGACCCCTTTGATGAACGCCACGAACAATATCACATGAGAGCCAGCAGACTGAAAGAAATGAAGTTTTCTTATCAAAACAACAGCAGATTTACTTTCACCCTTCCAAAATTACAAGCCAAAGTTCTCTTACCCGTCTCCTTCCACAATGCCTGTATTACAACCTCGATAATTCCCAACCACCAAAAACACCCCCTCTACATCCCCCATAAAGTCTTGACTCTCGCAGCAAGGTAGAAAAAGCAAAACAAAAGACAGCAGCGTAGAATTACACGCCGAGTTTCGTCTCGAGGGTGGAAATTGGCGAGAACGGTATCTCGAGCGACGTGGACGGGCCAACTAGTTCCGCAAGTTTGGCAAACTCATCGACAGGAAGTCGAGGCGCCATGGAAGAAAGGATACTCAACAAGTTGCGGAGCTTAAAACGGAAGAAGGCGAAACTGCTGGGATCGAAGGTTGAAGAGAGATCATCGCACGGAGTGAACGTGTTTACTCGATAAAGCCCTCGCACGAATCGCGAGGCCCGATTTTCCCCGAAAATCGACGTTGCTGCTTAAGAGGAAAATCGACTTCGCCTCTATCGAGCACGAGCAGACACGGCCCAATGGGATATCATATTGCCGGGGCAAATTTGAACTGAACTCGAGATCTTTTAAGCGAGCGCGTTCGCTATTTTTCTGCATTAGCTACGTTCGCGAGAGGGCCGATGATGCTCCAAGAGGAAATTACGATTTATAGTGCGAAGCATATTGATTTGCACCGTGGAGGAAATTAATGCGATTTCCAAGCGAGCTGTTTGTCGACGAAGTTCCAATCGGTTTTGCATGGAACTGATTTTCGACGATGGAAACGACGCCGTTTATTGTGGGAACGTGGGATCAATAATTTGCTCCGCTGTAACGCTTCCATCGGATTCATTGTACGGGAGTGTTTTACACAGTGTTTATTAACAAATTTATTGCTGCTTTGTTTTCGTTCGAAGCTTAACGTTGGTCAGTTTAAATGGCCACTGCGAATGTTCAATAACGAGAAAGATTTTACATGAAAAAAGCAGATTCAGAAATGTGAAATATTTTGCAATAATATTTCAGTCAACCTCGATAATCCTACATTTACTGTTACAATGAAAAATTGTTGATCTCTGAAAAAAACGCATTTTATTCTCCGCCACGTATTTTTCCCAACTTTTCCAATTGTTTTTACGAAACTAACTGATGAAACTAATCTCTGCAAACGACGCACTAGCTGCGTCACCGGTAAAACGAGTCCGATATTCAGCACGACCCACATGCCGTGCCGTCATCGATCTCAAATACTTCAAGTATCCTAAATCCTCTGCAATACAACAATCCTCGCAGAACGTTCGCAGATTTATCATTAACATTTACGTCAGCGTTCGTTTTCAACGTCATTCAACTCGATGCCCTTTCAATTCCCGGCTGTTGCTTCCCACAGTTTCTCATCCATTCGGTGTTGGTTCTATCCCCGTCTGTCTCGACCGGTTTTCCGTTTTCCTGATTCCAGAGGAAGATTGGCCTACTCCATCATGCGGCTGACATCGAGCCGCCACTTGTCGTTGATATGTCAACTGTAATCCCGCAACAGAAACCGCGCTACAAACGTTAACCTCGGATTTAATTGTAAACTGTCTTCCCTGGGCTTCGACTAATGCTCGAATCTCAACGTCGAATCGCGCTGCTTCGCTTTTCCCGGATAATTCCTTTGTAAATTGAGTTTTCCCAAGTTACCTGACTTTGCGATTGTGCAAAATTCGAGGATCATTTTAATGATTGTTAAGGAACGTCGAGAATGAAATCGTTCCAATGGCATACTTGCTACGTTTGGATGGAATTAAGTTGTTAATCGAGTAATTATTTTTAATTTGTTGTTTGCAGGTACTTTTATCATGTTTTTAAGCAGCAGTTTTACTCAAAATTGTTTAGAAAAATATCAGAACAAATTATTGTGGCCACCTTGGGAGATGTAGTGTTAATAGTGCTTAATTTGTTGTACCGAAAATGCAACTATCTTGGAATTTTGATTTTAGTTGGTTTGGAATTACTTATATTCCATATTTCTAAGTATATTAAATTAATCGTCGATAGATTTAGTGTTTACGGTGCGTTATTTGTCGTATTGAAAGTAAAGCCATCTTGGATTTTCAGCTTTAGCTGGTTTGGACGTATCTGTGTACTGTTTAGAGCTGAAGAGTTGGCCGTGAGAACGTTAAGGGAGGCGAGGAGAAACTTATTTAAGGGAACTGCGGCTAATAAAATTAGATGTAGCTAATAAAAGCGTGGCCAATAACGGAACTGCACGTTTTCTTTTAATATGTTTGCCCGCGAAAATCCGAGGTAGGTCTCTTATCGAGGCAGAGACAGTCACAGGTCACTGCCATCGTCTCAGCTCCCTACAGTACATCGTTAAGGAAAATACCCCCGAGTCGATGGAGATTCGGTGCTAGGAGCACCAGTTGGGTCTGTTCGACAATTTATCTCCCCAAACGTCGTACCTCCATTTCACTAACTAATATCTTGGTATCACAAAATATGGGATTCTACGTGCAAATATCCCTTTAAGCTGATAACGCTATTTAACACGTTGAATACCATGCAAATCACCGATGACTGGAATTGCTGAATTTAGTAAAATCTCTTGCAACTTTGGAACAACGATATTTACTAATTTGTTCGTATATTCGATACTAAAATATCAGTTAATACGTTACCAGGTCGAAAATAGCATTCACCTTTAATGTTCCTACGCTACAAAGTTATGATTTTAATAACAAAATTGCGTCTGTTAATCTGATTTAAATGTAGCATTGACACTATTTACGTGAAAACTCTGTGGATAGAATTCCAATATTATAATATTGTTACACACGAAGTCCTTAGTAAAATTAAAGTTACTGCGGCACGAAACATGTTTATTGTTATATAAATAAGAGAACAATAAGAGATTCTGCCATCTGACGTCGTCGGAAACGGACGTGCTGTATATCCTTGGAACAAACCTTGGATACTTTGTAAAATAGTGTCGATTTATTAACAATGTTAAATAGGGCTTCGCGGAAGAAGCGTAACAACGTAATCAATCTAATAGAGATTTAAGTTGAAAGAAATGATATACAAATTTAAGTAGCTTTGTTAAAAGGTAAACTATATACTGCTGAAATTTTAATCAACTTTATTAACATTCCTTCTCTATGGCGGAACAGCCTCATTTCGTAGAAACTGTTACAACCGTTTCTACGGTCGTAAGCCGATGGTCTTACCAGTTAGGAAGGATAATCGTCGCATGGCAGGAAACGGATGGTTTCCGCTCGTGTCCAGAACATCAAGCTGGTGGACCTCTCCTCTAATCCTGTAGAGCTTCCGATGGAAATCCTCGATCGTCGGTGTGTAACTTTCCTCGAATTTGTTCGACAGAAATCTACAATAAGAATGTCCCTTCTTTCGTTCACGTTCGATCGCGCATCTGCATGCAAATTGCGGATTGATAGAGATGGAGAAAAGGTCGCGGGATTTCACCGTATTTTAAATATAAATTTTCTCTGCGCATGGTTAAAGAATTGTTCATTAGAATTTTGTCTCTTATTTCATTGAAAACTGGAACGAACCGTTATCTAACTTAAACAATTGCAATGTTTTAAGCGTTCCTCCTGGTTTTTCGATTCTTAATAAAATTCCATTAGAATTTCGTCCTCCGTTTCATTGAAAATTGCAACGAATTGTTATTTAATTTCAAACAGTGCAATTTTTCACGCGTTTCTACTTGTTTTTCGATTCCTAATAAAATTTCATTAGAATTTCGTCCTTCGTTTCATCGAAAATTGCAGCAGATCGTTACTTAACTTTAAAAATGACAATTTTTCCTGCGTTGCTTCTTGTTTTTCGATTTCTAACAAAACATAATTAGTATTTCGTCTCTTATTTCATTGAAAATTGCAACAATTCGTTATTTAACTTTAAAAATGGTAATTTTTCCTGCGTTCCTTCTTGTTTTTCGGTTTTTCGTGTTGTCGTTGCTACATTCAGCTAAATATTTTCCTCTCGAAAATCAATTAACGTAGAACAGCAAACGATAGAGCTAAACCCCCTTAACAATACCAGTAATGCAAATCCGATTAACAGAATTGAATCGTTTGTCCCATTAGTGACAATCGAACCGTGGATGGCCAAATTGGAGTTGGCTTCGTCGACCGATCATGCGAAACTTAAGGCGCGATTTCAAAACAGCTCGTCGGTTCTATGTCGGCGGGTCTGCGACCGATTTGTGGAAAATGTCGACGTAAAAAGTTTTCTTTAACTCGAATAATTTTAATTTCATTTTTTGCCAAAGAAATTCAGTGTTTTGATATAAAGACAATTTTACGGCACGATATTGAAGTTTTAAATGAGAATTGGAAAAAAAAATTGGACTAAAGGTAGTACATAGTTTTTAATCAACGGACATATTTTAATTATACTTTCGCTTTGAGAACGTGGAGACGCATTAATGAGAAAGGAGACGAGAAAATAGAATCACAAATATGAAACAATATCGCCTGAAAGTTACAAAAGGTCATCATGGTACCAATTATCGGTAATTTTATTTTCATGGTAACGCGAATGCAGCTAAAACTATATTAAAATGGCTATAAACTTTCTATCAAAAAGTCCATCGATATTACCAACAAAATGTTAACGGAGTTCCGTACGATTGACACGAAAAATTCCCTTGTTAAAGTTTTAACGAAACTCTACCGGCAAACTGTACCTCCATTATGGCCATTTTGTTTTAGCGTGTAAAATAAATTTTCCCTGGAAAAAGTTCGCGGTATTTGCAAAATTCAAGACGACAGTGGACGAAATTGATCGACAAATTGAATGCGAAACTCATAATATACGAGTCGGGCCATTAGCAACTTTAGTTTCAAACGTTATTGCACATCGGGGCTAATGAAGCGCGAGACAGTTCGAGGTAAATTACGTTCATTATGGGCCTTTTTGTCAAGACGAGAATTTAATAACTTCAAAATCAGAACTTCGGACAATGTTGGAATTACTTAGCTCGAAGTAATTTTAACGAGCAACAGAATTGCAATTGTCTAAATATAACTGCCGGTGATGACAATTGATTGCTCGAGTAATTCAAAGTTCATGTAGCATTTGATGTAAACGCGTTCTGCTACTGTTCTTAATGAAATTCTTTCTGAGATAACGTTGCGATCGCCCGAGCGTACTACTTTAATTAAGGAGCATAATTAAAATGATTGGAAATTATCTTCGACCAATCGGCATAGCTCTTAGCTGACTCTGTTATCTAAAATGATAGATCTGAGATGAAACAAACATCTCAAGTTCTGAACCCTGGCACGAAACTTGCATTTCTAACCACTGTGCATTTAAAATTTGATATTTATTCGTATCCGGTTGAAAACTAAGAAGTTAAAACTTTGTCTTGGAGAACTATTTTCTTTGTTTAGAAATGTATAATTCATTGCTACTGCTGGAATACTACTTTAATTAGAAGACGGCACTGCATTCGTCAATTGTACGCCGACATGTTTGTTCGCGATCGCCGTCTGTTAGCGACCTCTACTTCCACTTCCGTTAAGTCCAGTCAGTCACATAAGAGAGCAATTGTATCAGTCTTATGTGTCTCTTTAAATAAAATATAAAGTTCGTAAAATTAAAGCATACTACAGCTACCGCAAATTTGAAAAAATTAGGAATATCTTTCTCACTGCACCTAAATTTTCCTTCAAAACCAAAATCGAAGTTTCCCTTTTCTTCGAAGAGCACACCCGCAGTTATTAAGTCTACCGGAAAGTTCCGTCCCCTGTTGCATTGAAAGAACACAGTACGTTTCCAATCCACTGATGAATATTTATTATATAATATATATTATTATAAATGTACTATTTTCCTTTAATTCAAAAGCGGACCGAACTTTCTGGAAGACCGAATGAATAAAAAAATTGTCAGCCTTTTACGGTGAATATAGTCACGATTAAATAAAAAAATTCGCAACCTTTCCCGACGAGTATACTCGACGTAAATACCGAAAGGGATAATTACCGTGCTACAATAGCGGTCTTTCCGACCCTCGCGCTGCCGAGCATGACAAGACGGTAGCAATTTCGTGGTGGAGGCTTGCAGGCGTCCTCCTGCGAGGACGTCGACGCAGGACTGGGACTGACTGGTATCGGGAGGATGCCATCCTCCGAGCCTGAGGGCCCCTCCAGCTCGGGGCCCGCTTGGGCGCCTCTTCGGCCCCGATTTATCCGATGCTCGGCCTCGTCGACTGCACTTCCGCTTCTGCAGACCCTCTGCACGCAGCACAGAAGTCGGCCGCACGCCTCCAGCTGAAAAATTAAGAGGTGTTTTATCAGTATGGTTATTTTTTGTAGAATCTACGATTTTAGATGGATTTCGAACCACCGAGGCTATGATATTGTGGCGGCACGACCTATCGAGCACACCACCGATCTACCAGTCGCCATTACGCCTGCGACCCTAGTTCCAGGATCGTCCGCTAGACCCTCGTGTCCACCGATGGATCGCTCTCGCAAGTTGTTCAACGACCATCGGTGTCTATATATACGATTGATCAACAGATACCATCGCCCCATCTAGGGCAGGGCCTGTTCGATCAGCCCTACTTTTGACTAGTCCACGAACAGGCCCAGGACGAAACGCAAGTGCGTGCGCTAATCAACAACTTTACCCTTTCCTAGGAACAGAAGGAGATCCGCCGGGCCCCCCAGGCCCCCAGGCCGCACCCCGTGGTGTTCCTTCAATATGTTAAAATTGTAATTTAATAGGATCGTTTTCGGTATTTTAATTTAATGGGACAAATTTCCCAGGCCCACTCACACGCTTTCAAAAATCACACTTGCATCTACCCTCGACACTTTTTCTCACCAACCGTTTTTCTATTGAGGATACAGTGTTGGTATAATCAAAAATGTTCATATTTTAATTTGTGTATTGTCTTCTATTGATCTTAGTTATATAATAAAAATGTTGTAACATGGCGAAGGCCTCGATTATATAATTCCGTTGTATTTAATTAATAAATTATGTTACGTGTTTGCTTAATTCGTGTGAAGTGTTTCAGTTTATCTCATGCTTCGACATCTTCCTTAGGGCACTCTCGCTTACACGCAATGCATCCGTACTCACTTAATTCTAAAGTTAAATTGTCTGTTACTATCATAAATCATGTTCCTACAAATAGAGTACATCGTAAATTCTTCGTTGGTTTCAATTATATATGATTGTTGTATCCAAAAATGTATTGGAAATTGTTATGGTCAGGTGCACAATAATTTGTTAATCTCAAGTGTGTCACGGTACTACATTCAATGACTGATCAAAGTCAAAGTGGTCCCTTATTCATCAGCAGTCCTCGGATTAAGTTTAATGCATTCTTGCAAATACGGATCGATTGTAGATTTAAGAAGTGTTTCAGTGGAATCAAGTAGTACCTTTGTACTTGAATTTTAATCGACCACAAAAGGCAAAGTGTCAAAACAGAAATACAAAGCACGATTAAAATAACATTCAATATTCAACGCGTTAATTCTCATATCTACGTGACAACTTGTCGTTACTCTTCGCAATGAAATAGAAAAAATAACAGATGAAATAATAAACTGGCTACACGCGTTGCATTATCCATCGACCAATCCATACAAGATTATCCTCTTTCACGTTGCAATTCAGTGTTATCGCGACTGTGCACACGCGAAACACAAATCACAGCGTGGAAACAACGATAAATCCAAAACACAAATAAAACTCCTACGATTTTCCAAAAGATTTCCCCCCGGCAGTTGACCGAATTTTTCTCTCGCAATATTCGAACGATTGCGGACAAATTGCACGTACGTATACCGCGCCACAAAGCGGGCATTCAATGAAATCGTATTTGTTCCTAATATCAAACATTCACGTATCCCAGTTTTCAGGCACTCGAAAATAGCCGTGTAATTTCCATCGAGATGTGACACAGATCCACGATAATTTACCGAGCGAAACGTTGGAAACAGGGCATTACGATTCCTTTTTTTTCGATATCAGGGTGAACGTTGAAAATGATTATCATCGTAGAAAGGAGAATGTTGGAGAGTTATAAAACAGCGATTTTATTCGTAAGCCTTTCACTCGGTGCATTACGTTCTGGTAAATCAAAGTTATTGTTATAATCGGATTAAAATGTCCTGTTTGAAGGATGTCGGACGCCGATGGCCATTGTCTTCCGTTACTCGAGTCCCTGTAGCCCTCATTGATCTCCTCTCGTCTTTTACTCTGCGTTTCTTTGATCTTCCCCTTTCCTGATTCCATAGGGATATCCAGCTCGTTGGTTCCTTTGGTAGGCAACTTTTTTCTACCATTTGCTTTTAAATATTATGGTAATTTCTCTTAGGAGACATAGTTTTATGGGGTTCCAAAGCACCGTGGATAGGGATGCATTAAATGTTAAATTAGGAGAATCTCCTGGGGGTGAGAGGACTTGAGGTCGGACCGACCGATTACAGATTTGAGCTTATAGCTCCTTACTCGCCACAGGCTTATCAACTGCTATGATCATTTTACTTAGTACCGATTGTTTTAGATCGCTTCCGAACAACCGAGCTATGATATATTAAATAATAATTTCGAAATAATTGTGAGTCCGAGCTTTTGCACCCTCCTCACCATAGGCTCATGGCTGCTATGTTTATTTCACCTAGAATCTACTGTTTTAGGTGGCTCCCGAACCACCGAGGATGATGTATTAGATAATAATTTAGAACACAATGTCCCAGGAGTAACGGGGATTTGAATTTGGACGTACTGATTGCAAGTCAGCGGTTTTAGCTCCTTACCCACAATGGCGTGCCACTGGAAAATTTGTTCTCCACCCTGAAAAGCGCAAATCAATGGAAATACAGAAACTTTAATATAGTACTTTTCAAGTTTGACTTCACTGTGTTAGTTTGAAAAATTCTCGTGTGTACAAGAATTCCGCTGAAACGACAGCGATGCACGGTTTGTTTGCGTTTTTGTAATATATCGCGTAAATCGCGCGACGATATAACAGATTTTATACGTTCGATAAATTTTCCTGCACGCTCTTCGCAAACGGATAAAGAGGAGCGCAAAGGGGGTGGAATAAACTAAAAGCAAAACTCTGTAAAACAAATTCAAACTCACGGCACGTTCGTATGAAATTCTCTTGTATATTTTGTAATGGGATTTCTGCTTGCGCCGAAGGACGAGATGCGAGGAAATCTCATGGAACTCTTGGGAATAACAAAATTACATGCTTTATTATTCGTTCTCGTTCCGGTTAATCTAATTTAACGTTTGATCTCGGATTCAATTGATTACGGGAAAGACGACCGACGGAATAAGTCCTGGCTTTACGCTGTGACCGTTATTAAATAAAATTTTATCGAATTTCTGTGATTTTAAAGGAAATGTTCGCGAATCGTAAATTATAGTGAACAGAGAAAAGAGCTGGCAAAAAATATTTTACGATAGAGTGAAGACTATAAATCTATGCAAATAAATCGTGGATATTAACCAAATAATAAATCGAGAAAGAAGAATTAAAAAGATTAAGTTTACCCTTTGTTATGGTTAATTCATGCTTTAAATTTTGTTATCAAATGGTTCGCACTATTTATGACAGTTCAAAAAATATACAGGACGCTATAGAAAAGTCATTTCATAGGAAGGGGTTGTTTTTACCCCTTGGAAGGCCTACCAGCTCATAAAGAGCATATCGCTATTATTATCTTAAGTTGTTTTACAATTTCAATAATTTTAGCTTCCAAAAAATAGTTTCTTAAATATAGTACAGTACATAGTTTCCAAAATTCCACGTAATAATTAACTTCCAAAATTTAGTACAGCTTTCAAACGCTGAATCAGCGCGTCAGATTCCCAAAATTTTTCTACGTCTCTTATTTTCACGCAAAATATGCCCTCAATATCTCTTCTAAAAGATATATAAACTTTGTTAAATGCAGTCGCCTCAACATAATAAAGACTTTTTCAGTTAAAGACAATAGAAAGACAGAAAAATAAAGTGCCAAAGAAGATCAGCGAATTATACAATAAAACACGTGGAAGAAACGAGAAGAAGTATTTACCCGACAGAATTTTCATCGCGTCCGTTTCGTCCGGACAAAGGACAGATTAACAGCAGTAAGTGCTATTAATGTTTCCTCTGACCGCAAGTCACGGAGAATGCGGAAAATGTTTCAATTACTTGTTGCAAGCGCGGTGCATCGTGGCGTGCTGGTTACAACGAAATTTCAAATGCCTTTGCCGGCAGATTAACGCGTAATTCCGTTGCACCCCCATTCCGGCTGATTCTTTAACGATTTAACTGCGCACGGACTGCTTTACAATCTTGCAATTTTCGTCGGAGATAAATATACGTTTTCGTGCCTCCTCGTCCGAAAGCGCCCGCGATAAAGGAGAAATTTCTTCTAATTAGCTGCATTTAAAAACGTGTTTTTCTTCCACTCCGATAAAGTGCTTTGCGAGCTGCTCGGTGAAAAAGAGGGAAGGAAAAAAAAATTCACCGAATATTCTGCACGGAAGCTTTGCTCTCTTGCGGCTGAGATACTCGACGAGATCTTTTTTTAAAGTTCAGCGTTATATCAACCCGCTCTCAATTAAAGCACACGGTAATTTATTCGAATTTTTAGGAATACTTCAAAACAGCATCAATATTTTTGGTTTTAAAGAAGGATTTCTTTTTTTGTGAAAGAAGCTAGAGTTTGAGGATCGTCATTGTACGTCTTATCCTCTGCACTGTTTGTGTGTTTATATAAAATAAAGTGAATAAAGCAAATGTACTTTTCGTTAAAAGCTCAATACTAAACTTGCGATGTTTTTTAAAAGCTACCACGAATTTTCGAATTTTTAGGAAAACTGTAAGTACCATTTTTTTATTTAAATAAGTCAGTGGATTTGTCTCTTCTCTGTTTAGCTCTACCTTTTGTAATTTTGATGTGTGTATTTGCATAAAATAAAAGTGAATGTAACAAATGTTGTACCTTTCATTAAAATCCCAATATCAAATTTACGATATATTTCAAAAGCTACCACGAATTTTCCAATGCATAGAAATTGATGGAAGCGCTGTTCAATGATTTCATGCACGAGCTTTGAATACTCGCGAAAATGTTGCACATACATAAACATGATGCGTTCCATCGCCTCGTCTTAATTAATCTCAATCCATAAATTTCGAGGATACCACAGTAAAATCCAGCACGCAAGTTTTTTTCCAGCAGAATTCCCCGAGTGTTTGGCGATACGATTTTGCGTTGGGAGGAAAAAAGAAAGGTAACGTTAATACGAAACGTGAGATAATTTCGCTTGACGGACGTGATCATGGGTTATCGGATATCCTCTACGCGCGAATAAATTCAAAGAGTACAGTCTCGTTATATCGAACTCGACACATTTTTACGCGCCCTTCCTGCGAGGCGAATCCACGCGAGGAAAACACTTTTCTGTTTTCTATTTTTTCAGCTTGAACTAGTACGATTTTAGCTAAGTCGTGCTATTTCAGGGTGATTCGAAATCACCGAGGCTAGGATACGGTAAATAATAATTTAGGAAAAATTTCTCAGCGGTGACGAGGGGCTTGAATTTGGGCTCACTGATTGAGAGTCCCAGCCTTTGTCTTCTCGCTCACCATAGTTTTCTAATTGCTATAGTTATTACGTCTAGCATCTATTGTTTTAGGGAGGTTCTGAACCACTAAGCTATGATATATCACATAATATTTTAGGAAAATTTTTCCAGAGATTATGGGAGATTTGAATTCGGTTAGGAGTGAAAGAGGATTTGAATTTGGTGCACTGAACGGCTCATATGTGGGATATATAATGGGTTATAATTGTAATAATATAGTTTACTAATTATAAAAACTAAATGTACAGTGTATTACACCAACACGTATATTTATAAATGCTTATTTCGTCGTAGTACGGTTTATCGTCCTCAGTACGTCTTTCGTCGTTCTTTCGTCGCTGGGTTCATGCGTCTTGGACAAAACTGCCTGTTTTCCTGACGCGTATTCAAACGGTGCGTCGCAACCCGTCGATCGCTTCAACGCTGATGCACACCGAAAAATCGCGTCACTACATATATATTTCAATGATACTTTATTAGTCATTAACGTTGACATCGAAGTAAATTTGTTAAATTACGTATTTAGACTTTAAGTATTATGGTTACTTTGAATTTGAGTAGTTTTATTTCGAAGCACCGAGGCTATGGGTTGAGAGTACGAGTCTTTTAATCCATACCCACCACAGAAATCTATTATTTGTTTTGATATTTGTATTTTGGTATAAAAAAAATAGAAGATAAATTCGTTCGAGAGGATTTCTTCGAAAATACTTGCTTCAGGCAAATATCAGTTATATTCTGCAGTTCACACACATTATATATTTTCGTGAAACGTTTTTTAACTTTTTTCCATTTTAATTGAATCCAGAAATGCATATGATTGAAATGCGTCAGTTTTTATATTTATGCAGTTTTCAAGTGCGGATGACGGTAATAATTATTACGATAATTATAGCTGTAAATTGTTCTGATATTGATCTTAAAAAAAAACGAGTGGCGTGAGAGGTTTTTTAAAATGTCATTGTTTCGATGCCATTGTTACGAATAATTTTACGCTTTTGTTGAAATTCTATTCTCGTATCGTGACAGTATTCAAATACTGTTTTAAATAACCAAATATATGTCCTGCAACATTTCGATCTCGGTCCAAACAAAACAAAAATAGGTCGGAAAGTGACTTTCAATTTTAATGTTAATCATTTTTTATTGCCATTGTGGAAATGGCAGCGCGCCACTTTAAATGTTTATTACTTATTTCTATTACAAATTAAACTTAAGAAGCATTTCATCAAAATATCTGGCATTTTCTCTCTTCATTATAATAAATGCCTTGTCATTTTAATTACTATTTCAACATCTCGTTGTTCAAATATTTATTTGCCGCAGCATCCCGATTCTGATTAAAACCTGCCACGACAGAAAGCTTCATTCAATTTTTATACAGAGGTATTATAATCTCAGCCTTAGGATTTACATTAAAAATAGTAAATGTTTATTACTCGTTCCCATAAAAAGAAATTAAAATATGATTTGCAATTTTTATTAAAATTTCACTTTTTTATTATTACAATATTTATTTGCTGTAATATTACGATTTTGATTTAAAAAAAGAGGAATTAAAAGAAAGATTTTTCAATTTCCAACCCCTCAAATTCCAACCACTATTATTACAATTACATTTACCCACTCTAAATGTTTAGCATTTACTTATATTGAAAACTATCTCTTTAGCTCCATTGTTGTAAACAATCTCTCATTTCTATTAAAATTTCCCATTCTCACAATTATAATATTTATTTCCTCAAATACTTATCTACAGTCTGATTAAAATAACAGCTACCTGCTTATTCTTCACTCCTACCAAAAATGGTCTCCAAAAAATATTTTATTAAAATATTTTTCTTTTTTGCCTCCATTTCTAATAAGCAATCTCTCATTTTCATTAAAATTCCATATTCTCGCGGTTGTAATGTTTATTTCCCTCGGTATCTTCGCTTTGATTAAAACAAGGAGCCCGACACGAAAATCCTCTCTGAATTTTTCAGTCGACGAAAATAAGCACGATCGTTGTAATCGAAGACGGCTCTTCTAAGCGTTCATTATTACCAGGAAAATTAGTCTCTCGAAATGCGCATCCGTAAAAACCGTCGGTTCTCTAGCTGCAACGTTTTCTTGATTGCACGCTTTACAATCAGCGCTTGATTGTACGCCCGCACCTACGCGATACATATAAATATCCAGCCTGGAAGTAAATATTTTTAAACGTTCAAATCATTTCGCTGCACTGCAAGAGAAATTACATTGCTCCCCGTTTGAAATTCCAACGTGAAAAATGCGTAGGTAATTTAATAAAAGGATTGCGTTCGACGATGTCTTTGGGTAAAAATTAATTATAAAATTAATTATTCAAATTTATCCACCTACTGCCTTTCTGTTCGGTGAATCTACTAAATTATTATTAATTTAATAAAGTTCAAAATCTTTTTCTATTCCTTTTCGCGCAACATTGTTTGAATTTGTTATTCGGAAATTATCTACGTGAGGAATTATTTTAACTGTTTTTTTATTAGATATATTAGATAAGAAGTGACACTGTAAAATTAAATTGTGCAAGGATTGCCGGTTTCTACGTAATTTTATTTCCTATTGCAAAGATTTTGCACAAAAGGCCGCGGTATTGAAATCTTCGGTTGAACGTAGCTTGCTCATAATTTATTAATGATTTATTAATGATATCAAAACACAGTTATCGATAACCGACGAAACAGTGAATGTACGATAAAAAAAAATATACATGTCCCACCATCGAAATATCAAAATAACCAAATGCTATCCGTATCACGTTAATTTGAAAGGATAATTATCCCAGCACCATGCTAATGTACGTCCCGAAAATTTTAATAATCCTACAAAATTATCCGTGTATTTAATTATCTCTTATCTATACCGGAATTTCTGCTTCGAAATTAATGCCGTCCTACAGATATGGCTTCTTGAATTAATACGAACGTTACCGGTTTTCCGACGAATTCGTGTCAACGATAAGGAGAAGAACGCGGCGAAATTTTGATATTTCACGAAGACTTCAAACTTATTTCATTCGAAACACGTTGTTGAAGAAGCAAAGTGTCCTTTTCCGTTGAACTTTCGCGAGGCCGCATTTCGGAATCTCGAGGAGCGAATTTACAAGCAGACTTTTAAGGCGACTTACTAAACCACACGTTTAAAAAGCGGAGATACCGGGATTTTTATGCACAATTATCCTTGAATTCACGAATAAAAATTTTTATGCTGACCGAAGCGATCACATTTTTAATTTCGCCGGGCATTATTCACCGTTGATATTGCGCACACGTTTCGCTCGACGGGTTTTTTTTACAGTTGCTGAATATAACTGCCAATTAAATGACGTATTTTTCCTTTAGAGAGGTATTATGCAACTGCTGTTTAAAGACGATTTTCTATTTCCGCGTTCAAGAGGACGGATACATTTTTAACAAGGTGTCTATTGGGGATCAATTTTTTACGAGGAGAGATTCATAAATGCTGAATATATTGGAATGCAAATCTGAGGAATAATCGTTTTATTGTGAGAAGATTAGTTTTTGTTTTCAGATTTCGATTGCAATTATGTGTGATATGTTTTAAACTGTGAAAGCAGATTTAACAACAATTTTTTCTCCTATATTTTATACTTGGAAATCACAGTTAATTTATGATTACTTTTTTAATCAAGTAGGTTTTCAAATGCCATACTTTTGCTATTTTATGTCATCAGTTTAATTTATTACTGCAGGCGAATTTGTTCAATTTGAAGGTTCAACGAAACCCAATTTTTCTTCCGCTTTATTTCAATCCTCCGTTGTTTTTTTCATTCTTTATTCTGTTTTATACATTGAACTTCAAAAATTTGTATAACATTGAAAATTATATGCCATTAACACTGGGAAGTCAAAGTGCCTTATTTCTTAATTTTTATAAATGTTCTTCCTTTTGGTAGAGTCATAAAGTAGATAACCTACGTCTAACTTACAAAACATAAATTACATAATTGATAATTTTTTTACCACTTGATTCCTCTTTTTTAAAGTATTTACTTAACATATTTAAGCATAACAGATTCAACACCTGTAATTCCAGCGTTAATAAGCAGCACTATCAAATTTTCAGATTTAATAAAACTTATTTGCCACAGATAAATATCCGATATTACAAGAGTTATAAAAAAAAGTACCTACACGGCAAACACCCATATCCAAAGCTACTCTCGAATTACCTCCGTGCATTGCAATTCCCAAATTTCCATTCCAATTAACGACACCGTCGCAAATCAACATCCAGACACCGTAACAAATATTTGCAACGTCAAATACCTCTCCGTCGGATTGAATTTGAAGAATCGATCCGAGGGTTTCTCCGAGGAGCACACACAATTCCTTTAAAAGCTCAACAACGAAACGGTGAATTTTGTCGGGCGTAAAAGAGTCGAAGGAAGCGGTTTTTGCGCGGAGGAAGATAGAAGAGCGGCCGACAGGATGGAGGTTCGTAGGTGTATTAATCATTCGGTTAAATATCGCGGATCAGTCTCTCGGGCTTTTAAAGCCACTGTCCTCCGTCTCGCTTGGGGTCAATAGTTCAGGCACACACGTCGGGATCAAGGGAGGAAAGGCCACTTCGAGGCTCTTTCCCTCATCCGCTCTCCCACGGAGCTATATTTCGTGCAGGTAGAAAAAATTATAACCCTCGATCGTCTTTTCTTTTTTTTTCATTAGCCGCCTCGCGTTTTTCGGTGCATCGAGTTTACGAGATGCACGTTTTGCGGGTCAAGTTCGAGAGTGACCTCTTTGCTGAGAGGTTTCTTTGTCGTTGATCAAGCGCTGCAGATTAGGGGTGAAAAGTTTAACGGAAGTTAATCGGGAATTCTGGCTGATGTTTGGCTCTTTCTTATTTGATGGTTTACGCAGCTATATTTTGTGCAGGTGTAAAAATTATAACCTTCGATTTTTTTCATTTTTTTTCGCCGTTGTGTATTTGGGTGCATCGAATTTACACAATGTAGGTTTTGAGAGTTTTGAAAAATACCTCTCTGCTGAGGGGTTTCTGTCGATCATCACACTGTAAAGATTGGGGGATGAAAATTGTATCGGAAATTAATTGGAACTTCCGGCTGATGTTTGGCTCTTGCTTATTTGATGGTTTACATAGCTATATTGTGTGTAGGTGTAAAAATTATAACCTACGATTTTTTTCATTTTTTTTCGCCGTTGTGTATTTGGGTGCATCGAATTTACACAATGCAGGTTTTGGGGGTTTCGAAAGATACCTCTCTGCTGAGGAATTTCTGTCGGTGATCACACTGTGAAGATTGGGGGATGAAAATTGTATCGGAAGTTAATCAGTACTTGTGGCTGATGTTTATGGGGATGATGTTTGACTTTTTCTCGTTCGATTATCCAGAGAAATGTATTTAGCGCGGACAGGAAAAATTGTGATCATCGATACCCTTCTTTTGATCTTTGCAGGCGTGAAATTTGAAGGAAAAGAGCAGAAACTAATTCTTTCAAACGAATTAATTTATTATCATTTCCACAAAGAAGGTCAAAGCTGAACCACAAAATAGTCGACAGATGAAACATTGGTTTTGAACAATCGCAATGTTAATTTCACTGGAACGTAATTAAATACAATTTTTGAAACTTACTATTAATTATAATTAACAAAACATAATAATATTCCGACATTCCCTATTAAATTGTTGACAGGTAGAAGTTCCTTTCATCCAACAAATCAAAGTCGAACTCTCCGCTTCCCAAAATTACACGAATTAAATTATTTATCATTGAAACGTCAGCACCAATTCAAACAATTTAACGATATCGCAAACCACAGATCTCAACGCCGCTTTTGTCCACGAAATCCCCGTAATTAGCGGAGACATCGATTCAAATCCACGTAACTTACGAAACTAAAGCATTCGCCGGAAATTTACGCGCGCAAATGTTGTTCAATTATCGAAAAATTAACTCCGCTGAACGTTCTCGCATCTCTGTCACTTTCGCGTAATGGGGATTCTACGTTGTTTGTAAATAAACGTTCACGCGAATTTCCCCGGCAGAGTGCACAGTGGAATAATACGACGACGTTAATTCAAAGTTGTCTCTCCGCTCCGGTCTTGGCCGCGAAACGTTTAATCCACTTTCCTTATTTCCTAATTGGAATATCCCTCTGATGAGCTTTTAAATTGTGCAGGTAGCGCGCTTTTTTTACATCCTTGAAAATACCAACGGTCCGCGGGAGTCGTGTGAACTCGACACGGATTCGTCCCAGTTCTCGTAATGAGGCCGATAAAATTGCTCACGGCATCGTGCAATATGCAAATAAAAATTTCGCCGAGTAACTTTTTTCTCGGTCAGTTTGCTGAACTTCGTTAATTAATCGCGGCAGAATAAGTTAAACGTGCACGAAATACGTCGGGTGTCTTTGAGGGGAGAGGTTTCGTTTCAGGGTTTGGTCGTTGATTGTTGTTGCTTTGTGAGATACCGATTGCTATAGTTAGGGCTTGGCCTAAGTGTACACAATTTTTATTGACATTTTTGTTACTTATTGCTGTCACGAAATGGAAGTTTCTCGCGTTTTAGCGACCGTCGGACTGTTTTGGAATAATGCAGCGTCACGCGAGGTGTGATTATCACGAAAGGTATTTGACGCTGAATTTATATCGCCATGTTCATTCAACAAATGGTGGCAGTAAATTGAAAATATATCAAATAAAATACGATATGATTCTTCGAGTGGAAATAAGGTCTTACATTTCCCTAACGTTTAAAGAGCTCTGTCAGTTTCCATCGATTTGCGTTTGCAATTGCCAAGAATGAAATTATTCTCACGTTTTACTAATCGTCGGATCAGTTCAGAGCAATTGTCACGCAACGTGGATAATTATCGCGAAAGGTACTTTACGTTGAATTTATATTGCGAATATAATTCAATAAATGACGGCAATAAATTAAACCTATGCGAAATACGATACGAGTCTTTCGCAAGAAAGGAAGTCTTGATCCAACTGTTTCCGTTAAAAGTTCAAAGAGCTTTATTAATTTCCATCACCTTGCGTTTGCAATTTTCGCCAAGAATGAAATTATTCTCACGTTTTACTAATCGTTAGGTCATTCCAAAGCAACGCATTGTCACGCAACGTGTAATTATCACGAACAGTAGTATTTCATAGTGAATTTCTATCGCGAGTTTCATTCAGTCTTTCCTATGCCATGGCTTTATGAGAAATATAAGTCTAACTCCCTCTGCGAGGACAGACACCGGGACAATGACTACCAACAACAATGACATGGCGCTGTATACCGGCTGTTTATTCAAATTCACTGCGTAACATTACGCGGATGGCAGTTATTACGTAAAAATCGACCTTTTTCGCGGAAAAGAGAACGCTTATCGTCGTCCCTTTGTTCCGGTTAATTACTTCGTTTCGTTCTCGTTGTTTACACGGCGGCCTTTATGATCGGCGAATGAAGTTAATGAACGAAAAAGAAAGGGAATGGGCTCTTTCGGTTAATACTAACACTTTATACCATCCCACTCGTCGTTTTATATCGGTTTTTGCGAGAAGGGACATCGGCTGCGTGTCCCATGGACGAAAATTGTGCAGGGGAATTTTCAGTTGTATTAGCCCTTTGCACTCCGTTGTCGCCGCAGCGGCGATATTGTAAAACAAGCTGATAACTCCGCTGTCAGGCAAATCCGGTGTATTTTTATATTTTTTATATTGTAAAACATAATATTAAAATATATACGCTTCTTTTTTAGTGACAAAGCAAGATTTTCAATTTTCTACAGATGCGTACCCGCACCGTGTAAATACTTCTGGAGTAGCTGGTAGCTCTTAGTAAAAATTACTCGGGGAGCAAAGGGTTAAATAATTGTAAGTGTTAATTGTTGCGAATATTTCGATTCTCAATTGCTGAGACGCATAGTAAAAAGTTCTTTGTTCACAATATTGTATGTATTTCGTGGATGTCAACACTAATGCTGATTAACTCAATGAATTAGAAAATGTTTACTAAATACGATAAAATGAAGGAAACGAAGGAGGAAAGAAGCTTGCTTGGATGTGAACACTAATGTTGATTAATTCAATAAATTAAAAAAATTTTACTAAATACGATAAAAGGAAAGAAGCTTGCTTGATTCAATCGCCTGCAATCTACAGGATGGTCGTAGGAAATTGAAGAAGAAACGGCGTTAGAAATTCTAAAACATTACAAAAAATTCAGACAAGTCATTTCGATCATCTGGATAAATCTATTGTTATATAAGACTCGATATGGAGAAGGATATAGGTGAGTGTGGAGATAATGGCTGGGACTTTCCATTGTGGGCTTGGTACGAATCTCCATTACCTTTAGAACATTTATCCTAAATTATTATTAAATATATAATAATCTAGACGGTTTAAACCACCACATAAAACTGCATGTCCCAGGATAAATTATGTTAACACTTTAAAGGCCGCTTACACAACATGTGTGTCATAGCCGGAACAGCAGTTAGTGGTAAAATTAGTTAATTGTTATTCTGTTTATTTCTGCTGTTTTTTTTTACTAAAAATGTGTATATTCGCAAATGTTCAATTATTTCGTAAATTTATATAAAGTTTTTTTAATTTATTTCGTTGAAAGTATTGTCAGGCCCCGTCGAAGTTCAACTGCGTAGACGTGCGGCCATTAAAGTGTTAACATTTAAGGCCGAAAAGTGCAGAAAAAGGAAAGAAAAAATAATAGGCGCGGTCACCTACAAAGCATAGGCGCTTGGGCCTGGTTGCTTAACATACTCGACCACCCCTAGTCGCTGTTTCTCATAATTTGTAGCCTCATTTCTGCGCTTCTTTTTCTGCTTTTTAGATGGACGGTTTTTCGTAAATTTTACTCAGCGTGTACCGTGATCGGAAGTGTTTGGTGTAACGAGAGGTCCCAGCAGGAGAGAACGTATGGCACAGTGCCATGTATCCGGTGGAAGAAATTTTCCTACAGGTGGTGTCGAGGGAATTCGACCCGAACTCACTATTTACTATACGAGTGGGAATCTCTATTTCCGGTGCCACTGTATCTCGCAATTATCTTGGTAAACCAGTTACAGCAATTGAACAAACTCTTTTATCAGTGAACTAACGTTATTTAAATTTTGCACGGACTATTATTCCTAATTTAATATAAGTTTATACTTGTAAGTATACAATTATTCAAAATATAGGTAATCAAGTAAGAATAATTCTTTCCGAACCAAGATCAAAATGATTTGGCCTTAAATTCAGCATTTAAAGCACCAAACCTTGATTCTTATGACTGGAACAACCGCTCGTAGCAATTTCAAGAAAACCATACATTCTTGCAACACCATTTCCATACGTCCTTCCGCAGATCAACCGACGATTGCAGGCCTTACCATAAATTACATCTACGACCGTTGTTATCTACCATTAAACTATAATCTACGCCACGAACATGCCTCGTTAATACCACCAGCAAGAGTTAAAAATACTTTCCAGAAGTAGAAACGTTTCTCCAAATCGATACTTTCGAAACAAAATTCCAAATATCCCCCTCCGACCTACGCCGAACTCTTCCGCGATTCAACGATCGCCTGTTCGAAAACAACGAGTATCCTCTATGAATAATGGAAGAAGAACGGCACTGTGCTCAAGTAACAATGCAGATTGGAATTATTAAAAGTTCCATTAGGAAAGAGAAGGAGAAGGGCACATCTCTCGCGTTATTGGTACACCGGGGTTTTTATCATTTTCGTTTTAAGCGGAACTCGGTCTAAACGACCCTTCCCATGCCCAGGGAGCAAAGTTGAGGCACTCTCGCGTTATAAATATTTAAATGCAAACGCCTTACCTCGCCCACTTCGGAGTCTCGAATGTAAACACGGTGCCGTGACGGCGTACGCTAAATAAAACTACCACCAACACCCGCCGATTTATTACTTTTTCCAATGCAATTGACGGTTATTACGCCACGACGTGAACGGACAACCGATACGGACAATTTCCTTGCGTTTACTTTGCTTATTAAAGCATCCAAGGATGGAAATGCGCTTTCGAGGGCTCTCTAAGAATCGTGGAAAATATGAATTCATATCCGTTATTTCATATTTGAGAGAAGATGGGGAAATGTAATTACGTTGGATTTTTATACCATGATTGCGTTGAGCTTTTATACTACGATTGCGTTGGGTTTTTATACTATGCTGATAGTTGAATGATCGTGCATGATGTATGGGTTAATTAGAAGCCTGCCATGTTGGAAAGTTCGAAGTGTCTTCAAAGAGAAATGGTATAGTTCCTGAGAATAAGTACGGCGATAAGTTTGCAGTTCTGTCGTTGTTGCAGGATTGTAGGAATTGCACGCTGGGGATATGCAATATTGCAGCAAAGCAGCGTGAAAAATTGAGGACGGCGAACGATTCTTTTTTCTGCCAGTTTGATTATTACGTTTCGTATTCCCTCGTTTTTCTTTTACATCCGCCGGAAGTGCAATTTATCCGATACATTTTGTAACGTATTGTAAGTTTAAATCATACAAATCCACTTTCATCCTCGTACGATGCATTCTACCGGGTATTTCACCTAATTTGACCACTGTAAACATATCGCTTATTTTGTATGATAGTAAAAATGTCTGAGGTAGAAAATATTCTGTTTGAAGGCGCCAATACGGTGATGGGCCGAATTTTTTTCTCAAAGTCACTTTCTTCGAGATTTCAAGGTCATCGTAGTTTTTTTAAATGGGACTGCATATTTTCATTACAACAGTCTTGTAGTTTAGAAAAAAACGAATCCAACTAGGTGCAATACGTTGACCTTCACGTGACCTTTAGAAATAAAATTGTCGCTTTGATAATAATTACACGGTACACTGTTTCAATGAAGTTGAAATTCATTCATTTACCGTCCCCGAACGTCTACTGAAGTTACTGACAAACATTTCATAATTTTCTCGCTAAAGGTCACGTGAAGGTCAACATATTGCACCTAGTTGGATTCGTTTTTTTATAAACTATAAGACTGTTGTAATAGAAATATGCAGTCCCATTTAAAAAAAACTACGATGACCTTTAAACTTCGAAAAGAATGGCCTTGAGAAAAAAATTCGGCCCATCACCGTATTGGCACCTTCAAACAGAATATTTTCTACCTCTGACATTTTTTCTATCATACAAAATAAGCGATAAATTTAAGGTGGTCAAGTTACGTGAAATACCCGGTATAGACAAAGATCAGTGTTTCTCAAAATTTGCTCAATCGGGACACTCAAGTTCTAAAATTTGTAAGAAACGCTGAAGTAAATTTGGGTTTTTAGTTAGAATAAATAATAACCTAGATACATCGAATAAACAAAATAAACGTTTATTGGGAAAAATCTAATTTACTCTTCCCAAGAAAAAATCTCCTCCGGATGATACGGATCAAAAATAACACCGAATAGGAACAATTCCAACCCTTTAACCCCATCCCCATCATAATCTCCATCTCATATACCTAACACTTTAAACTCCCAATTAACATAAATACCGAAAATCGCCTACATCCTCGTAATTTAATTCACCCGAAGGGGAATCAAATAAATCCATTCTCTATTAAATCAAACATCAAATTCCTCCCCAAACAAATGGAATCTCCGATCGAAAGGAAATATCTTCTAACGATCCAATCTGCCTCGTTAATCGTCCCTTCGACGTCGAGCACGATCGTCGCATTAAATATGACGAACGAAGAAAAAAAGAAAGCAAGGGAAAGAAATCGAGACGGTCGACGTACGAAAGAAATATCGTCGGAAGAAAGAAGTGTCGCGGCAAAAAAATGAACAGTGGGACCCGGGGCAATCGTAGGAGTTGGCAGGGGATAAGAACAAATTTATTTAGGAACTGCTGGTAGGGGCTGCTGGTAAACTTTCATTCCGTTCTCTTTAAGCAAACGTATCCTCCCGGACTGCCCCCGTCTGTTTCAGGAGTTATTTTCTTTTTCTGCTTCCACGCTCGGGAAACAAGGCTTCGTTTGTTGGGACAAGAGTTGACGACCGTTCAAGATTAAATTCGGGGTAAAAGCTTGACTGATGAAAGAGATTCGTTCGCGTTGAATAAAGAAACGTCTTATGATTATTTCTACAAAATTGCAACGAGACAGTTGTGAAAGTTATGGGGAATTTTTCTCACCGTGAATTTTCAACGATGGATTCCTTGCGGTCCTCTTAAAATTGGTCAGAGGCTATTGTTGCGAGGAAAATTATGAAACTGTGACGGGAGAACAACGAAATATTCTCTGCTTTTATGCACTTAACCCTTTGCCCTACAATAACGAGCTATACTCGTGACGCGCTAAATGGGATAGGAAATTTTCAAGTTTTTCAAAACCTATGAAATTGAAAATATTAGTGAGACGCGACGCGATAAAATTATTTCTGCAGTATTAATATTACGTTAAATTATATGATATATACACAATCACTGATCAAACTTTATTTTAGTAATTTAATTGTGAATTATTGCAGAGGTAGTTACAAAATGAATTGTAGTGCAAGGCGTTAACAGAATTTAATGCCGAAGTACGGATAAAAAGAAAAGGCTCGGATTTCGATGCAGTAGACTCGAAGTCAAATCCTTGTCAACTCTGGAAGATTAAAAGGCCTAATCAATTCTTTTTTTTTCTGATACATCAAAGTCTCTATGAATCGAATTAATTATCTAAACCTTCCTCAAACTTCCAAAAATACCTCCGAGCACAAAAAAACAAAGAACATTTACAAACCGGAAGTTTCGACGGTGTATCTTTTAAAATTGCAATTACCAAAAATTACCAAACAGCCTCGTTAGCCTGTTAGGTAAAAAAACTCTGGCGGAACACAAAGAACAAAGTTTCATTCTTCTCCCAACGCGTTCCTCGTCAGATTAAAGCTTGAGTAGGAATTGTCAAAAATTCTGAAGGGCGCTTGTTAATATTTTTACACACCGGAAAGCGCAATAACGTTCTCGTTCTTGCATACACGTACGTACGTGGACGTTTTACCGCCATTTCCCTCGGTTTTTATTTTTATCTCCTCTTTACCAGCAAACGTTTCCTCGTCAAATAGAAGCGGAACGAATTCATCCCACTCCTGCTCGTCGTGTTACTATTTCCAGGACCGACGGTTCTTCCCATTCAGACGGCAATATCTCTATAAAAAGTCGACTTCGAAACAATGAAATTCAATAAAACTCCGAGCACCGGGAGAAGAGGAAACACCGAGCTGGTGGACGATCGCCTTTCGAAATCTCCGCTCCGTCGGCGGCGAGGCCTTTTGTTTCGTCCTTCTTTTCGAAAAGAGACCACGCAACCCTCGCTCGATATCGTATATATGGGGTGTTTCGAAAATAGATGGCCAACTTTAGGAACGTATTGCATCAGGGATACGTGGACGAAAGGGGAGCATGAGGAAGGATGGTTGGCAAGGAGGCAAAACCTCGGGCTTCCAATCAGTTTCTCCGACTTTAAATGCTCTCCTGTCAGCTTTCGGACATTTTTCCTAAATTGTTAGCTAATATATCACAGCCTTGATGGTTTGGAATCCACCTAAAATGGTAGATCCTCGGCGACATAACTGTAGAAGTTACGAGACTATGGTGAGTAAGGAGGTAAGGCTAAAACTCGCAATCAATGGGCCACAGTTCAAATTTTCCTCCGTCATCTCTTCGTCCGTCATCTCTAGGAAATACCTAAATTATTAACTAATATATCACAGCCTTAGATGGTTTGGAAACCACCTAAAATGGCAGATCCTCGGCGACATAACTGTAGAAGTTATGAGACTATGGTGAGTAAAGAGGTAAAGGCTAGAACTCGCCGTGTTCAAATCTTTCTTCACCCCTGGGACATTTTTCATGCGGGATGTATCATATTCTTAGTGACTCAGAATCTACCTAAGATTATCTTCGTTAATCCGTAAATAATATATAAATAAATAAATGATGAAGTAGGTCCAAGAACGATATCTTTACGAGTTATAAATACTTTTTATTTAGGACGGAGATCGGATAGCCTGGCCAGCTTACCAAGGGAGGACAGATATGAACCCCGGGATTTCGGTTACCCTTTTGCCGAAGATTTTACGGGCGAAATAACTAGACTTGTTCCAAGGATTTATTCGGATAGGCTTCTGATTTATTTGTATTGGTCTCTGTATATTATTTTTGGGATTGATATTTATTTTTTTGTTTTAATATACTGTAAAATATCTTTCAGTGTGATTTGATCAGTATTGAATTCACTGGATATTTCAATGGTATGGAAATACCTCTCTAAATGAATTTTATGTTTTTTTTTAACTTATTGAAGGTTCGGAAATCCGTTAAATCTTTTTTACAATTTAAATAGATTATGTAGATAGAGATGTTCACGATTGTTGATCAGGTGGACAGGGTGTGTTATGATGAAGGTTTGATATGGTAAAAATTAGTTTTCTGCGTTTTGAAAATAGGAGATAGTAACTATGTGGTAATTTCGGAAAAACCTTCCAAGAGTGATGGAGATTTGAACTCGGATCCACTGATTGGGAGTCCAAGCTGTTAGCTCCACAGCTATCGAGTATCTTTACATTTTAATTAAATGTTTGTGGCATATATTTCACATAGAGTTGTCGTTATTGCTTTATCAGATTCATAAAATTCATATTAAATTCTAATTAAATTTGTTTCATTCTATAACATAGCTTTATCTGCCATGAATATTTCATTTAGAATTTAGTTCCAAATAAACTTTAATTCTAGGACCATTATAGTCTTCTTGTTAAAGCTTACGATATTTTTATATTCCTTCCCTGACCGCGTTAATCCTTTCTCCAAGGATCCTCGCAAGGCTCAAAATGATCATCAATTTGCCCCATACCTGCCCGGAAAACAAAGGGTTAGTTCATTTATGGAAATTCGCGATTTATTATAGCGATACCCGTAAAGCGCCAAGAACGGCTCCATTTTCCCAAAGAATCGAGCAGTTGTTGAGCTTTTACGATGCTTCGACTATGAAGCGGTTTTATTTATTATCGTGGGCCTGGATACTCAAAGACACAAACGGTATTCGAGTGGAAGTACCTGGCTGTGATCGTAATTCGTTTGCGTTTCAGTATTTTCGAAAATGGGTCTATCAAACCGAGGAGCAAGTTGGGATCGTTGTCGAATTTTATGGGCTTGCAATCCGAAGCGAATCGAAACGATCGTCTTTTAGTTGCGAAACACGTAAACCGTGACTCAAAGTAATTGCAAAGTGAAACGAGGGAATGATGTATTGCTTCTTAAAGGGCTCCGCAAAGTGCATGAAAAAGATACTGGAAGTGCACGAATTTTATGGCTCTGTGGATTAGAGAAATTTGGAAGATTCGATGTTAAATGTGAGTCATTAATAGATATATTACTGATGAAATAATTGCTGTGGTGTCTCAGAAGATCATCCGGTTATTATGAATATTTGTAAGGCATTTGAAAGAAATGCAGTTATTTTTTGCGTTTGTGGTTTTGGACAAATCTAAATTTCGCATTTTCAAATCTGTGAAAGAAGAAACTGAAATTTAGGTAATTACAATGGCGACGGAAAAATTAGTTTTTCTTTTTTACCCTACGTCAAAAAGAACAATTACAAAATATAATAATTGTTGTTGGAAACAGCTATTTATTGTAATTCCAATTCTTTTCCACTCGCAATTTGCAAAATAAGAAATTTACAATTTCAAAATCCCCTAATTATCGTCGAAATCATCTAAAATTTAATTCCAGCACCTCACCCTCCAAAAATTAGTTATTCACCCTGAAATCGTGAATCGGCTGAAATATAGAACCATCTGTAATACACGGCACGGTGAAAATTCCCCGCAGTTCCATTTTCACCCGTCGGCGCCGACTCCCGGAGAACAAAAGAATACGAATATGCCAATAAAAATATTTCCGATGAAAAGTCTTACGTGACCTGATCACGTCTCCACAGTTTCAATCAGCCGCACCACTGCGTAATAAAATTACGACCGTCTACGATCCCAGCACGTACGGGGGAAAAAGTCCCGAAGAAAGTTTCCTTTCTTTTAACATTCACCCTTCTGTGTCTTTTGGCACTTTCTTCTTATTCGGCAACGAGGTCCTCAGAATTTGGCGTCTATATTCGTCGAATCGGTCCGAAACTTTTGATTTCGAACAAAATTTGAATATTTTGGGGTTATTCGTTGCCCTTTTTTTCGGTCGGTGGATCTTGAGGTCGGCTTCTTATTTTTAGAGATAAGGCATTGAAATTAAATTTTATATTGGAAGAATTTGACGTATATATTCGTCGAGGCGGTTCGAAACTTCGATTTGGAAGAGAAATTGAATATTTTTTGGGGTTATTCGTTGGTTTTCACTTTGTTTCGTAGATGCGGGGGTGGATTAATACCTTTTTAGAGAGAATGGTTTGAAATTAAAATCTAAATTGGAAGAGTCTGACGTCTATGTTCGTGGAGGCGGTTCGAAACTTTGATTCGAACAAAATTTGAATATTTTGGACTTACCCGTTGCCCTTTTTTTCGTTTGGTGGATCTTGAGGGCGGATTATTCATTTATAGAGATAAGGGATTGAAATTAAATTCTACAATGGAAGAATCTATTGTCTATATTCGCCGAGGCGTTTTGATACTCTTTGAAACTTTTTGAAAATTTCGGGAAAATTTTATGCGACTGTATATCAATTTTTAAAGGATTGCTCGATACTAAGACATCTTGGAAATTAATTAGCGGGGAATTGGGAGGAGTGCGTTGAATTAATGGTGGAAAATAAATTGAATTTATAATGGTAGAAATTACATAGCAGTTATTAGCTGCTTAAATTAATGTACGCTCGTAATGTTAACGATATAAGGTTTGTATTACGGCTACGGTAATTTAGAACTCAAGTTAAGCTTTAAATCTCATATTAAACGACCCTAGCAGCCAACGTAGGAATTTCCAGGAGAAAAGAATAATGTGTAATTGAAAAAGTTTGAATTTTAGGCGCGAGATCTAATTATAAAGAAGCTTCAATTCATTAAATCACTTTGTTCCACGCTAATGAAATACTTCATACGGGATAAACAACTATATTTCTTTTAAATCATTATTTTTTTAGTTGATACGCGATCGATCGGTTTGCAGAGGATAAACGCACTTTGAACGCCCGAATATAGATTTTCAAAAGCCCATGGCCATCCATCATCGACCGCCTTGCTTTTCAGGCATTCGTCATTTTCTTGCTTTCGGCTCTTTTATCACTCGCTAATCAACGGCGTCGCATTAATTAACCCACACGTGCACGCGATGACGTCTCACCAGTTTCGTGACATCCTTTAATTACAGCTTGCGACGATGCTCAAACGTAGAACGCGTGTTGTAAAAATGAAAAACTCCCTTTCCTACGAGAATTCTTTCTCCGTTGTTTCATTCAGCGGCGTGTTATACGTTTAATCGGATTGTTCTATTTCTTAACGTTGATATTTTACTGAAATTCAGCCGATGGCAGTTTTTTATATCGTGGATTTCTAGTCTTTCTGGTGTTTTGTTAAAGAATCTGTGCACTTAAAATATCTATTGTTTCATGGCATGAAAATTTTCTACAGATGAAAGTGCTTGGAGATAAATAATTACGTCGATAAATATTTAATTAATCATTCAAAGCTTCCGGGCCGAGCCATTTTTGTATCATATTTCATTCAGGATGTTGTTTCTCTTTTCCTGTATATTTTTACGTTTGTCTCTGTTTAACTACAAGGTATTAACAAAAAGCTTAATTTTATTTTATAATGCACATCTCATATTACCCTTTTATTGAATTTCGAATCCATTTTTGCGGTAGAATTAGTTGGAATGAAATGTTTAACTCTCATAAACTCCTGCAAAATAATTACACAAAACATCCTCGAGTGATGTTTCACCCATTTTGCCTTTACGCTTTAATTAATGTTATTTGTAATCTATTATACTACATTTCACTGAATTTAAATCAAGTTACAACATATTTAAAGAGAAATCAAACGTTATATAGTATCTGGAAACAGAGATGGGGTGAAATATCACCCGAGGAGCGTATGGGGGTTAATTCTTATGTCCCACCGATGGCAAAGAAAGTGTTAATCTGTATTTTTTTACCAGTAGAACATAGAATAGTGCATTATTCCAAAAATACATACGTAGTATTCTATATAAATTTGCATATGGTTTATAATATTTTTTTCGTATAATTTGAGAAAATTGTAACTTAATCCCAGGGGTGTACGGTGTTCGTACTTCTCCGTGGACGTTCATGTTCCAAAGTATAAAAAATGGTATAAAAAATACAACATAACATCTTTAGACGTCTCATCATAATAACAAATTAAAAGAGCTGTAACTCGAAACTATGCTAAGTTTCAGGACGGATAAAATACTCATTTAAAACCACCTTAACTTCAGGGAGAGCAAAACGCTCCACTAACGACCGTCAGTTTTAACAGAGTCAAAAATACAAAACGTTGAAATCCTTAGCGCTACATTTACTGACGATCAATCCAACATATTAATTTTAATTTTAGTTACAAATTAATCCAATATAATTATGAAACACCGTACACGAAAGGAAGTAAGCTTAATCGACAGAGAAGCTTAATCGACTTACTCCCTCGCAGACCGACGTAGAAAATTGCAAAAGAAACAGCGTCAGAAATCTCAAGAACATTTGGAAAAAATTCACAAAAAAGAAACGTCAACCACCTCGGTAGATCCAGTGCTAAAATCGTAGCAAATTAAGAACATTACCACCGCCAAGTACAGCAGCAAAACGCAAAGAATAAAGTAGCAAGCCACTCGCCGACAGAACATTTTCGTTATCTTGAAAAAAGGGTCCACCGTTAAGACTATCTCCTATCGAGCAGTTAACACACAAGGATACTAAGAGGACGGAGTTAACATGACAATGGGTGTTTCCACGGAACGTGGTAAGCAGTCGGTTGCAGAGGAGCCATGAATACCCCGTGCAAATGGTAATGGCTAACCTTTGGCAGCGTCACAGTGGAATTCCGTGAAGGGAGTCGAGAGTATGCAAATGGTAACTGCACGGAGAGGGCGCCTCCTCGAGGCAACGAGCAAACGCCATGAAGCTCGTTATCTCTTATCTCCCTCGCGCGTTCTGCCAACCGACAGATAATCGACGTCGCGAGGATTTGCGATCCTTGAGCGTAGCTTAACAACCGCGAGCGGATTTCTCGCACGGGAACGATTCGATTGGATCTCGCTTGATTGCTCCGTTTCGAGGAGAAAAACGCCACCGAGTACGAAGACCTGCTTCTTTTTTCTTTCACTCTCGTGATCGTCGAGTCTTCAACGGCTTTTTTCGAGGGTGGATCGACAAGCGAGGAGGAGGTATACACGGTTGTTGATTGGGAGGGCGGTGAATGGGGTGCAGGTTTGATATTGTAAAATCGGACTCCGGTAATTTGGTGTAGAAGTTACTGTTAGGGGTAGGTTTTCATGCGGTGAGACGATGATGTGTTAAAGGGTATAGTGATGGACTAGAAACAAGGCACTGGGACGGAAGAGGAGATTGCTCTCGCACCGCCTATCCTCGCCATGTCGGTCCTGGAAACCTGAGATCGACGACTGACAATCGAAAATAAAACACTCCTTTCGTCATTCACGTCGACGACCCAACGAATGTGCGGGTCTCTCGGCCAATAGCGCGTCAAAATGGAAAATGCGTGAGGGAGAGGGATATCCCTATCCGTCGGGCGAATCAGAGCAAATTTCCCCTCAAGTGCCTTGTTTCTGGTCCCTCACTATAGTCTAGGTCTAATGTTGTCGAGGTGATGGGAATTTGGACTCGGACCTAGTGATGGGGAATCCGAAGACTCGGCGGCTGTCAAGTTCCCTTATAATTTAAATAAATTCTTGTCGTTCTATATTTCAACTTTACGCATGATCTTCGTTTTGTTTACGAGCTACAAAGGCAGGTTTTGTTAAATATTTGGAATTATTACTTTGGAAAAAGAGAAGTCAAGAGGTGCAAAGGATGATCAATTATGTTATTTAATCTTTATAATATAGAAGGGGAATATTTACTGCACGATTGCCCCATTAATTTGGGGAATTTTTCGAAAAAATTGGGATCCGACCATTTGATCACCTTGATAGGCTCAGTATTAAATAATAATTTGGAAGTCCTCCAATCAGGCGCCCGAGCTTTCAACTTCATAATCCCATGGAGTCTTTAACGCCATAGCTTCCATAAGATTTTTTATCAGTCACTTCTGATAGGTTTGGTGATATAGAGTCTGCTTCAAACCGTGAATCTATGGCGATATGAAAACGTCCAAGTATGATATTGCGAAAACGGTGCGAAGAATTTGCATCGTTGGGCGAGAATTTCGCGAAATTACAATGAAAAGTTGCCGGCAGAAGTCCCAGATGAAAGAAAGGTTCACGGTGAAGAATATTTTGAGGAAAATATCAGGAAAATCAGCTCATCAAAACGTTACAGTTGGGAAATTGCGAGCATCATATCGAAGGGGTAAAGTTGTTTCGAAGTAATGAGAGAGAAGTTTTCAACATTAACAGACAAAGTTGGAAGACATCTGTGAAAGTTATGAAACCAATTTCATAGCGAGCCGAACAATTTCAAGTGGCCATACTTAGTTTTAAATCACTACCAACAAACCTCCCGCGTACAAGTTATTTCTTAACATCGCTGCGAACTTCCAGCCGGCTGGAATACGCGGAAATTCATTCGTGCTGTTTGCGCAGGGCATGTTTACCTAAAACTTTCGCCCGATCCGAAATAATCTTCTATCGAGATTTCCAAAGTACGTTGCTCTTTGAATCGCGAAGTTTCTCCAAATTTTCTTCATTTCCGTCGAATTTTCATCACTCTCTCTGTGCCGGACTCTGAGAAATTTTGCAGATGTTGATCTAAAATTGCAACTTCGAAGTCACGCTGAATCGATATCATTTTATTGATGTTTATGTTTTAGTCGTAGCTTCTGCTCACTTTCTTGATCCTTTACATTTTTAATTTACTTTAAAATGACTAGGCACGTTCGCATAGAATTTTCCTTTGCAAAAACACGTTCATGTTATTGGCCCAATCAATTTTTAAAAAGTGTGAACCATTCAAATGCTAAGAACAAAATGTTTTTGGCAATTTTGGCAATTTAAACAACACATCAAGCAGTTTCATTTATCTGTAAAAATGAATGATAATACTAAAATGAGAAAATGGAGTTATAATTAAATTTTTATTATTTTCTGCAAAACTTCATGGTACCTACTCCGAAAATTTTGCGATCGAGCCGACGATATGTAACATTAGAATGTTTGAACATTCAGATTACATATAATTAATCATAAATTAATACGTGTCATTTGTAAAACGCCCTTTTTTCATAAAGTTTCAACAATGAATAAAATATCTGCGATACAAACAGAACGATTTCAAGATTCCTTTTTTCGATATTTCAATATCGCACCGTCCGATATTGTTAAAATTCGACGAAATAAAATGTATTAATATATTGCACATCCACGACGATCATTATTATTGCTGTAATTATCGTTATCAGCTTGAAATTTGCTTCGAAAGTTGCATTGTATCAGGTATCTCATAAAATCGGACAATCCGTCAACGACCGACGATAAATGCAATTCAGGAGATTACGAGTTATTGGCAAATATTAATATCGCTTTATGCCGACGCACGTGCCAAGGATTCTATCAACAATCGTTATTAATTTCACGTCGTCAAAGGACGGACGTTACGATTAATCTTTTGGATGCAGATCAGCGGGAAAATTCCATTCAAACAGTTTCGCAATATGTTTCGAACGTTCGTCGCGTAATGATAATTCTGCAATTGTACTTTTAATCCTAATAATTCTGACTTCAGGAAATACGGGCAATTTTAATGAAATTACGAATTAATGCGACGTTTTTCCGTGATACGTCGACGGATGCAATAACTCGCCGTTCTCCAATTTCAAATCAAAAGCTCCATGCCACTTTTACGGTCCTTCGCGTTTTTAATCCATGTTTTTTTTTTACGTTTCGCATCAGAAAAATAGCGGGGGATTACGCTTTCATGAAGTCGTACCAAAAATCACCGTGAAATCTCTATCCATCAACGAGATATGTGCGCGCATTCGGTAATTACTTAATTATCAATGCGCGCATCGTTGCCCTTATTCGATTAACGAGGCAAATTTAATTCAACCGCGAAAATCGTGGCGACATCATTTCGCTTTAACAATACGGTCTATTATGTAGAAGCAGTTGCAATAACGAAATAATTTCGTTTGTTATGATCGTTTTAAACTGCTTCCCTGCTTTTATATTCTCCTTTCGCAGTTTTCGTTAATTTTATTAAATTATGTCCACCTAAATATCTGCTTTGTTGTTAACCCTTTCAGACTCAATGGGACAAAGTGTCTAATTTAATATATAGAGGAACATGTTTGTTCCGGATACAAAAAGGTCCCTTCCTTTGCGATTAAATGCTTGAAATGATATTTTCCAGTTTTTCTGTCGTTAATATCAATATCAAGGGTACATAAGACTGAAATTAATTGAAACAAATAGACAAATTGGAACTGAAAAGGTTGAAAAATATTTTGAGAGAGCGAAACGCCGAATAAAGCTGAATTGTGCGGTGGAATTCCTTCTCTGAAGTCGGGGGTGGTTGATTTTCAACCCCATAATAAATAGGAAAGCATCTAAGACACTTAGACTCAGTGTTTATTGATAGACAATGAATGGCGCTGACGGAAAAAATCGTTCTGTATTTCTTGCTAAGGGGTGGTTGGTTTTCAACCCCAAATAAATAGGAAAACATCTAAGACACTTAGACTCAGTGTTTATTGATGGACAATGAATGGCGATGACGGAAAAAATCGTCGCTTATTTTTTGTTAGGGTGGGATCAAAAATGTTTGCAAACTTTGAATTCATTTTCTGTTGCCACTTCTGAGAGCACTTGAGCTCTTTTCCTATCGTCAAAAGTTTTATTGTATATTTTTTACCGAACTCTTACATTTTCCCGGTTAATCGTGTTACTCTTGACTTTCTGCAGTCTCCCAATTGCACTGTTATTAAATTCTTTGTGTTCTCCCTTTGTTTCTCTTCCTCTCTTCCTTTTCTCTGCATCATACGAATCCTAGGTATAGCATTATAATTAACAAAAGAACAAGCGAGCAATTACGCGGGGTCGTAATTCAAGATGTCCGCGTAAACAGTTAGACACGTATGGGAATAAAAACTTCAGCTGAAATATCCGCTCTGCGCGAAATAACGTCGAGAAGAATAATAGAGAAGAGCAGGAAACAGAATAATGTAAGTGGAGGATGACAAATATTCGGTTTTTCTAATCTTTCTTTTTCAACAAGAATAAGTGGATTGTGAAACGTTATTGTCGGCGCCAAGAAACGCGACGAGTTGCTTCGTCTGGCACAATTAACTTAAAAAAGAATTGGAACGATGTTCTTTTTATTATAAATTCAGTCCTTGAGTTGCAAAGAACTTCTAACATTATTATAATATTTGCAATCTTGAAAAAGAATATAGAGGCGATGATAATTTAAAAAAAGTGTAATCCCAATGTAACGAAGTATTGAAAATGACTTCAAACGTCTCTTATCGTTAATGCAAGATGGCCTAAAATTCGTGTATCAATAATCTATTAAAAATTCACATTTATTCTTCTGCAATCAATAAATATACTTCTTGAAAGAATGGTCTCAATTTGGAAAATTAACACTAAAAATATAACTCTTTGTTAAAATTGTCCTGTGACTTTCGAGCCACACTGTACAACTCTCTTTCACAGATAAATTTTATCAGCGGAGACTATCTTTCCCAACAAAATTCAACTTTCATTTCCTCAAAGTGCACGACCGCTCAAAGAAATGGAAAAATTACCCACCTCGAAAACTGCAAGAAAACCGTGGCAAAAAAACGAACGATCCACTCGTGAAACGATCCGATAACTGCATACTTCCAACTACATTATCGCGTGTCGCGCTTGGAATTGCATTAGTAAAATGTGCATCGATTCTGAAGCGTGCCTTTCTCCGTTAGAAAAGAATGAAAAAAAGAAAAAACTAAAAGAGTGCACCGACTAGCGCTCTTTTCCAACGTCGAAACGTAGTCGAGAGACGGTGTCTCGAGTGCATTGTCCCTGCAATTACGCATTTAAACGCGGCAAGTTAATCGTGAGAAATGAAACTCGCAGTTATGCAATCCTCGACGCCCGTGCAGTCGCGAAGAAGAAAGAGAGAAAGAGGTGAAATTCTTCGAGTGCATCAATTACAGTTCTTCATTCTTGCCGGCGATGAAGAAAGCGGTGTTTTGCAAATTGCGCGCCATTTCCGAGTTGATCGTTTGCCCGTTGTTATTTCTGAAAGATTCTACGAACAGTAGGATACTGTGGACAAGCGGAGGATCGGTTTTTACGTTCGCCCCTTCTTTGCGTTACAACTTTATGGAAACGCTGAGGATAAAAAGAAAACGCCGTGTAATTTGATTAATGTTCTCGGAGAGCGTAGCTGTAAGAATTAAGAGAAAGGATTGGTGTACTGGTTCTTCGCTGTTTTCTGCATTTTTCTGCTTTAACTGCTGCAGTTATTTGATTTAGAATGTTTTATTTTAGGTGGATTTCTCATAACCGAGAGCTGTTTTTTGCATTTCTCTGCTTTAACTGCTGCAGTTATTTGATTTAGAACTTACTATTTTAGGTGGATTTCTCATCACCGAGAGTATGGTGTATTAAATACAAATTGAGCAAAATTTTCCAAGGGGTGGCAAAGAAGGATTTGAACTCTGACCTCTTATTGTGAATCCAGGTCTTTTATCCTTACCCATCTTAGCTCCCATGATGTATTCACTGTTTTTGGAAGTACGAGTAATTTTATTGAGAAGGTTGCAAGGGTTTTACTTGAGAATTTCACCGGAGATACGCGGAACGTCGTATTTCTTCTCGTTGGATATTATTCTATTTTCGTCGAAAGCAATTCACAGTTTCCGTGATATTCTCGAAAGCGGTAAAGAGATTGCAATTAATGCGCTCGCTGGAAATTTTGTTTGCACATTACGAACGATCTTGGAGATATTAGACGTTCTTTTCCTAATTGTTTTAATCATTTTAACAACTTTTATAGCGCTACTCCGCTGCTAGAAGAGACTTTACGGTTTCGTACGTTAATGCGGGTCTTTAAAAATAGAATAAAATGCTTCTAAATGGAATTCTTCTATTACTCAACACATTATCATCAGTAATTGCAAAATAATACTATACAATTAGTAAAACAAAGAACATTTCATAAAAAAAAGATAAAATCCTTCTTATCCGATCGGACCTCACAGTCTCTAAGACCAAAAACGGATTAAACAGTCTGCCATATTTAAACATTAACAACTCAAACTAAAATTTCCATTCCACAAACACCTACAAACCACTTTTCCCAATCTACATTCACCGCCATAAAAAAAAATTCGAATTTCAAATTTCCTCCTAAACCCCCGTGGAATCTTCCACATCCCCACAACCCCCGACACTCGATTCAAAAGCAACCTTTAAAAAGAAAGTACCACAATAAAAGCTCCCCTAGATTCGTCGAAGGTTCAAATTACCTCCATCGAACATGTTCGGAATTAGAGGTGAAAACGCTTAAAAGGAGAAACTAAAATCGCTGTTGTAGAAGTCCTGCGGCTTGAATTCTATCGATTCGTCGTCGCGATACGTAACAAGTATTTATGTAGCCCGGCAGGTTGAAACGAATGCGAAATAAGGCCCATTCGCGTTATCGATTTCGCGATGACACGCTCCGACAAAGAACGAGCCGTCGACACGCTGACGCGTGTCAGAAAAATTGTTGCTGCGTTAACACGCGGAACTGATACGTCGAAAGTAAGGGGGGACCGATGGAAACGGGAACACACGGGAAAATTCCGCAGCGATATCGTCTATCCTGCATGTCCGTAACAGTGTCAATCCGATTATAATGGAATTCTGCCCCCCATGGGTTTATTCGATTCAACCTAGCTGGAATCAAAAGATTTCTATTGGGCCGTTAACTTTTTCGCGGGGTAACTCTTATCGCTTTTGGTCCTTTTTCGTTGAATGGGCGGATCATTGATCGTTGATGAGTTTTGCGCGCGGGGAATTCTTTGGCGAGTGATTTCCCCGGTTTTCTGCGGCTCGGAGTTCAAATTTGTGGCATTCGTGAATAGGTTGGGTGTTTGTCGAGTTTTGTTTTGCCAGGGGTTTTCGACTGTTTTTGTGAATTGAATTTTGTTCTCTGTTTGATGCTTTTAGTTTTGGGTGAGTTGAAACAAAGGTGACTGGAGCTCATTGATGGATTAGGTGTACGTGGAATTTTCTTACAAGTGAATTTTCCTTTTGTTGCGAGGGGAAATAAAACTTTGCAGAGTTTATCGATTGATTTGTGTATCTTTCGTTGTATTTAAGTGTCAAAGTGGAACACTAAGAGCATGATAAATTAACGTCAAGCTAAAGAATATCGTAGGGTACTGAAAAAACTATTTGCTACTTATCAGCTCATTAATTTTGTAGAAAAAAACTGTCCCTTTAATGATACGTAAGATAAAGCATCGTATCAAGAAGAAGAAAATCACGCAGCTCGGTCTGACCTTGTTCTTTAATAGCTGGTTATTTTTTCTCAAAGAATTTGTTTTGAAAAATTATCGGAAAACCTCTTTAAAGACCAAGAGCACGGCTACGTAATTTTCTTCCGCTTTAACGTTCATTAGTCCTTCATTTTCCGACTGAATTTCTGCCGCAAAGATTTCACTTAACATAAAAAAGGAATCATTCAAGCCCCACTATTTGCCCTGCTCTCTTGAAAATTGAAATACTGCACTCCGTCGACTGACGTTCAACAAACAAACACATAACCGGCAACGTTATTCGATTCAAAAACACATTTTTCACTTTCAATGCGAGGCTCTTCTTTGCAAATATTTACAGCAAACTTCCTCAAAGACTTCCAACATACACTTCAGCCTGAAAGGACGGCCAGAGAGTCTGCGAAAAAGCCGAGTGATTTTCGACTTTTGTAGTTAATTCCCTCTATAGAAAACTTTTACGAATATTAAAGCCGAAAACCAAACGATTCGTTGGCCCAGTTCGACGGACGCAATCGATATTCGTGAAAGTCCTTAGCGCCGATCGGAATATCCTTCCGATGTTGTACAACTTAATCCTTCTAAGCGGATTTATCGCCGATTGTTATTGCACACGCATATAATAGTTTAATAACCTAAGGCTTTCCGTATCGGGAAAATCACGTACACCGAACCGCTGGAATTAAGCCTCTCGATTCCCATGTATTTTTTTCTCAATCGTTGGAGCCATTGTTAATTCATGCATACGATATCCCTTTTAAAGCGTGACGTTGTTTCAAGATGAATGGGAAATTCAAATAAAGCCCGCGAGGTGGAAGACTAGTTGGATATTTTTTTAAATTCATTGTGTTGAATATTCTATTTGTTTTTTATTAGAGAAATAGTTGCATACCGGAACTAAATTAGAACTCTATGTGATGACGTAGGATGGATGCGTCAATTTAGATGGAGTCTAGAATAGCTCAATTAAATGATAATTAGGAAAAATGAAAATTTTCTTTTTCTAATTATAGAAAGAGTAGCTGAAACCCCGATCCCTTATTATATGTAGGGCACCTGCTTCTTGTTGTTTATGCGAATTTTAAGCTGTAACAGTGTGTCGGCACGACCTATCGACCACCACCACCGATCTATCGGTCGCCATTAAGCCTACGCCCCTAGTTCCAGGATCGTCCGCTAGATCTCGTGTCCACCGATGGATCATTCTCGGGAGTTGTCCAACGACGATCGGTATCTATATATACGATCGCTCAACAGATACCATCGTCCCATGCGGGGCACAGTGTCTAGAGCAGGGCCTGTCGGTGGTCAGCCCTACTGACGAGTCCACGAACAGGCCCAGGACGAAACTCAGCGCGCTAAATAAAACCTTTTTACCCCTTTTCTAGGAACAGAAGGGGACTTCCACCGGGCCCAGGCAACCGTGGTTCCTTCAAACAGCTATGGCCATTTCGGACAGAATTTGCAGTTTTTGGTGAACTTTGAAGCGCCGTGGAGTTTTCAAGGCTTTAAACTCCAAATTAGTAAACCTAAATTAAAAATCCTGTCATCAGCCAGATATTACGAGTCCACCTAAAAATGTAAGTCCCTTTCGAAATGTCCGTAGCAATCAAAGTCAAAGACAACAATAGAAAAATAAGTAGAAGGAAAAAAATGGTATTTTAAAACGTTCATTAATTCTATCGCCGACGCATAGAAGCACTGAAAATACAAAAAGGCATGATATATATGTTATTTATTACTACTGAAACACTGTAACGTTTGTGCTTCAGACGTTCGACGGAACATACATATTCAGTCAGGCGTCTTACCTGCAACGTCAAACAGCGTAATAGTCAATTTCCCAATCGAGGATTCCGGCTCAATGTTTAATATACCAGTTAATTCAGACAACGAACGATGTGTCTTCTCTGGAGGTAAATACGCACAACTGTGCTCCAACACAGTAACGAGAAACCCGTGGCCCGTCATTATTTACCTGTGGCTCGCAGAAGTTGTTTGCGCGACGGACTTTAATCACTTAAATAGACACATTGTTGCGTTTTCCACGAAGGAATAATTATTATCACGATTATACGCTAGGATGAAAAACGCATAAGAGATTCTCAGATCAATTAAACAAATCTGCTATATGATAGAAAAATATCGAAAACAGGGTATTGGATGACAGTTGCGCGGGAATTCAATACAGTGTGAATTTCAATGCAATCGGACAAAAAGAATAGGAAATTCTCAAGCGGATCGATTAAACAAATTTTATATATAAAGGACACATAACAAAAAGAGGGTATCGAATGGTCAAGATAACAATTGCATGGGAATTCAATACAATGTGAATTTCAGCGTAATCGGGCAAAATGAATAGGAGACTCTTAAGCGGATCAATTAAACAAATTTTTATCTACAAAAGAAACATAACAAAAAGAGTGTATCGAATGATCAGGATAACAATTGCGTGGGAATTCAGTACAGCGTGACTTTAAACGTAATCGGGCAAAGATAATAGGAGACTCTCAAGCGGATCAATTAAACAAATTTTATGTACAAAAGAAACATAACAAAAAGAGTGTATCGAATGATCAGAATAACAATTGCGCGGGAATTGAATACAATGTGAATTTTAGCATAATCGGGCAAAAAGAATAGGAAATTCTCAAGCGGATCAATTAAACAAATTTTAGACATAAAAGAAAGATGCCAAAAAGAGGGTATCAAATGATCAGGATCACAAATTGTAAGTGAAGGGAGATGCGAACGCGTGTCGTCCCGCTAGCCATCTTTCGAATACCTCACTGTACCTTACAGTGTTTACCACTCGCGACCACGAACACGACGGATACCTCGAATATCCTATTTTAACCTTAAATATCATACTTTAGTATAAATAGTATTACACAGGCTACAGTGTCAGCTATAATAGAATATATTCTCTGTTGGTTACGTGAAATTAAATATTCTCCAATCAATAAATTAGATTGTTCGAGGTTGCGGCCGTAGCGCACGGATTATTGGCTTCTCAATTGTGGTGCCCTGCAAGAGAAGGTTTCTCGTTGCTGCTGAAACGTATTAACCCTTTCGCCAAGATTGAATTTAATCGAAAAGCAGCCTTGTATCCTGTACAGGCTGCAATACGCTACATATCCTCGAAATTTCGTAAAAATTGCGGGACAGAATTATAACTTATTGTGATTAGTAAAACGCGACGTTTCATGATTTCTCGACAAATTCGAAAAGCACCGGCACCAAACCAAAGAATCTTATGTCATAAAATATATCATAGTCTCCGCAGTTTAGAGCCCACGTAAAATAGTCGGCGAAATCACCGTAGCAATTAAAACCCAAAAAAATATAAAAGAAATACGTTAAAGCAGTTAACCATAATCCACTTACGCAAAGACGTGCGTTATATCGCACGACGACGAGAACGAGGCTCTGTTCGCGCCGGCTTGATATCTCGAGTACCGCGAGTATATAATTACGCCACCGACGATTACTCCGCCCTATTTAATCCTAGCCTGAACCCTTCTGCCCCGAGCCATTCGTTCTAATATCACTCGTGCCACGGACGAGAAACAGAAGGTACCCGCTGGGTAAAGAGATGTCTCTCTTCGTTCGCAGCGCCGTTTTCCGTCGAAGGACCTTCGTGCTACGGGGACTTAAGTTCATGGGATACGCGACACGTGTACAGGGTGAGACTCGACGGTCATTTTGCTCTTTCGATTGCCGATATACGTTCGCAAGGGGAACTTTGAGGATTTTTGAGAATCTCTTTTTGTACTTAAGAAATTGCATTTGTATCTTGAAGACTTCGAAGTCATTTCGGCGAGTTTATGGCGGAGTGCGCAAGATTTTGATACTTTGGGGGTGGTACCGATTAATTGTTTAATTTTGTATAACATAGAGTGGTGTAAGGTAATGATATTAGGTGAAGCGAATAGAAATGTTTTTTCTTTATGTTTATGGTAGGATATTTCACAGTGTATCACTTTGCGCAATTAGAAGAAATAAATACTATGTATTTTGTTGTAAATGAGTTTTTTCGTATTGTGAAACGAAAACGACATTTCTTTTCGCGTTACCAAATATATTTTTATATATGTAATAATATGTTTTCATCTGTGTTAACGTTAGTTTATAGGAACAGTGTATTTACTGATGTAAAATTAGCAGGTTATTTTGTTTCCTATTCATTACAACTAACTATCTTATTGCAATAAACAGTATTAATTCGACGAGAGGAATCGCATTTTATCACATTTTACTGTGAGCAAAACGATGAAAGAATAATTGAAACACTCTGCAAGAACCACCTCCTTTGTTTCTTCTTCCAAGGTCTACCTCATTTTTCCTCGCTCTCATACATCTCCACCTACAATACCATTCTCACATTAATAAACAAGTCTCCCCGACGAGCGTGATCACCATGATCCCCATATCCCGCACGAAGCCCTTCCATTTGGATATCGCAGCCCGTAATGTTCGCACTCTTCCGCGCTTCCATTCAATTCTCTCGTTAGTACTTTATCCCTTGTGTGCACGCCTGTGCTTATATTATCTTTACAACCAGATTCGTCCATTCATTCCCAACGCAATCCTAAAATTACCAGAGCGTAAAATATTCAAAAACACGGCGTTCCTGCGTTGCTTTGAAATGCCTGTGCAGAGCGCATCAGGTAAAAGCCGATAGGTTCGAGTATGGGGACTACAATGGGGATGGGGTTAATGGGTCGAATTCATGTTTGCTGGGCTGAACTACATGAGCTCGTCAACTTTCGGAGATTTTTCCTAAATTGCACAAATGTAATATAATTCTAATGCAAAATGTGGATTCCAGCAGCGTAAATACTTTGGATAGGACTGAGTTGATAGTAAGCAAAATGTAAAATTTAAAAAATCTTCGCCAGATATTTCCTAATTTATAATTCAATACGCCATAGACAGAGGAAACAAATAAAACATTAACACAGTAGAATTATCACATCGGCAACCTAAGTAATTATATCGGATGCATGCTCAAATTTCGACCTTGTAATTAGCCGATCCAAGTTCAAACCCCCACACTTCCGTCAGATTTTTTCTAATTTATAACTCAATACATCATAAATAGAGAAAACCAATAAAAGATTAATTTGACAGTTGAACGATTACACCGATAACCTAAGTAACTATGTCAGATGCAAGCTAAAATTTCGACCTCGTAATTAGCCGATCCAAGTTCAAACCCCCACACTTCCGTCACATTTTTCCTAATTTATATTTCAATACACCATAAACAGAGAAACCCAATAAAAGATTAATTCGACAGTAGAATTATCACATCGGCAACCTAAGTGACTGTATCGGATGCAAGCTAAAATTTCGACCTTGTAATTAGCCGATCGAAGTTTAAACCCCCACTCTTCCGTATCATTTTTCCTAATTTACAATTCAATACACCATAGACAGAGAAAACCAATAAAAGATTAATTTGGCAGTAGAACTATCACACCCACAACCTAAGTAACTACGTCCGATGCAATCTAAAATCCCAACCTCCCAATTATTCGACTCAAGGTCAAACCTCCACACCCCCGTCACATTTTTCCTAATTTACAATTCAACACATCATAGCCCATCCAAAACTTCAAATCCCCATCGGAATGACCACATCAGCTAAAGCCGAAAATACCCTGCGACAACGGCAACGCGACGTTCAAGTATGTATTTTGAAGTAATGATTTTCAATATTTGCACGCAGAATCGTCGAGTAGACGAGTACTTGAGCTCGTAGATCGTCGTCCGCTTCCGTGCGAGGGCCTCGGTCGATTAATTGCCATGGGGGCAACAGGAGGTGTTTCACAGTCGGCTGGATAGTAGGCTAAGCTACGCTCATCATGTCCGACTAGTCTTTCGCGCTGTTTAATAGCCGGCTGACTACGCGAGGGTCTTTATCACTTACGTTCTACAAGCCGCTTTATCACTCGTGTACCTCTGAACTTCAGAGGGAAGCTTATTAAGACGACGGCTCGCAGAGAAGCCTGACGGCCGTCCTGGACGTTTTGTAATTATCTCAGGCTCGAGTGAATTTTCACGTTCGCGTTCGCGCATTTTTATCTTGTGCGTATTTATTATCGCGTTTCGAACGTGCGTTAGAAGTGCGAACGTTGAACGGCGGAGTTTTGCGGGAGTGAGTGTATATCTGACTTTAGGATTTTCACGAGATGTTGATCGCTGAAGGTCGAACACTTATTTGGTATTTACTAAGGATAATTATAGATAATTTTTTAATAGGTTTTTAGGAGTATTATTAATGCGAGACACATTAGGGTGATATTTTAACAGCGAGGCAGTCGGACTGGTTCCTAATTTTTTACAAAAATATCCTCAATTTATTGGGCAGCTATATGGTAGACATTCCACGTCTACCTTATAAAATAAAAATTACTGTATTGATAATCTGTTTCATCTCTTGATTCCTCTTTTTCCAATGTACTTATTTAATTTATTTAAATATAGCGAATTTAACGACGGTAGTTCTATTGTTAAATATAATAAATTTAACACCGATAGTTCTAGTGTTATTATGAAACATAAATTAGTCCATTAAGTAATCATCTTTTTCAGCCTTCAAATACTTTTTGCGAAGTACTTGTTCAACATATTTAAATATAGACTTAATTCCAGTAGTACTAGGGATAAAATTATTGTTCATTTACATAGTTTTCTCTTGACCTTGTCACTTTCTAATACTGCTTTGGAACGTTTTCATACTATATTGTTGTACCTTCTTGCTTATTTGACAATCTTTTTTTCTCGGGTGCTACTTTTGCGTGTATCCATAAATCCCCATTCCTGATGCTATGGGGCGTTTGTCACAGTTTTTAGGAGACATAGATAAGTATCTTTGTAAAAGGAACAAGAGGGAAAGGTAAGATTGAAAAATATTCCAGCACAATCACGAAGGATATCGAAAAAAAAGATCGTATTAATTCATGAAATTTTCGTAAGAAATATAATTTACCACCCTTATAATTCTTACCTCAAAACTCTTCCTACTTTAACCCTTTTAGTGCCGGACGACGATATGTCGTCGTTAGAAACAATCCCGATGACGCGCATCATGGGATTATTATTTAATTTTCTCATACAATATTAGTAATTTTATTACAAACAATTGAAAATCCACAATTTATGATTTATGTTAAGCGTTCGATATCTAACTGTGACTTTAGGCCGATTCATTTTTTTTGTGACTATTGTTTATAATAGACAGCCAACCTTTTCATTTTTCTTACCAATATTAAATAAATATTATTGGTACAACTTTCAACAAATAGTGAAATGAATTTGTTATCAATTTAATCAATTTTTCCTGTTGGTACTAAAACGGTTAATTTTCTATTTACTTCGGGTTGATAGAAAAACATTTCAGAATAAGAAAAAAAAAGAAACATACATTTTTTCATTCATAAATCACTCTTCATAAATAAATAAATTTATCAAACACAATTCGAAAAAACAATTTTACAAGGAATGAATTCCGGTAACAAAGAATGAGACTTTTCCAGTTAACTACCCTTACCGAATGTTCCATGGAAAAATTCCAAGTAAAAACTGAGATCCATCGATCAACCATTTATCTAGGAATTCACTGACGTGGATTCGCTGTAGGAGGAGAGCAGAAAAGATTTTCTCGTTATCCCGAACGAGACGAATACCTCTCTTTTTTCGCGCAGTCGTATATACTCGTTCACGATCGAATCTGACAGTATTGCTTCTGAGATACTCTCCTTCTTCCCTTGTCTCTACACCGATTGTGTTTAGCCTAGGAATTGCAGTTTAAGTCGAATTCCGAATGGTCGGACTACCGGCATACGTATTGTCGGGACGGAGAGGAAGAAAAAAAAATTCCAGACGGTGGGATTTGAACCGAAGCCACCCTCCTGAGAGGGTGAGATAAGATTCTACCTGTTCTGCTGCCGTAAACTTTATGGTATTTTTATACTCACTAATTTCACAAGTAATAAATTCCTCGTTGTACGACATAAAACGTTTCGTCGATAAGGAAAAAGGGAACAAGGAGTGTACCATAATCGGTGGAACTTTATAAATTCGAGAACGTTAATATAATTTTAATAGGTAACAGTCAACACCTATATTTTCACATTGTTTTTTTTCCGTGTTGATCTACCGTACTATGAATCAGAGTTTCCGAATTCTATTCTGACAGTAGCCTTCTTTCAAGTTTGTTATGATTTGTTATTGTTGAAGAATCCTCTGTGATCCCTTCTTCCTTCGTTTTCAAGAAACATTCCTTTTCCATTTTCTTCCTACATATTTGTCGGATTTAACTGCTATTTTCATTTCGCTTGGGACGTACAGTTTTAGATGGATTCCGAACCATTGAAAATCCCTTGCGTTATTTTCATATATGACCTCCTTAAAATTTCCCGGGGACTCCAAAGATTCGCATGTCCTCCTCCTGAAAGGGCGAGATAAGATTCTACTTGCTTGACTGCAGCAAAGTATATTTTTATGCCCGCTAATTTCACATGTGATAAATTCTTCATTGTTTCACGTAAAACATTTAACCCACGAGAAAAAAGGCAAAGGAGCGTATCATAATTGTTAGGAATTTATAAAGGGATTTTTTATATTACTTTGCTATACGTTTAATTAAATATTAATTTAATTTTATAAAAACGCAGTACATTTATACCTTGCCTCGCCATTTCATTTTGAGCTTTTGAATTTAAACAGAATACTTAAAACTAAACCTACCGACGTTACATTTACTAACATTTAGATCTACTGCAAAAGTACTTTGGAAAAAGAGAAATCAAGAGGTGAAAAATATGCTTACTTAATTCATTCAGGTTTTATAAGATAGAAATGGAATATTTACTTTATGGCTCCCCTGTCAATTTAGGTAATTATTAGAAAAAATTGGGAACCGGTCATTTCGACCCGCTTGGTAAGTTTAGCGTTAATGCCGCATTGCAATGGATCGATTTAAAATGGTTTAAGTTACTGCTACTGTCATTTCACGATGGAAAGATAAAAATGTCTTTTATTAAGGAGAATTTCAAGACACGGGATGAATTTAACCTGTCAGACTTAAAGGCATAGCAAACTGATATTTTCCACTCAAGCAGTTAATCTTTTCCCATTGAATCCTACAATAATAAGCCAAACGTTACACTTTATTTTCCTCTGTGGTTTCTACTCTTATCATGGACTCCCCTTATGCCATTTCCATCTATGACCCTTTTGGAACGTTCTCGGTCTCGTATAGCCCCCTTTGCGAATTGCACGGCTCTAAATAACACAAAGTAACGACTTTAAAACAAGCAGGTTATTTAGGATGAAATTTCACGCGGCCATTCGGCCAGGAAATTGACCGAAATTATTAACGCTAATTATCATGGACTTTCCCTCGTAATTTTAATTACACGTCGCTCTTATTCCACGATCTCTAGGTGTGCATTAATGTTAATTACGCAAGTTTACGTTTGTTCTCGAAATTCACTTGTTACACGTTGGACCGACGATCGAACTTGTCCATTTGGGTTATCGAGAGCGAACGAGGTCGTAAATTCGGACTCCGAGAATTCGCGATTAACATCGCGAACTTTACGTTACGAAGTTGATAAGTCGAAAATGTCTCTTCGACGATATTCGCAACGGAGGGAACGTAGTCAGAGAATTTTCGCACCGACGATTCTCCGGGGGACGTTAAATTTTCGTGGCGTTAATAAAACGTTACGTTTCATTTGACTCCTTCGTTTCGCGCGTACGTGCGTGCAATATCAGCCGAAAATTTGGAATTAGCATTTATGATGAGATATAGTTCACGCTTAAAAATCTGGCTGCTTTGTCGCAAACTTTTTTTCAAACTGGAATAATCACGGATTTTGGGAAAATATATGTTTTACGAATAAAGATAAATGAGTTTAAGTCACAATGTTAAAATTACAGAAATTATAAATAAAATAATATTATCCATATATTACTCGAAAATGTTGAATTAGCATTCATGGTGAAATATAATTCATGCAAAAAGCTCCGACTGCGTCATCGCAAAGTTTCTCTGAACTGTAATATTTACGAATTTTGCAAAAATATATATACATATATTTGCGGATAAAGTTAAATGAGTTTAAATCAGACTTTTAAAATGACAGAATTTATAAATAAAGTAACACTGTCTGTATATTACACGAAAATTTTGAATTGGCATGCACAGCGAAATGCAGCTTATGTTTAAATCTCTGTCTGTATTATTGCAAACTTTCCTCAAACTGGAATATTTAGGAGTTTTGAAGTAATGTATATTTTTGAAAATGCAGTTCTATGCATCGCAATATTTCTCTATAAGGAAGTTCGCGTGAAGTTTATAAAGAGCTTAATTTATAAAACTTTTAGGCCGAACATTGCATAGAATTTAATTTACAAAAGTGGTAGATAAAATAATCCACATGTTATGTGCGCCAGAAAATGTATCTCGCGCTTTAACCGTTAAATTGCAAGTCGAAACAGAGATTTATCATTTTATGCGTTTTTCGTTGGTTCGCAATAAAGTCTGCTCCAAGTATTACACCAAGTTTGTACTTTGAGGCGAACTATCCTCTCGATTGCCGACGTTTATGGCTAAGTAGAAATGTGTGGCGAGAATTTGAAAACGGCAATAAATGAAGATGATTTCTCAGTGAAGCAGTTTACTTCCATACGGTTTCAGAACGACGTAAGGTCGGAAAATTCTCGTGAAAATGTCATACTCTGTGTTTTTTATTAACACGATAGATTTAAAAAGGAAGAGCATATGACGCTTTGCTTTCTCGGTTTGAATTTTTCCATTTTTTTAAAGAAAATGTCTCCCCAGTAATTTACAATAATGAAATTAATTGGATTAACGTTCTGTTAGAAAACCAAAGTGGTTTATGACCATGGCAAATTTCAATCGACTTTGTCTATTTTAAGGGTCGTTTGTGCCAATAAGTCGGTGCAAAATTAATGAGCGAAAAAGAACGCTCGTCAATAACGAAGAAGCTTCGGTGTGCGTTAAAAATTTTAATGAGTTCGAATTTACATTGGAGCCGTGTCTCGACGGCAAGTAATGGAAATTCACTTTGCACGGTGTACGGTTTCACGTTTGCATCAATGTCGAAGCAGATCAACGTTGAATTGTTTTTTTAATTACTTTTCTTCGATTTCAATGGGAGATTGAAACTGAACTTTATATGTTCAGAACGCTGAGATATCTTTTCGTATTAATAAATCTCGTCGGAAATATCTATTACAAATATAATTAAACAGCTTTACAGAAGGACTTAAGTTTTAACTAAGCTTTCCATAGGTTCTGTGCGAGAAATAAAATTGCACAACGTTTAAAGAAAAAAAAAGAATAAAAAAGGTAGACACCACCAAAATGTGCAAAAAATTGCGATGTATTCGAAAATATTTACAGCATAATTTATCACAGGCGCGAATCTAATTATTCCAGAAATAGGAGCTTTACAGTTTTAAACGTTGAGAGAAAAGTAAAGATTAGAAAGAGTTTTCTGCATAAAATAAATATCTTAATAAGCACTTTCAGCTGCAAATTTTTTCGTGCAAAAGTAAACTATCCTGAAAGTACTGGACAAAGCAAAAAATGGTTGCACCTAATTTTCAAATTTCTCCAGAGCGAGGGAGAGGTAATTTTCTTCCGACCACCCGGGTCATATTTTCACGAAGAATCATTATCGTCGCGATTCCACGGCGAATTATGGAACATTCTACGTAAATGCACCTCGAGGACAAACATTTCTCGGATGGACGGCCGGCGGCTCTCTTTGCAGAATATTTTATTAACAATCCGCTTGATCGGGACTGTTGATCCAAGCGGACAGTCACCGACTGGCATATTTTTCCCTATCAAATCCGCCAATTACGCAACTCCGTGTTCCACTGCGAGAAAGATAACTCGATTCTCTCGTACGTCCTTCCTGTCCATAATTAATTTTCCCACCTACTTCCGGCGGCGTAATCGAATGCTCCGGGTCGCTTTCTTACACATTTCTCTGGCTAACTGCATTGCGAGGGTTGTGAATTGCTTGTTTGCTCCGGTATATACGGGTATTTTATATTTTTTGCGTGGGTTATTTATTGCGGACATGAATTTGAAGAAGTTTAATTGCAAATTGTGACAAAGTTGTGGGTGGATTTAAAATAACATGGTATAAGTGAATGATGACGAGGTGACTTGGTACGAAGACTGACGTTAAGTCTGTTTTCTGAGGATGTATTTTCAGTTAAGTAATTTTGGAAAATATCTACGATCAGGAAGGTTAAGTTTGTTAACCCCTTGCCGTACAATAAGGAGTGACACTCGTGACGCGATAAATGGAAGAGAAAACTTTGAAGATTTCCAAAAACTATTAAGTTAAAAATATCAGTGGGGTGCGATACGATCAGATTATTTCTATGCTGTTAATATTGCGTTTAGTTATACGTGATACGAAAAATCAGCGATACATTGTTATTTTAGCAATTAATTCTGAGTTATTGCGGAGTCAGGCAGAGAAGAAATGGTACGACAAGGGGTAAATGTGAGGAATGTGGTGTACGTGAATTTAATAGTTCGAAGTTTTAGTTGCAAACTAAGGGAAAACACGGTGAAGGTTGCCGATGGTCCACGTGGCAGTCAACGTGCTAATGGGGTCGAGGCGGAATTTTTGCCAGCCCTGAGAGATTTTTCTAAATTAATATTAATGTACGACAGCCTCGCTGGTTTGAAACTCACCTGAAACTACAGCTTCTAGGTGAAATGACCATAATAATTAAATCTGAAATTCAGACCAACAACAACCATTAAAAAGGCCATTTTCTTCCTGGTCACCTGGATAAAAACTCAGAATCCCAGCTAAAAACTCCAAATAAAAAGCAAACGAGTATTCTTCCATTAAACAGCTGAATCACCTGGGACGAAAGAGAAATTTCATAAAAAAATTGAGCTACCCAGCTGTCCCTCCACTCACCTAACCTTTCTCCACTAAAATTATAATCCCAAAACTTTCATATTACCGATTCAACCGAACAACCCATTCACCGATTCAAATTTTTCCCACCAACAACTACAACCATGCACCTGAGCCCTCCACCATTTCAATCGTAACTCGATTCCCGCCCTCGACCGTTCATAATTAATTTCCCCGACTTACGTTCGCCGTCGTCGCGGTAATCGAGTAAAGCCGAACGAAACATGGCACCGGATGAGGTCCAATTGCCAGACTTCTCTATATTACAATTAACAATCCCGGCGTTAATTATCGCAGTCCCGGCGATATCTGCCGGTCCTTCCGTCCGCATCCGTCTTTCAATGGAGAAAAGTGACCGGACTCTTTGCAGTCGGCTGGCGGCTGTGTCCCTTTCTACCGTTCGTTACTTAACTCGCAGCTAACTACTCGCTCGCATTCGTCGTTGCTGAGTGCTTTTGCTTGCTATCCGAGTAATCTGATTGCCCCTCTCGACACCGGCTACTCACCCCTCCCCCCCGGTGAGTCGAACGGTGCTACCTGCTGCCATTCCCTCCCACCACTTCGTTTCCCTTCGATTTAAGTAACAATTTCTTATTCTCGCCGATTTATTGGCTCGGAAGAGCCGAGATTAAAAACGGACGGCTCGATTAAGCGGAGGGAATCGATGAAAAGTGTTGTGGTTGAATTACTGGGGTAGGGGTACCGATAGGGGGTAATAGTAGTTCGGTAGACGCAGCGTTTTGGGTGTAGAGCAGTGGTTCCCAACGGAGTACGGTCCGGCAATTGAAAGATGGCTAGGAAGAGGCGAAGCCTCCTGTTTTTAACCGCCTGTTCCCGCCATTTCGTTTTTGGAATCCACAAATTCAGCATCCTAAAGTAAACAACTATGCGGAGTGTTTTCTTTAGGAGACTGGTTTTGGGTATTCCAAAAACGACATGGCGGGAATAGGCGTTTGAAAACGAGAGGTTACGCCGCTCACTAGACATCTTTCAGTTGTCGTACTATAGGTACCGTCCTTGGAAGACTTCAAAGTTTCCTATTCCGTTAACACCGTTACGAGTGACACAAGCTATTGTAGGCTAAGGGGTTAATATATTACAGCCTCGGTGGTTCAGAACCCGGCTTTAGTCCGCCAAGTGAAAGATGACTAGGGAGGGGTGGAGCCTCTCGCTTTCAATTGCCTATTCCCGCCATTTTATTTTTGGAATCCTCAAACTCAGCATCCTAAAGTAAACAACTATGCGGAGTGTTTTCTTTAGGAGACTGGGTTGGGAATTCCAAAAACGAAATGGTGGGAATAGGCGTTGGAAAACGAGAGGTTACGCCGCTTCCTAGACATCTTTCAGTTGTCGGACTGTAGCTACCGTCCTTGGAAGACTTCAAAGTTTCCTATTCCGTTAACACCGTTACGAGTGACACAAGCTATTGTAGGCTAAGGGGTTAATATATTACAGCCTCGGTGGTTCAGAACCCAGCTTTAGTCCGCCAAGTGAAAGATGACTAGGGAGGGGTGGAGCCTCACGCTTTCAGTTGCCTATTCCCGCCATTTCGTTTTTGGAATACCCAAACTCAGCATCCTAAAGTAAACAACTATGCGGAGTGTTTTCTTTAGGAGACTGGGTTTGGGAATTCCAAAAACGAAATGGCGGGAATAGGCGTTTGAAAACGAGAGGTTACGCCGCTCACTAGACATCTTTCAGTTTTCATACTATAGGTACCGTTCACCAGTGGGCGTTGAAGAGAACTAAGAGGGCTTTTTTGAACCATGAAAAATTTAGGGGGTTTTGGGGACCAACCGCCGACCCCCTGGGCAATACTGGCAAGAATGCGCTGGAAAATTTAATTATTACTAAAAATCATCGAACGCATGCCTCAACAAATAGGTCTAAATGTCTTTTAACCCTCGGAGTACTGAACCATCGCATAGTAAATTTTGGTCGGCTGAGCAGCCAACGCCGATGTGTCGACTAATGCAAATATTAAAATATGTCCTTGTTTTTCAATATGTAATATAGTACTCTTCACCTAAGAGGGACGTCGTTGAATCACTGTTTGAAAAAGTGGGCTACGACCGAAAAAAGTTGGAAAATTATGGGTTACATTATTGATTTGAAGAACAGGAGTCGGCGTGTTTTTTTCTGAAGAGGGGACGAGGGTAATTTTTTTCGGAAGGGGGCGGTAGGCCAAAAAAGGTTAGGAAACTATGGTGCAGAGGGACTGAGGGTGGTAGCGAAGAAGTTTGGAATTTGGTCCTTTCTTACTTTTTGGGGGTATGTTCAGTTAGTTCAAGAGCTGTTTTAGGTGGTGAAGAACCAGCCGGGCTGTAATAAATAAATTATGCAGGATAAATTCCCTTGAAGTTACGGGGGATTTTAAGTTGAGGTCAGTGATTTCGAGTTCGAGGCTATAGTTCATAATTTTTGGCGAGAAAAATCTGATATTCTATATCTTCAACCACAGAATTTCTTCAAGGATCCAATTATTCATTCTAACAGGCTACCTTGAATATAGGGTTAAAAGTTCGCGCTTCCAATTACTGGGAACGAGTCCGAAACTTCGGTGGATTTTTTCAAAATTACCATACATCATAACCTTGATTATCTAAAACATATCATAATCTCCATTATGAAAACTATAAATCCCAGGCAAAAACCACGGCAATTAAATCCAAAAAGCGTAGAAAAAAAGGGAAAAAAGAATTCCCAATTTCACGGTTAACGTTCTTGCGTGCGAGACAGGAGTTACCGACAACCCTCGACTTTCGCGCTAATTAATCCAAGTTTTAACGACGCTAGTTTCGCGGCGAATTCTCAAGGGCCGATTGAAACATCAGGAGAGCTCCTCTGCAAGTACGTTTTGATCGTTCGAGGACACCGGATGATGGAATTAACGTTGGTATCGAGCTTGAAAAAGGTTTTTTTCTGGTTGGTACCTCTGCAGCGACATTCTTCGAGGTTTCTCTTTAATCTTTTCTCTCGTTTCGCAGAATTCACCTGGCATTGATGGCACCGGGTCGTTAGAACGTTCCCGGCCGAGAGATTTCGAAAGACAGGGATGAAAAATCAAATGCGAGATACCGGGACCTTTCTGTAGTTCTCTCGACGCTCGAAAGAATGAACTTTGCATCGATTTTACACAGGTCAAACGCAACTCGCGAGGCTCAAAGGGATAAGTTGAAGAGACGGGGTACGTTTCCAGTGGCTGTAATTAAACGGTGGATGTAGAGGGTGGAAAGAGGGAGAGGGGGTGAAGCGAGCCTCTGAGAATTCACAGTAATCAAGTTCGTGAGGAGAGGAGAACGTTGAGGTTGTTCAGTGGTGATTATGTGACCTGTTGGTAATTCGAGCTGTTTGGAAAATGTGGATTCGATTTTTCTCATTTTAGAGGGGTTTGAATTCGAGATGTGAATGAAGAAGCAGAAGGAAAAAATGAAATATTGAGACGGGAGTTTGAGAGAAAATGGAGCGTATCAATGATATTCGCTGATAATATTACTTTAAAGTTAAGGGATGAAATTGATCAATTTATTTACAAGGGAAGTCAAACAGAGAGAAATGGAGATAATTGAATCGAAGAATCGGAATATCGAAGTAGAAAAATGTGGTTAGATAACTAGGAAAAGAAAAGAAGGGGATAAAGTCAGAAATGAATTAAACAGAAAGTAGAGTATATCAATGATATTCGATGTCAGATCGACATTACAGGCCAGCAGCTGCCGAGATATTTGCAAGGGATGAACTTAATCAATTTGGCTACACAGAGATTCAAACAGAGGGGCGGAGATAATTAACAGGAGTATGGAAATGGAAAAATGTGGATAAGTGATTGCAGAGAGCAAAAGGAAGAGGGAAAATTAGAAATGAATTCGACAGAAGGTGGAATCAATCTTATCCCTTTGATACTTAACTCTAATCCTGCTCGAGTATCCAACGAGTGTCCATCTGGTGATCCAACTAGTATTCAAATTTGTAAAAGATGAAACTGATCAGTTTGGCTACACAGAGATTCAGATAGAGAGAGACGGAGATAATTAAACGGAGTGATATCAAACGGGAGTGAGAGAGAGCGGGAGCTCATATCGACCGACATCATCAAAGTCCAGCACCGGCAAGTTTTGGTAATTAAGGGCTCGACCGTTCAGTTTGATTGGCAATCACAATTAAACAACCAGCCGATTCTCCATTACGAAGAGGATGGAGAACCTCGAAAAAGCCTCTTCGGCGTACACGTCCGACGGTTCGTCAGGAATTACGTACAATATCGCGAATTCCACTGGCTCTCGAGCCGATCGAACCCGATCGTTCGTTTGCCATAGCATTTCCCCCTTAATCGAATAATTCGCTTGCTGTGATCGAACAAACGGGAGAAATGATTCCTTTCTGCGTAAGCTGTAACTTCGTCGAATTCGTTTAACGCGTTTCATTGGAAGTACCCGTAGAAACGTGTGTCTCTGAGGGAAAGAGAGAGAGAGAGAGGGGGGAGGGGAGAAGCGCATTAATTAGAAACAATAACGAGGATGAGTGAAACGGAAATGATTTGAAAATTAGAGGTTGAAAGTCCCATACGTTCTAACCTGACCGATTGATAATCGATGTAATTACGAAAGCTGCATTGTATTTTAGCCGGCCGGATGGAGGTCAAATGCGCGCAACTGGAGTCTGATAATTGAACGCAAATTAACGAGCCACGACTTTTTAATTGAGCCAAAAGCGCGCGGATGAACGCGCATCGGAGGAAACTTTGACGTCACTGTGCACACGGACGCTGTCTCGGTGATGTAAGCAATTAATTGGCACGATAATGATATCAATAATTAGTAACATTGTCATTATACTTTCGTTTCTATATCTACAATTAACCATTAGCAGGGAATTTTTCACGAACAACACGCGCCTGTCGCCGATAGTAAAAGTGTATACTCGCGTGCATTAATGAGAGCTCCCTTGGCATTACGATCGCTTTATCACAGCATGAAGCATTTGTGTAATTAAGTGTGTATTTACGGCGGCAGGTGTAATTTAAAATGTACCAGGCTAATGACAAAAACCGTGCCTATATGTTGCAGAAGACAAAAGAGGGTCAGTGCGGTGACGAGGGTACAGTCTTGGATTATGAAACGGTACAGAGAAGTATTTCATTGTAAGTGGAAAACTGAAAGTGAACTTAGCTGAGGATTATTTAGTGTAGAGATTTGAAACAAGCGATGGTATGAATTGGGAATAGCAATGTGTGAGGGTTAGATAAATTAGAGATCCAATTAGAATTTTTAATCTGGTAAGTTTCTCTTTCTGTTATCGGAAAATTTATCCAAGACTTTGGGTTTAAGGTTCCGTTTAAAATACAAATTTTTCACTTGATATTAACACTAGATTTACCATGCCAGTCAAAATGACTGGTACACAATTTTTTCCAAAAATTCTCCAAATTTATATGAGAGTCATAGAATAGATATTCTACGTCCATCTTATAAAACATAAATTGCCGAATCGATCAAGTTTTCCACCTCTTAATTCCCCTTTTTTCAAAATACTTATTTAATATTTTTAAATATGATAGATTTAACGCCAGTAGTTCTAGTGTTAAAAAACAGCACGTAGAGTACCTTTAGTCGTAATAAATATTCATGAGCTGCAGCATTACTTGAAACTTCTATCGCCTTATGTAACAAATAAAAGCACAGTCGCAGAAATAAAGTGAAACGTACAGTATGCTACTTTAACCCTTTGCGGACGACGGACGCATATATGCGGTCTAAGAAAAAATCTGATTATAGTTTATCGGTGGATCTGTACACGGTTAGAGTTGAAAAATTGAGATATAACCGATGAAATATGATTCCGCAAATAGCAATTTATAACTTCTGTACATTAACGCTCTGACTTTCTGATAAAAGGTTGGTTTTTGATCGCTAAATATATGATTATTTCTCAATATTCAAAAAAGTCTCTGTCCGCAAAGGGTTAACGCTAGAACTACCGGCGCCATATCAATTATATTTAAATATGCTGAATAAGTACTTTGGAAAGAGGGAAATCAAGAGGTGAAAAAGATGATCAATTAAGTAGTTTACGTTTTATATGATAAGTGTGGAATTTTCACTGCATGGCTCCATTAATTTGGGAAATTTTTTGAAGAAATTGGGAACTAGTCATTTTAATCGCCTTTGTAGTTTTATCGTTAAAATCCCAATACATTTTTCACAGCTAGAAATTAATCCCGTCATTGTAAAAAACGTGAATTAGAAAATTCCAAGATCAAACGAACAATGTAAAATGCAATTTTGCAGGTTTTCGTCACGCCACAATTCATTGTCAGCGCGAATTAATTGACGTGGCCGTAAAATTACGCGGTAAAATCGCGCAGAGTTGTAGGGCAGGTGACGATGCCCTCCCTAAAGAAATAAATGTCACGGCTCATTGAATCATTGTCATTCGAACCGCGAATTCATGCTGTCGATGTACCTTGTCAGAATCGAAGCTATGCACAAAGCGCACTTCACAGAGGTGCTGCTCGACGTACCGAGAGAAATTTGACGCTACGATCTACTGGTACGGAAATCTCTGCTCTTTTATCGCTGTAAAATTTCTTTTGATAACCGCATTCGATCTCCCCGCGGCACGTCGAAACCTGCTATCCGACGAGCGGAAGTGATACCATTGCAAATTCACGAACAACGGCCGATAGGAATCTACTTGGAATAATTTTACCGAAATGAAAGATTTCCCGAGGATCCATTGAAATCGGAGAATCGTCGTTCCTTTAAGACTCGAGAGCTCCTGTATATCGCGCCAAAGAAAAGTCAGGATCCGTATAAAAATCCTACGTACGTACGTTTAAAACCGGAGATCCTTGAACACCGGAAACCGTCGCAAACACGAGGTAAAGATTTCAAAGTCTACAGATTTTCCCGCCGCCCCTGTAACCGGAAATGTAACGAGAATTCGACGACACGGAAAAACCGTGGCCGAGTGTACGCCGAAGTTTACGAATCCGAGAAACTTCAATTGACTTTCGAAAGAGTCGCCGGGAAATGTTCTCCAATTTGGAAGATTTACGTGCTTTCGTCGGTCGGCACGATGTGCACGGATAGTAGCGCGGCAATCCCGAAAGGCGTAAAAATGATTACGACGGGTTTAATTTCTATGGGGGAACGAGGGAAGCAAATTACATCGTAGATGCATCGTTTATGGCGTACACGTGTAGCGGAGTGTTCGTTGGACGTCGATATTTGGACGGAGAGTGCGCGAGTCAGCTAGCACGGGATATTCACGGTGTTTGCCGTTTGTATTGCTCCTGAAGAGTAAACATAAATTCGCACGTACCTCGTGGAACTTATGGGGTATTCGAGAAATATGTGGTTGAAGTTTGAGTGTATATTCTGTGCGTGTAGAGAATTAACAAGGTAGGGTTCAGCTTTGTGCATTGGGAAGGAAGAGGCAGTGGTTGCTTCTGGGACTGAAGTTAGAAAGCTGGCAAAGTGTTTCGACATTTTAAACTCTGTGAAATTGCTGTAAAGGTATGTATAATGTTAACTGTAATTTATCATTTTTATTGCTGTATATTTCGCCTCTAAGCTTTTCTTTTCTCTTATAAAATATTTTTTAACTAGTATGAACTTTGTCACAAAAATCTCTTCTAACTCCCAGTGTTCATGTAAAGTATTACCTAAATATATTCATTAATATTGTTTCACAAATTCCGCGTGCACGAGGTCCATTTCAACATTATTAACAAATCGACACTTCTTTACAAAATATCTAACGTTTATTCTCAAGATACACAGCACGTCCGTTCCCGAGAATATCCCACCGTAGAATCTCTCTGTTCTATTATTTATAACAATTGCGACGTCTCGTAGTTAAGTTCCAGTAATATTAATTCCACTGGCTGCTTCTTGAATAACAATAATATAAATATGAAAACGTAAAATACTACCTTCACCGCTCAACAATTCTCTAGAAGCAAGCCGATAAAACCTACAAAGAATCGGCAAGGTACACACCCAAAAGGACGTTACAGCCAACAACACTTCCGCCGGAACTTTTTTACCGAACTTCCTCGTAAATAAAACGTATTTATAACTCGAAAGGAAAACATTTCCTTAACCCCGTTCGTACGGCTCTGCTCTAATCGCTCGGGGCAAGTCGAGTATGCACTTAAACTTCGGCCACTTACTTCTGAAACACCCGTTGTGCACTCACGACTACTGGGACACGCGTGTTTTGGCACCTTTGATATCTTTCAGGCAGCCCGGAGAGCACGTAATGTATTCTCAGCTTTTCAGATAACGACGTCGGCGCTGAGAAGCTGCTACGGCTTAACTTTTAAGCTACATTTCCATTACGATGCAAGAGAATCTCGAGGAGCTGACATTCGATGCCGCGAGAACGACGAGTGCAACGTACGATGACGGAGTGGAGGAGTTGAGAGAATTTCTGAGAGACTGACTGACAATTTGAGCATGAATTTTGCAAGGGTGGTTTTTGCGATGGAGAATATATTTCAGAGAATGATATCGTTATTTTGTAAGGGAGGATTGTTGTAGAATTTCTGTCAGGTGTGGATTTCGCTTGGAAGAAATTTAAGGGAGGGTAGCGGGAGGATTTCTGATGTTGGTTTATGCGTTCTGTTATTTCTTGCTTTGATATTTCGAATTTGACTTTTGCGATGATTTTGTTTGAGATCTATAGGTTTAGATGGATGTCACAGAAGTGAGGGTATAGTAAATAAAATGATAATTTGGAAAATAATCTAAGAGGCGAGAGGAATTTAAACTCGAGTCCATTAATTGTAGTTCTGAATCTTTAAGTTGCCAGCTACCAAGTTGCTTTGGGATTTAATTTAATTTTGTGGCATTCTTTTCAAGTACATATTTCCTAATATTATCATACCAGACATCAAGTTCATATTAGACTCTAATTAAGCTATTTTTTATTCCATATTTTGACTTTGAGAAGCGTGGGTACTTCGCGTAGAATTAATACAGTGTAACGTTCTAAAATTTCTACGTGGCTTTATGTAATACCTAATTTTCTGTCAACCCATCATTAAATTGGATTTTGCTATTAATCTTGTATAATGAACAAATCCAATGCGCCTAAGTTTACTCCCATAGGTGATTCAATGCAGGAGAACACGAAATGTAATTATTCGTGGCAGTCCTGAAGCTCGCTGCAAGCCTCGAAATTGGAGAACCTAAAAATCATTTTCTCTCGGTAGAGGAACAATGTTGTACATAAAGCTAACAGCTCAAACTTCCAATTAGTCGGACCGAGCTCTAATCATCACCTCCATCACATTTTTCATAATTTATACTTCTATGTCTTACAGTCAGGGAAAATTAATATAACTTTATTTAACAGTAAAACTATCAACGATTATACATGCGTATCTAAGGAACTGTATTAAATACGAAGCCAGCAATAAGTGTTGAAACTCCTAATTAGTCGACCCGAGTGCAAATCTTTATTACCTCCATCACGTTTTTCATAATTTATAATTCTATATTTTATAGTCATCGAAAACTAATACGACAATTTATTTAGCAGTATCGGCGATATCACCGACAATTCAAGGAACTACCTATGTTAAATATGAAGCTAAATGCTCAATCTCCCAATTAGTCGATTCTAGCTCAAACCTACCTCGTTTCCTTCCCATTCTTCTTAATTTATAATTTAATATCTTACAGTCACGGAAAACTAATATATCTTTATTTAACAGTAAAACTATCAACGATTACACTTGTGTGTCTAAGGAACTATATTGAATTCGAAGCCAGCAATAAGAGTTGAAACTCCCAATTAGTCGACCCGAGTGCAAATATTTATTACCTCTAACACATTTTTCTTAATTTTTAATATAATATCTTATGGTAACAGAAAACTAAAATAAATTTTTTCAACAGTAAAACTATCAACGATTATACTTGCATATCTAAGGAACTATAATAAATATGAAGTTAGCAATAAGAGTTGAAACTCCAAATTAGTCGACGCGAGTTCTAATCCTCATCACCTCCATCTCATTATTCTGAATTTATAATTTAATATCTTACAGCCACGGAAAACTAATATATCTTTATTTATCAGTAAAACTATCAACGATTACACTTGTGTATCTAAGGAACTATATTGATTTCCAAATTAGTCGACCCGAGTGCAAATCTTTATTACCTCCATCACAATTTTCATAATTTATAGTTCCATATCTTACAGTCACCGAAAACTAATACGACAATTCATTTCGTATATCGACGATTACACCGACACTCCAAAGATCTTCCTACGTTAAATGTAAAGCTAAAAGCTCAATCTCCCAATTAGTCAATCCCAGCTCAAACTTTCCTCGTCTCGGTCTTTTTTATAATTTGTCATTTAAAACGTCATACCCCCGTTATTTGCAAACCCACCTACACCTATTACTCCCACGCGAAATAACTGTAGCAGTGAAAGCAGGAAAAAGTACCCAAAGAAAAGAAAATCGTCCTTGGACACAGGCTATGACAGTGATGGGCAAACTACTACCCACGAGCCAGATGCGGCCCGCTTACAGGTTCTATCCAGCCCGCCACAGATTTGAAAACAACAGTAAAGAACCTTTCAATCCCAGTACTTTAACGAAAAAGTACTTTTTCTCTCAGTTCTTATTTTGTTTCATAATAAATTATATCGGCCCGCCACAATTTTTCCTTTCGCTTTTGCCCCGCTTCGAAAAAAGTTTGCTCATCACTGTCCTATGGCATCCCCTCGAATAATAAAGTGTTAGACCCTTCTATGCAGACGCGAACGTGCAACGTGGGCTCCGTTTGTTCGACGGTGCAACAAGTCGGGTTAACAGCTGTTTCGGCGGTGCAGAGTTATAGGTGCACTGCTATGGCACTCCGATTTGGCTGACGTCCAACTTGCGTTTACGATGCCTCGTTGAACTTGGCCATTGTGTTTTATGAATGGCTCGAAATACACAGTCGTAAGAGATAAGGTGTAGCACCTGCCCAGGTGAGAACGTGCGTGTCGATCGATTTGGCAAACGCGTAAACACAAATACTTCATGGACACCTTATCAGGGTCTGTTGAACCGCTCTACGTTACGTTTTTCGTGTTTGCGAGAGTTTCGGATAACTGCTGCGAATGAATTTAACCCGTTAACTGCGCTCGACGTGCACATAAATCGATCCGAAACTTTATCGTGGCAAGCTTTTTAATACTGAATTGTAAATTTTTTATCGGACAAAAATGTCATCTTTTCACATTTTGTTTTCCTTTTTCTTTACAAAATTTATAATGGCATTTGCCCTGCGTTCGACGTGCAAACACGTCGTGGCTAGATGTTATTCCGGGGATTTTTAAAAGTAAATTTTCCGGTTGATTGGCTAACTTAAGAGTGGACTTTTTAATGAGTTGTTTAAGCATTTCAATTGGAGGTGCTTAATGCCAGAAAAAGTGATGGGGTAAGTAAATTGATCTGTTTAATTGGCCGGACTATGCAAGGTTCATGTAGACAATTGAAATTAAACAAAAGGAAGCACTGCAAACTTGAGGAATTATGGGAAAATAGAATATATTGCTGTTCTTCTCAAACTGGTGGATTTGGACGGTAAAGCAACCGTTTTCTGATATATACGTCAGAAATTAGTCCAGGTAAAAGTTAATAAAGTATGTAGCACAAATAAAATACGTGCTACTGTTATAATTTTTAAGTCGCTGGAATAAATCTATCGCTTGGGAAGAATTTTTTCTCATGTGAAACCATTCAGCAGTGAACACGCGACAGGTACACGCTTCTTTCAATTTTTTACATCACAAATTCAATACCTCTCTTTTTCAAATGATAGCAAACTCGACAATAATCTTTTACGAAAGCTCAACATTAAAAATAATTTCAAGCCTCTGAAACAAATTACTCGAAAACAGTGCCCCGTTTGCTAATTACCCTCACAATATCCACTTATTCCCGCTCGATTTTGAAAGACAGCCGATCGCATTCCACGAATGATCAATGGCTTAACAAACCGTTATAGAATCCATCGCTAATAATCAATTAACGTCGCTGATGCCGCGTTAGGAGCGAGGAACGCAATTATTTCTATCAATCGAGCCGAACGTTCGTTGTTCGCGAAACGAATGTGCGATATCGCACCTACCCAGTTAATTATCCGCCGACGTATTTAGCATGGGGATGATATCAACGATCGATGGATACCGCATCGTTGTTACGTAATAATTATAAGACGGCAATTTACCATAAGAAACCCTATCCCTTCCCGTAAAGTGATTTCGACGCATAATTGCCTCTCCAGCACCCTAACTTCAGTGGAACGATATCCGCCCCTTTGACGGACCTCGTCGTAATTATTTCCATGGAAATTTCGAGTACCAATCGCTTTGTTTTACGATCACGCTCGAATTACAAGCAGTCAGAAATTATACCATGCTTTCCTCCACCTATTCTCGATATACCCTTCCGCAGGAGGAAGGTGGAAACGAACGTTTGATTTATCGTTGCCATTAAATCACACGAAAGCCAATAAATAAAATGAAGAGCAAGGAACGCAGGATAACGTTAATTACGTAAATCCACGTCAAACGCAAGCACGATCTAAGTGGAAATCGATGGTAAAGTCCGATACGTCCGATCGGATTTCGGCGTGACACGAGATCAATGAAGGGACGCCAGGAAGTCAAATTACGGGCAAAAGAACCTTTCCTGTAGGAGGGTCCTTCTCGAGAAACTCCCGGGACAAGGATTTCACGTCCGGCTGGATGTTCCGCACGGGGAAGTTTAAAGGATGCGAGCATTCGATCGTTTCACCCGGAGAAGTCTCTTGGCTATGGATAATCAAGACGGATGACCCAACGACTCGGAATACCTAGTTTACGATCGGCTGTCTAGTAATACGATACTTTGATCGTCGATGACCATAATTGATCCTCGGGTCGAGGAACTTTCGAGGAAGACGTGAGTTTCGTCTCACGGGAGGATTTACGGGTTAAAAATGATGTGTCGTAGGTGCAGGCTTCTCCGTCGTTTTATCGTTAAAGTTGAATTTGAATTAGAATCGCTCAACAACGATTTACGGGAGCGACGATCGACCGAGAGATTCACGGACGATTTCATTCCCCGGCTCGCGGAGGCTTTCGTCCCCGTCGAGGGATGCCGAAGGGACGAAGGTTGAAATAGATCCCTTCCGAAGGTTCCGAGGGGTCGTGCATTCCATGGAATATCGCGTTTCAAAGGAATTCGAGATTACAATCGAAAATCGCTTACCTCAGGGACGTAGGCAGAGCTTTGCAGGGCGAAAAGCTGGCGAGAAGGATCTGAGACATACACCCCGTCGTTCCGACGATGGACCCTTTTGCAGGTCCACGATTCCTGTTCTCTATCGTGCTCCTTTGTTCTTCTCTCTCTTCGACTCTCCTCGCGAAAACTGCCAGTCGAAGCACCGTGCGATTCACTTCCTCGAGCACCACCGATCCGAGGGACGATCGAGCATCGACGTTTCTCCTGTCGAATTTCACGAGCACCCCGTTCCGGACGATCCTCTCGCACCGATCCACCGACTTTCTCGCACCTGCTGCCTCCTTTTCGATGTCGTTCTTCCACCGACCGCGACGCGTTCTCTCATTGATCTCTCATGACATCGGCCACGCGATTTTCCACACGAGGCTGTCACCGAGACGAATCGCCGAGTGCCGGAGAAGCGACGCCGGTGCGAAGCGCTGACTGAACCACTGGCAAACCACCGAGGGGTGGTCCGTATCGTCGAGATCCCTCTACTCTCTCTCCCGCTCTGCTTTCTCTCTCCCCTCTCTTTTTCCCCTTCTCCACCTCTCTCTCGATTTTCCTCTCTCTCCCACACACTTTCTCACTTTCTCTCTCCCCTTCTCTACGCCTCTCGCACCGACCAAAGCCGAGCTTTTCTCCTCTCCGTTTCTATTTTCCTTCGTCTCCCCCTTTTCGACGGTGTTTCTCCTTCTCCCCTCTTTGTTACTTCCCTCTTCGTCGCTATCGTTTATAGCTCCTCTGCCTTTCCTCCTCGCGCCCTCTCGTCGTCTCACCTTACGCGTACCTTCTCTCTCTCGGTTGCTCCTGTTGCTCTCGATTCTACCCTCTCGGTTTTCCTCCCTTTCGTCGGACCTCCTCGTCGCACCGATTCGTTTCTCCCCCTACGAGCGTTCCTACCCTCTTCAACCCCCGGCTTTCATCCGCGCCACGGCGTTGGCATAACGGTGTACACACGTTATACACCGAAGGAAGCACTGGCCTCCGCGATCCTACGATCCTGCGCGCTACCACCGAGTGCATAGCGAGCTCTTGTCCTACGTTGCCCGTTCGAGGTTTTAGGCTGCCCTCGTATTGGCCCTTGTCGTGCTTTGACAGCCTGAGTGTCCGACCTTTTTTCTGGGAAGATTTCTCTTTTTTTATTCGCTAAATTTTCGTGATTGTAAATCGTTACTTGGATGTGTAGGGATTTCCTTTTTTCTTGCACTTTGGTGGTTTTTGGATTTATAATAATTGCGATAATTTGGTGTAGGGAAGACGGAGATTATAATTTGGGGGAAAACAATTTCCAGCGCGACCCTTTAACTTGATGAGTGGCGAATTTCTAGTGTAGGATCTTCTTTTTTTCTTGCACTTTGGTGGTTTTCGGATTTATAATAATTGCGATAATTTGGTGTAGGGATTAGAGTTTTATGTGGTGGTGAAAACAGAGGTTACGTTGTTTGAATGAAAATTAAGGGAAAATGTCTTTGGGAAGACGGAGATTATAATTTGAGGGGAAACAATTTCCAGCGCGACCCTTTAACTTGATGAGTGGCGAACTTCTAGTGTAGGGTCTTCTTCTTTTCTTGCACTTTGGTGGTTTTTGGATTTATAATAATTGCGATAATTTGGTGTACGGATTAGAATTTTATATGGTGGTGAAAACAGAGGTCGCATTGTTTGAATGAAAATTAAGGGAAAATAACTTTGGGATGACGGAGATTGTAATATGAGGCAAAAGAATTTTCAGCGCGACCCTTTAACTTGATGAGTGGCGAATTTCTAGTGTAGGGTCTTCTTTTTTTCTTGCACTTTGGTGGTTTTCGGATTTATAATAATTGCGATAATTTGGTGTAGGGATTAGAGTTTTATGTGGTGGTGAAAACAGAGGTTGCGTTGTTTGAATGAAAATTAAGGGAAAATAACTTTGGGATGACGGAGATTGTAATTTGAGGCAAAACAATTTCGAGCGCGATCTCTTAACTTAACGAGTATCAAATTTCTTTGGAATTTAACTATCAGCTATGAACAATTATGAACGTGCTGCTATGATTTGATCTTTTACATGGTTTTAGTTTATTTTTCGACTAATTTTGTAAGAGGGAGCGCCTCCTTAAAAAAATTGCCGTTTTTCAAAGGCAATTTTTTTAAAATTCTGTCTCGAATGATTCTATCATAAATTCACTCTACAAACAATATCAAGGTAACGTTTTTTAAAGAATTTAAACATATTGAACGTAATGTGTGTTAAGATATATTATTGAAATGTACCAACGTCTGTATGGAACGTAAATTATTCGGGACCAAGTGATAAGTAGACATGGATTAGGGTAGAATGACGTACTAGACGTGGATTGGGATAGAATAAAGTATTAAACATAGATTAGGATAGAATAAGATAGCAGTCAGAAACGCGCTTAGAGTTCGAAGTCGTTAATTTTGTATAAGACAAGTTAGAGTTAATTTTAAGGTAAGTTTAAGGTACGCCTGAAGAGACTTACAATTAGTTAGATCGGAGGTTCGTAGCCTTAGTATGTTCACTGTCGTCCATTTTTTCAGTATTTTCTTATCGGCTCTATTATAAACTTTCCTCTACAAAATATTTTAACAACGATTTCAGCAATGAAAATGAAAATATCACCATCGCATGCGACGAACTGTTAATATAAAAGAAAATAAATCGGCAGTTCGACGATTAGTTACGAAACCTACGTGTCTTCTGCCCTGTTAAAAGTGTCAAAGCACCAAATACGATAATAGAAGCAGCAATAATATAATTACCTATCGCTACTTTAAATTTCCAACTTCCACTGCTCAGACAATTATATGTCGAATCTAAAATTCTAAGTAGCCTTCAAAGAATAAAGACTATATAATACGTCTTACTAAAAATAATTTATCAGGAATAATGGTAATTCGAACTCAAGCCCAATTGAGTAGGAGTCTTCATCTCCATAATCCCTGAAATTACAATGCTAATACCTTCAAAGACGATACATCCGATGCTTCATGGCTCGAAGGATTTAGCTTGCAGCCCGTAAAGTTAAAGAATCAACGTATACTCTGATAACGAACACTTTGAAAGCAAGATACGATAATGGATGTATCACCGAAAAAAACATGACAAAATAATCACAACTTTTGTTTTCGCCTGAGAAATTAAAATAGATTCGCAAGACACAAGGAACTGCCAGTGATTCTCAGCGCAACCATTTCACCCGCGCTAATATTATGACATATCATAAAATAAAAAAATTATATTATCTAGCTTGCTTTACAAGTACATTTATTGTTTACGAGTTATTTCACGACAATAATGCTACACTAAATAGAGAAGCATATTTGTAAAATGTCATCATATAATTAAGCAATACTGTTCAATTGCATTCTCAAGTTCAAGATTACACGACTTATGAAATATAAAAGTGCTTTTCACAAAAAAAGCCCTACATGATCGAGAGAAACGGATTACATATCTGAATTCAGCAGAGAAAACACTATTAGAATTACATATTAAAGCTTTTGTGCCGATAGAAATACTTTATTTCTCTTCTAGTACTTTTAATTAACCTCTTGCGGTCGTATTTCATTAACCCATTAAGGACCAAGCATTGAAATAACAGAAATATTTTAAATGCGACTGTTTATTTGTTATAAGATTACATCAAAGTAGATATAAATATTATATTTTTTTTTTAAGTTTTTCTCCAAAGTTTCAGAAATTGTAGGACTTAAGTTGATGAACAATTAGTGAACAAAAGTGCATAAATTAAGCCTTTGATATGTTCTTTTACTATGACATAGGTTGAAATATAAATTAAATTAATCCGATACCCCGAAAAAAAATTAGAAGTTAAATGTTGCGTTAACGCAACTTTGGGCCTTGGTGGGTTAAAAACAGAATGTGTAGTCGCACTTAAAACAAAACTACTAAAATCTTAGTAAGAATTATGTATACCTCAGAAACGTGTTGATTCTTTGTTCGGTGGCTGAGAGTAGACATACGATGGCAACGGTGAAAGTACTTTGGTGGCTGAGAGCAGACGACCGCTAACTAAGGGTTGATACCACTGCAGGGATGATTACCAAATAGCCCACAAAAAGAGAGGTATTTGGTGATTCTGAATCTCGTCTTCGAAGGTATTGTACACGCACTAATAGGTGAAAATACTTGAACCCGATTACAGAGCACTGGTTACTCGTCGGCGGTCGAGGGGGAACTGATAGCGAGGCGAACATTGGAACGACTTGTTATTGTTAGAGGACGAACGAGACGAACCCCTGCAAGGTGAAATCGCCGACGACCACGAGTATGTTTTGAAAACACACGGCGGTCATCGTACTCGTCTGCCAGTGAAGTGTGAATAATTTCTCTCGCTGCTGACAAAACTCTGACAAAGATGGATTTATCTTTCCAGATCACCCACGAAATTTAATCGTTCGTATTTTAATAATTGAATTTCCATGGAGTTTCACGTTATCATTTTAGTTTAACAGTAGAACTACCAAGGCAGTCAAAACAACTGGTTTTAGACTTTTTATAAAAATTCTCTATGTTACTAGAAGAGTCATAGAGTAGACGTTCTACTTCCATCTTATAAAATATAAATTTCTGAATTAATCATCATTTCCACCTTTGGTTCCTCTTTTTCCAAAGTACTTATTTAACACTAACCGTACCGACACTTTATGGATACTTATTCTCACTATAGTGTATCCTGTGACGGTTATGAAATAGCAATAACACTTTTCTGAAAGTAATGCAGGATATTATTCACTTAATATATGAAACAACGTACGAAACATTCTTTATTTAATAGTACAAATGATTGTATATTTTCATTTCATTGAACCGATCAAATGATCGCCTATGGTGCAATTAGTGTTAATAATTTAAATGTAATTCATTTAACGCCGGCACTGTTAAAGAACTGCAATATACCTAAACTTAACGATTTCAATGTAATCCGCGCGTTCGATATTACGGAAATTCGGGAAATCTCTCCGACCGTAAGATAACGATGCATCGAAGGCACAATGGAAACGCATATTTTTCTTTTATGAGTCGTAAGTTGCGTAAGATTTTGTATCCATTCGACACTGTATATTTATGGGCACCGTATGGATATGGTCGTGCTTGCGTTGTCTCAAAATATCGGCGAACCTTTCCTCGACGATACTACTGGCACGATCGTCGATTCCGGTCGCGTTCCATTTGAATAAAAATTTGACGAGGCAGTCAAATCTTTATGGTTCGACGAAGCCGAAAATGTTTGTCTTTTATGCGAGGTGTTTTTAAGCTTTTAAAAGTCCAACATGGTTGCCGTTGTACGTTATTTTTTTTTATCGACGGTGGAATATCTTCGTGTCATTTTTAAATTTACATGAGATTTGGTTTGAAACTCTGTTGTGGGTATGGAGCTTTAAAAATTCATTTTTCGGTTTTTACTGCTATGGTCACTTCTATGGCATATTGAATAATAATTTAAGAAGAATGTGACAGAGGTGATACGAAGTTGAAGTTGAGCAACCGAGTTGTTAAAGGTTTGGACTACTAATTGTAGGCCTTAATTTAGATCTCTCCGAACTCTGGCATACTTTGAGTAAATTATTATTTAATATATCACAGCCTCGATGGTTTGTAAACCACCTGAAACAGTAAGTCAGAGGCAAAATTGCCATAGAAGTTAAAGTCGGAATGAAAAAAGGAACAAGTGTAACAATTTTTGTCAATAAAATATTTCACCATTACGTTAACGATCCAGCCAGCATATATCGCAGGGGTATAGCGAATTGTGTCAACATTTAAACAAACACTGCCGTCGTTCTGCATCGAAAGCAGAAAGTTCCGACACCCGGAGTAACATTCATTATCTCCGTAGAAGCGAACGACCCAAGTTGAACAGCACGATCTCACGTTTCGCGTGAACTTTTAAACCGTTTCAGTAAATACAAAGTCCTGACATTTGTACAGCTAGTATCGGGCCAAATGTCACCGCAAACGGCCAATATTCGTCCGATAAATGTCGCCTGGTTTGAGTTATACCTTCTGCTAACGGGATCCGTTTCCTTCTTGCGACTGTCCGTGTTTAAGCACGTCGATATGCTTTGTAAGCTGTTCGACACGAGAACTCGTTAGCGAATGCGACAATTAGTTTGAGAGAACGAGGGAAGAAAAAGTGCCGTTTCGTGAGCAGCTTTCGAGAGGAGGAGTTGTAAGAAGTAGATAGATAGACGGATAATTAGGCAAATACACAGGCAGATCAACAGAAAGATAAATGAATAGATGAAAGATAGGTAGATAGGTCGGTGAAGAGGTAGATAACTAGTTAGATTTTTTAAATAGATAAATAGAGAGATAGATAGCCAGAGAAAAAGGCAGCAATGATGGGTAAGAAATCAAAGGCTCAATCTCGCGATTGGTGGACCCGAATTCAAATCTCAACAATTTTTATTTATTATATTGTAATCTTGGTGATTCGAATCCCAACTAAAACTGTGGGTCCTAGATAAAATAACTATCGCAGTTGATCCTAAAATAAATTTGAAAGAAGAAAAGAAAGAGAAAAAGAAGGGGCTGCGGTGAGTAAGAAGAAAAAACTCGGACTCACAATCAATTGAAATCCTCCTCGCCACCTTCAAGAAAATTTTCCTTAGTTATTATTCAATAAACTATGATGTCGATAATTTGGAATTTACCTATAACAATAAGTCCTAGGCGAAATGACCACATTTAGTGAAAGCCGAAAAATACAAAAAGTAGAAAAGAATGCAGGAAAGAAGCAGAGAGTGAGAGACAGGTGAAAGAGACGATGAAGAAGAAATTACTAAGACAATTTTTAAGTATCTAAATAAACGGGAAAGATCAGACTACGAATGCTTGAGGATTCGCAAAGTACTTCGACCCTTTCGCTGAGAAATGTCAGTACAGTGACCGCTCGCGAATCCATTTGTGTACACGAAAGGCCACCATGATCGTTCGCGAATACGTAGGTTGCGTTTATTTTTGTACGATTGACCATTTAAGAACAGATATTTCTGCAATCTCTGCTCCTGAATTGTACAATATTTATCTTTAATTTGATTCGATTTCGTCTGCAGTAAAAACAGATGGAAATATTGCTTCACTTGTAACTCAACTTCTGCGCAAGTCGGTAATTGACTACCGATTTAAAAAATTAACGGCGAAATCTCTTCTTCAAAATTATACTTTTCGTCAAAGAAAAATTCCCAACGCACCGAAAAATCCCTGAAATCATATCCATAACTTCCAACTATTTGATAAAACAAAGAAAACTTCGATTCTCCCAGAACAATCAACTTTCCTACCGCAAATCAAATTTCCCGTGCAGAAACTCGTCTTAAAATTTAAACCATCGTAACTTTTCGCACGTGCAAAATTTTGAAAAACGTCCCTCACAAAATTCCGCCGATTCAGCGAGGACCGTGGTCGTGCAAATATTTACACCATGTTCCACGTGAAAAACCGAATTTCTCTTATCTCCCTCATCCTTACAATCGTAATCAATTTTTTATTCCGTGAAAGAGGGATTTTTCTGTTCTACAATAAGATAATAGAATAGAGAGAAGATGATTCTCAATGAAAGATAAGAGAACAGAAAAATAAATGATAGAAACGAACAGATTCCTACAGTAGAACATTTCAAAAATCATGTTGGTATCATTAATCAAATTCTCGAACAACGACCGGCAATCCGTTCGATGAAACATCGTGGATAACGGAATTTTATTGCAAAATACGTACGTGAGAATCGCAATTTCGCGTGATATCATTGGGAATTTAAAGGTTGACCTTCTTCGGCAATCCGATGGAGGCTATTGATCAGCCGGCATTTTGGTGTGTAGAGCTTTCATAATCGTTACTGTAACACTATTCCGCCTACACCGAGGATACCTTCCTAACTGTGTTATATACTTTTGCCAAAGCTACCATCATTTTCGATTTAAAGGAACGCTGTAAATTTCCTTTATCGTTTCTCTGTGGTTGCTTGAAATCTTCATTGTTTTCACGTTATCTTTTATGGTCGACAATAAAGGTTTTTGATTTTTTTTTATTGAATTTTATGAAGAAAAATGCTCTGCTGAATTTTGATGTGTTTAACTTGAGAGCTCTTTTCTGTGATGGTTCTAAGTGATGTTTCAGGGTATTCCGGTAGTTTTAGATAGCGATGCAAATAAAGGACTTTACGAAGCTCTTGTCTGATCGAAGTATATTTTTATTACCTCCTTCGTTCGACGTTTTCTCGTGGAAGTAGCTACTACGAAATTCAGATCGTTGGTGGACATGATTCTGGTCTGCTGAGGATGTTAGGATATTAAAAAAATGATGGGGTAATTGTAAAAATTAGAAGGCACTTTTGTAATTTGCGTAGAGGAATGGTTTGGCATAATTGACGAGAATTTTGTTGATAATTGGAAAGATAAATTTACCCTTATTAATCCTAGAATTGTCGGTGATTAATTCAACATATTTACATATTATAAATGTGTACATGTTGAAGGAAAAATAGCGAAGAGGAAGAAACCGATTTGTGTTGGGATTGCTGGAACAAGAAATTTTGAAGCTTCTCAAAAATTATCAAATTGAAAGTATCAGTGGACCACCACACGATAATATTATTCCTATATTATTAATATTGCTTTAAATTCTAAGATATATCAGGAATCACTGACATATTTTTATTTTTGCAATTTAAATTTCAATTATTTAGGAGGCAGTCACAAAAGAAATCATAGGGCAAGGGGATAAAGGTGAAACAATCCAGAAATATCAGAAACGTTTGCAAAAAATTAAAAATCCATTTACTGTACTGTACAATCCGAGGCTCGACTGGAAAACAGCAACTTGTTACATTTGATAATGCATTTATAAGAATTTAGAAATGTTTGAGGAATCAAAGATCCCTTTTAGCCCCAACAAACTCAGATGTACAGACAATAAAATAAATTAGCACAACAATGACAAAATTACAAATATTTACAACAATTCAGAACCCACAAGAATGTTTAATGAATCAAAGATCCCTTCTCGCTCCTCGAAAGTTCAGTATAGTGAGAATAAAATAAATTAGCAAAACACCGACAGTTATTGCAAATATTAACAAAAATTCGAAACCTATAAAAACATGTGAAGAATAATAAATCCCTTTTAGCTCCTGCATAGTCAAAAGCGAGAATAAAATAAATTAACAAACCAATGATAGAATTGCAAGTATTAACAAAAATTCGAAACGCACAAAAATGTTTGAAGAATCATAGATCCCTTCTAGCTCCTGCAAATTCAAATTTAGCGAGAATAGAATAAATTGACAATCCAATGATAGAATTGCAAATATTAACAAAAATTCGAAACGCACAAAATGTTTGAAGAATCGTAGATCCCTTTCTAGCTCCTTCAAACTCAAATATGTCGAAATTGGAAAAAATTAACAAAGTAAAGAAAAACGATAAATCCGTCGAATGAAATTAAAACGGATGGACCCTCTGGCATTTTACACGTGACACGCATCACGTGTCAATGGAATTTCGTCGGGAAAATTCGACGTCCAAGCAGGACCGATGAAATTCGAGGAGCAGAAGGGGGTGGCTCTAGCAGAAGAAGGGGTGGCTCAAAACTCTAAGAACGCCAGTCGATCGAGAAAGGGATGCTTTTCCTTTACAAATTTCTTTTTTCCATTTTACAAGTCGAAGCGCCGATATTTCATGTTACTCTTATTGCAACGAATCGACGTTAAAGTCGACGCGACTTCCATGATGGATTTTTCTCTGGGAATTGAACGAAGGAAGTTTTCCTTTTGTGTCTTTAACGCAGTGGCTGGAAATCGGATTTAAAAACACGAAAATCGCGTCCTGCGAGTTATAAACGATCTGGAAATTCTGTTTCATTGTGCAATTGATCTTTCTATCGATGTAATTACGAATTAAATTGCAATTCGATCGGAAAAGTATGAAATGATGATCAAAGCTCCTACTGCAAATTTTGTCTACAATCCATTTTCTTTTTTAACATAAAAGGTGCCGATGGTTATAACAATGGTCTAATTATAAGTTCACTTTGAATAAATAATATAGCTCTGATATTTCCCTTTTATTATTATTTGTATAATTTATTATTTTAGATAAAGAGACAAGTATTAACTCCATTTAACGATTCAATTTATCATCACTTTTACAAACTGTTTCCACCATATTGTAATAAATATTGGCTCAAAACGAAATGAATGTTAAGTTTACTTCCTCAAATTTTTTACTCGGAGTACTTTTACAATTACCGGCACATATATTACAAATTAATTAAAATTCTCTATCGCCGTTAAAAAGGACGACGGGCACGTCGAGCTAATCGTTGTTTCAACATCAAGACGACCTTGAATGTTCGATAAAGTATTAGATAGCTCGACGAGTTAAAGGTAGACCGATGTTCACCCTTCTCGTTACTTTCAGAAGAGGAGTTTCAAGTTTCCACACTTCTCCACCCTCGCGAGGCCGAATCACGAATGCGTTTATCATCCTAATATCGCAATAAACGAACCCTCCTCGAGAACGAGAATTTATACTGGCACGTTAACCGAAACTTGTGCGGAGGGATCTCTTTAATTGTAAACCATATTTCGTCACAGCGTGCCTTAAAAGGGAGGAATGATTTTTCTTTCGTTATCCGAAACTATCACAGTCGGTCGTTCGGAACCCACTCAAAACAGTAGGTCCTAGGCGAAATTACCATATTTTCGTCTTCAAATAACAGTTAGAGACTAAGAATGCAAAACGAAACAAAAAATCGCAGTAGAAAATGTACAAGATATTTAAAAAATAGGCGACGCAATTCCCCGGCGTTATTCGATATCTCGGGATTGGTGAAGATTTGCAAAAAGAACTGCCGCGAAATTGTTCTTAACTTTAAAGTCTCAGTTCAAATATTTTTTATCAGCTCATAAGATTCCGTATAATGGTTTGAAACAAATCACGGTCGGGAAATGAGCCATTCTCGTGCAAATTAATGTGAAATGTGTAAATTGGCCGAACGGTGCTTTCGCTACTGTAAGTCCGACCAGATAACTTAGAGGTTAGCGAAATAAACGTTATATTTCCAAAATAAATTTTCAATATTTTACCTAACTGAAAAATCTAAGAAACTGCATATAAAAATTTTAGTACTTACTCATTGTACGCTCTTCTTTCAATGACTGTCACTTCTTTCATTCCATTCATTCTTCCTCTTTCTCTCTCACTCACTCTCGCCTTCGGCACGCACTCCGACTTATCACACTAACAAGCTACACTGTAATACTTCGTCCAATTTATAGTCTTTGGAATATTGAAAATGCATTCTTCAAAAGCAAACCGAATAACGACCATTGTTTAAATTACATTCACTACCATTTACAGACTGTTTGATTTGGTGCCGATTGTTTTAAGTCACTTCAAACAAAACTGCATCGCCGACAGCAGAGCCACCCAACACGTGATGCAACACGCTGTTTGCACAACTATAAGAGAAACTACGGTGTGCAGTGTTTATGTATCCTTCTCTGTGAGGTCTTCTGAAGGAGCAAAATGCAATTACAGGTCATTCACATCTTCCTAGCCTCCGAAAATGTAAACAAATAAAGCTTCCTTAGCAAAAATCCCCTGTTGCTTTGCAAATTGCGAATTTTAACATATTTCTTATTAACTGCGTTGAATATTATTTATTACACTTTATTACAAACTTAATAAATGTTTTTTTTCAACGATCTACCTTTTAGAAACGCGTAATGAGATTGGCGACGGAGGTAGCTTTTGTGAATGGGGGAAATGTTTTTTGAAACTGTTAAAAAATCATTTGGAGACCAGAAATTATTTAGTAGAATATATAATAAATAAGTAAATAAATATTATGTAATATTTGGAGAAATGCAGATTTTATAGAGAATGATCAACGGCACTACTGGAGAACTTGTCATGGGGTATCGGTCTGCGAAAAGGAACATGTTAAAAATGATCGTGGTAACATTAAGTCCTTCCTGACCTTATTTAATTATAGCTGTTTTGAGGCTAACAAAAAGAAGATTATTTGAGCCATGTATCCACTTATGGCTGTACGTTACTGAGATATTGTCTCCAATGAAAAAAAGTAATGATAATAATAATAGGGATAAACTGATATTTAACTTGTATAATGTTCCAATGTCGGTACAGAAGAACAATACAAATAGGAAAATTAATTGCTTTTATTGATATATTAGGATACCACAATGACATGGCGATAAACAGGTTTTCCAATAATTCATAGTTGGTACATGAATTAGCATAAATTAGAAATTCTATTATTTTAAGCTATTTTTACACTAGGCTTAGAAAGTTAAGTTTAATCCAGCCCCGAATGATGATTGATTTTCTGGACTCTTGGGTCGTCAGGCCTGTAAACTGAAATGTAAAAGGTGTTTATATAAATTTCTTTCCAAAACAGTTGTCTCTATGTGCTCGCTTTGACTTCGCTCAGGTGTGTTCTTCTTTGCAACGTTATGTATCATCAAATGTCTGATCAACGAGCAACTCGCTCGATGATACGAATCAAAGTGTTCATTAAGCAAAGTATAAATATCAAAACGGGTAATCGTAATTCACTTGGGTAATGGGATAATGGTCGAATAATTAATGGTTAACATTACTACACTACTAACATTATTTTACACGATCAATATCATAGACAATTACGAGGAATTACATAATATAATCTAACCTAAAAATGAGAATGAAGGAACAATTTAAACACTCACCGACGGCCCTCTTGCGATATTTTGGTACGTAAACATTCTCTGCTTTGGTATACGCAAATATAGTACACACAAATCCCACTAAACAATAAGGCACAGATGCCATAACCACTGGGATTTCTTCCCATGACTTACGCCAAAGTGCGCTTATTTGTTTCCCTGAAACGATATCGTAGATTTAGTCGGCGTTTTCGTTGTATGATTTTTCAACGAATTACCTAAAGGTAGGCCATAAAGTTTTCTCAAATCTTCCGCTAAAGTCCACCTTCTGAGAACCTTCATTGTTACAAGTTATACTCGTCAGAAAAGTTGCAACTATCGCACGTACCGTAAGTCGAATGCTAACAAGGTATTTAACACCAAGCGACTGCGCAACAGCGGCTAATTCAAAATGCTCTTTTAAAGTAGGATATCAAAATTCGTATTCTCTACTTTAACTATTTTAATACGGCATAATTAAAACATCGCAGTAGAAATCAATTTTTATCCTATTTTATTGAAAGTAACGGAGTATGTTTTTATAATGGTACAAGTTTCATAAAGGTATGAATATAAAAGATGTAATTGCAAACTGTGATAACAATGAGGTTATCTTTTGGAAAATCGCATCGTGATTCCTTGAATTGACCCACTGCTATATATTGTACGTTTTTCAAATTGCTGTTTTAAATTTCATACGGGCGAATGTTATTACTTTCTTATTTTTATTATTCTAAACTTTCGATGTATCGAATAGCGTTTCGATATATCGATGTAGGATGTCGAACTGCGCATGCCCCTAGTAGAAAGTCCGTTGATTTCGAAGAGTGAACGACACCTTCGAATACTCCGCGGAATTGCCCATTTTCGGCGAAACATCACGGTTTCGAGTGCGATGGTAAGAAAATATTCATTGTTACAATGATATAGCATACGTACAAAAGGAATTCATGTTATATTTCATGAAATTTCTCTAAATATCCTCGAATACGTTTACTCGGGATGCGGCACGCCATGTTTCATTGCCGTCATGGCGTCAATGCCGTTTGAACTTTTACGATCGAGAGAATTTGTACCGAATTTCTTCCCTTTTTCAAAGTTGTATTGAAAGTATATGCACAGCTACAAATGCTACTCAGTCATTAGCATCTATCGTCGTAGCAGCCGCGTTTAATTAATCCATTCAATCACGATCGTCAAAGATTCAATTACGTCCTCTCAAATCGCATTTATCAGCATTGCTCTAAAATGGTGTTTCTCAAACTAGGGATCGCGAAGGTTAGTTAAAATTTCGGGCTGGTTCAGACAAAAGCAGACTCATCCATCTTATTGAATGTGCATCTGATGGCTCTTTGCCATTTTCTGAATAAATAATTGTTTGCCAAAAAATGTTTCGATAACAGTAGCTTACATGTTAATTGTACTTAATTCTAAACGGTTCGCAAGCAATGTAAAATATTGCAAGGAAATCATTACGGAAGTAATCCTAAAAAAGTTTGAGAATCATTGCTCTAAAGCATGCAATATTTATAGAATTCAAGAAATCCTAATTAACCGTGAACAATTCTCATCAAACTCTGTACAGTATTAACTAACGAAATATTGCCATTGTATTTTTAAATGTACGTATGAGATGTACAAAAATTTCGCTCCGTTTCCACAATATTTATTTTTTCTATTCGTATCTCGAGCATCGTCTCTTTCGTTGTGGGAACGATAGCCTTTCCTTCGTGTCTCTGTATAGAATTTCGTCCTACGGTGACGTTCTGTATGCATGCAAAAGGAGATGCCCGAAGCAAACGAAAATATTTATCTTTCAGTCGACGCGCGAACCTCTATCTTTCGTTTACTGCCGCCATCTTTCGGCTGGCGCGACAAGTGACACGCAAACGGCAGTATGGCCGCCATCGCGAGGCCTTTAATTAGTGACAAGTGAATTGGAGGGGTGTTTTTTCACATTCAGTGTCAAAGGAATCGAGTATATTTAGCTGGGATACACGACACAGGCCCTCGTGGGCCTCGACGGACAGGTGAGTCCATGAATCTCGTTAAATTAACGGACGAACGTCCAAAAAATCAACTCTCCGCGCGGCTACTTCACACCCTGTTCCCACGCACGTCTTTTTGCAACGGTCTCACGAGGACGTTTTGCCTGATTTTTCCTCGCTCTGACATTCCAACGCTTCTTTTCCTACGGTTAGATACATACGAAGAGTAACGTTTATATTTTACCTGGCGAAAATGTACGAACGAAACAAAACTACCCGGAACACGCGTTCGATTCAATTATGTCACACGTTGTAACACCCGGCAATAGAAAGGCACGTTTTCGGTTCCGTGAGGACGTTGATCCGATTTTCGTGAAAGTTCATCCCGAGTAGCCGCGTGGAGGTTGATTTTTGTCATTTTGGAGTAATGTTTACTCTATTTTGGGGTTAAGTCGGGCCTCCCACATCGCTGCCAGCTACTTAGGGCTATCGATAAGATTGTGTATTTTTGTGATTCTTCTGCGCCACGTTAGGTGACGCCACGCATAGCACTTTTCAGATGCAGTTGCACTTTGTAATTGCATTATCGGTTTATTGCAGTTTCCGTCAGTTATTAGTTGATTGGAGGAATTAACACGTTGAATGCTCGCCGTGATTTAGCTTTGCTGTTATTGTTGTTCATAGAGTGGTGAAGCTTTGTCTATTAACATCAAATCTTTGTATAATGAAAGTATTAAACTTGGAAATAGCCATGTATTCAGTAGAACTTTATTTACTTTACTGCAGTAGTTCAGTGTTGAATGTATTTGAAAGTCGTGAATATTATCGAATATAATATTCGTTATATCGAAGAAAATATTATCGCGAATATAAAGGTCACCAAAAATTTCAGTGAAGTTAGCATCCTCGATCACTGATTCGGAGCATTCAACGTGTTAATTTATATCATATTTAGTTTTTAATTAAGAAACATCAGATTTCCTATCTTTTGCTACTATTATTTACTCAATTCATAAATAATACTATGTGAACTATTATTTACGATTCTTTAAATGTTATGTTTATGTGTGTGACGACTTTTAAACAGCTATCTACGATTAATCAAGATGCGGATTAATTTGGATCTTATTTCACTGTCTTCTGGATATATCTGTAACGCTCAACTTGGATGATATTTCCTTATTTCTATTTTCAGCATTAATTTATTACACTATCATTGTTATTCACTATTTTTTTTAGTAATAATTGTGTTTTCACTGCTCTACTTAAAAGATGCTCATTTATAATTATGGAATTCCAACGTTAAACTCTGAATTAGTGAGTTTGCGTGTAAATATTGTTAGGAAACTGCGTGTAAATGTTGTTAGGAAATTGCCGCAAGAGATACTTAATTGCTTTTTTACGATTTATTTTGCGCATTTGTCAGGACTATATATTAAATAGTTGAAATAATTAAATTTACCGGTAATTCCTGCTATATCGTACAATTTAAAATAATACTACTAGCATGGCAGCAATTTTATGATGTCGTGTCCCACTTATTGTCTCGAATTGACAGTTTTTTATCATAAAATCTTATTATTTTATTCCATTTTCTGCAACCCGTGCGCCCTTTATTATTATAGAGCAATTACTTAAATACTCCCCAGTATCCGAAATACCAATAATCTAGCCGTTATATTTATATTACAGATACCATTAAAGCATACGCATTATAATTAAAAAATCCTAAAATGCCCAATAATTCTGAAGCTACAATTAATAGCAGCTCCTCGGCGAAACGAACATTAGAAAATTTCAACTTTTGTTAATTCCTTTTTACGCATCTCAAGTGTGATTTACTATCGTACAGCATAGATTTAAATACTGTCCATCACAATAGGACCCCAACAATAAGTCCCATATATTAATATCTTTCCTGTTATCACACTACCACAACATCCACCTATCTCAACAGAAAAACCCTCAAATTCACCGTAATTTGCAATTAAACGCAAGGATTTAAATACTGCCCATCACAATAGGACCCCAACAATCAGTCCCATATATTAATAATATTTTTCCTGTTATCACATCACAACAACATCCATCTATCTCAACAGAAAAAACCTCAAATTCTCCGCAATTTTCAATCAAATGTAAGGATTTAAATACTGCCCATCATAATAAGACCCCAACAATCAGTCCCATATTTTAATATCTCTCTTGTTATCGCATCACGACAACATCCACCTATCTCAACAGGAACACTCTCAAATTCTCCGCAATTTTGAATCAACCGCAAACAGTAACTCGTGAAAACAATAGTCGGACGTCGAATCCGACAGAAAAAAGCGCAACAAGCGATAATGCTTTCCCGATGCTTTCTGTTTCGTTCCACAAAACCGTTCGCGTCCGTCGTTTTAGACGACGTTATTAGACAGCGAGGTTATTGTTGCAACAGTTGTGCACTAACTCAGGCGAGAAGCCGGGACGGTCCAATTTGTAAATGCAACGCGAGTAACTTACTGGCAATTGACTTTAGTTACTACGAACGACACGATTCCCAGTGACGATTTTGCGTTCCATATATCTCGTTCTCTATGCACATCGGGCAGAAATTCTTTGATATTTACCGTGAAACCACCCGAGGCCCGAAATGTCACGCGAAACGCACACATAACGCGGTATTTTTGCTTGCCGGAATCGTTGCCAAAAGGCGCGCGGATTTATGAAATACTTTTGTCTCTCGGTCAGCGCGCTGCGTGCTATTGAAAATAATTCGCCGGGTCTCTCGGCTTCTCGCCGGAAAAGAAGAACAAAAGAGAAAGAGAGAGAAAGAAGGAGAGCGAGGAATTCACGACTATACGACTACTTCGACGGGGACCGATCGGAAGCGGGATTATTTTCGTTACTCGTTGACTTCTTTCTTTTGTTTCATCTTTTCCCGAAACTACGCTTCGCCGCGTCCTCATCCTCGGATTTACTTTCCTCTCGGCAAAGAACGAACTTTTAGGAAGTTACTTCGTTTTCGTTAACCCCTTACCGTACAACAACGAGTGACGTTTGTGACGTGAGAAATGGAATAGGAAATTTAGAAGTTTTCCAAATATTATTAAATTAAAAATATCAGTGGGTCACGACGCAATCAAATTATTTCGATGCTACTAATATTGCGTTAAGTTGTACGTTATATCAGAAATCAGGGGTAGATTGTTATTACAGCAATTAATTCCGAGTTATTGCGCATTCAGTCACAAAAGAAATGGTACAGCAAAGAACGAGGCGTTGGGAAGTTACTTTGCTGTCGGTAAAGAACGAACTGTTAGGAAGTTACTTTGCAGTAATCAGTTGGAGTGTTTAGCTAATTTGACGGGTGATTATAGCCTCCTTTGAGCTACCGAAAACGCCTGGTGGCGAGTGACTGTAATTTAGTGCGTGGCAATCGCTCGACGTTGGGTGATTATAGTCACATTTTGCGTTAGAGAAACCGCGCTGCGACCGATGATTATCATCACCTTTAAGATACGAGAACCGCCCAGTTGAGAATGAATATAGTAACTCTTAGGTTGTCGGAATCTTTCCTCCATAGATGGTGACTACAATCGCCACTTAGATATGAGAATAGCCTAATGGCGAATGAATGTAGACGCCCTTAAATAACAAAAGCCCTCGTCAGTTTGACTACAATCACATCGTAGATACAAGAACCCCTTGCAGCCGATAACTATAGTCACTTTTAGCATAGAAGAAACTCTCTGAAATATCCGACAATATTTATCTTTTCTCTACAAATATCACTATCAACTGACTATCTATACATTTATACAATCACCTTCTCACAAAAAGGATTTCTATGAAACCTTCTAAAAATCAAATTTCCCCCTACTGACGCACTCGTCGATTAAATTTCCAGCGCGAATAGTTCGACGAAAGGGAAAATAAGGAATCGAGGAACATCGATTCGGCGGGGCCAGCTGGGGAGAGTATCGCGGAATCGCGCTAATTACGCGGCCAGGTTTCTTGTCCCGGTTCTCGGACGAATTCTCCCAATCTCGGTAGTAATCCGGTTCGGATCGGTCGCTCGGTATGTTCGAGCGTGGAATTTCGAAATTCCCCGTGAAAAAGCGAGCCGGCGCGTCTCCGCTCGATAAAAAGTTACGCTCCTGAACTTGGCGACACGTGCTCCGAGGAGACCACACACGTGGCTACCGCGATCCGCGGCTTCCCCGCTTTCCCTCCGGCCTTTCTTTTCCTTTACTTCTTCTTCCTACCTCTACTTACCGTTTCATTCCGACATTAAGCAGAGAGACACGATATTTTTGGCCGGCAATTGCCTTTAACCTGCTGCATGATCTTGTGGTCTCCTCGGTCGACGCACTTTGCCTGGAAATATGGCGGCAAGTGGGATATTGATTCGAGGATGGTTGAACTTCGCTTTTGGCTTTGCGGTTGAGATTCGTTTGATTAGGGTTGCTAGATTTGAGGACGTTCTAGAAATTAATATCGCTTGAAAGTTTTTATAATTGTATAAGTTTTAATAATTGTATGGGGAGATTATATATTATACATTATTGTATGGTGATAATTAGCAAGAACAGAAATTAATGCGCATCGTTCAAGTTATGCATTTCGGTCAGAAAATTGAATTGAAGTTTTGAAGAAAATTGAAGTTTACCTAGGGAGTTTGAAATGTAGAGTTTTTTTAGTCCGGCTGAGAGGTAGCGTGGAAGGTAATTCATTAGCAAAGTAGGAACAGGGTATCAGTCAATTTTACCCTAATACCGAGTGAACGGTCAAATTTCTTATAGAATATAACTCGAAACTGAAATTCGTAGCTCTTCATCAGAAAATTAATTATTGCACAATTATTAAAAACTAACGTTAAATACTATATGTTATATGTTAGTCATCGCAATTTACTCTTTCTTTCTAATAACACGATATCCAGAAAAGTAGTAAAAATATCTGGTTCTTAACTTTTTGCAAAAAATTCCTGACTTTTCCGACCCTGCCGCTCCTTTATTTTTCTATACCCATTTTGTTAAATGTAAGCAGTTCTGCCGGCCAATATTTTTCCCCTCGTTAATCGTTTATTAATTATCTGTAAATATACTGTATGAATCATCGATAATTCCAATATTAACTTAGTGAACACGTTCGTTCTACCAAGCTGCAAACACTGCTACTTGAAAGCAGCGATAGCACCGTAAAACCCCACAGCTTTTATCCTACTTAAATTCAAATCAAAAATAAAAAATTCCCGCGCAATATTCACTCACCGTGAAATTTCTCCTGATCGTCGCTTTGATTTCGCATTTCCACGCGCCGGACGTTTCGTCCCGCAATTTCAACGTCTTCATTCGTCGATGCTGGTTTCTCGAGAAAATATTATCTCGTTTAGAATTTCCATGGAGATTCTAGGTCTGCACGCACCCGAGATCTCCTCCTGAAGATACCGGCGTCGATCGTTGCGCGTTTATACCACGAGTCGAACTGATTTATTCATGGGCCTGCCCACGCACTCGCGTTCGCACCTGCGCCAGTGTCTTCCTGTCAACGATAACATCTACGCCTCATGGTGTCCATTCAATTTTCTCCGTTCAACCTTGCTCGGTTAACACAGAGAATCGATGGTGCACCATCGGCGAAATTTCAAGGGTGGTTCGTCTTTGCACGGAGGAGGCAGACCACGTGGAAGTTTGCTTCCTTTGAACTTCAGGGCCTGAGAGATGAGAGCCTCGAGTTTTCAGTTTTTAATGGTTTACAGTAATTTGTTGGTCACTGTTCTTTAGAAGTTGGTTACGATTTGAAATTTAAAGTTTGAGAGATGAGTGTCTCAGATTTTTATTTTTATTGTTTCAAAGTAATTTGTTTATTAGGGTTTTTTTTAGAAATTTGTTTCAATTTAAATTTTAAGGCTTAAGAAACGAGAGTCTCTGGTCTTAAATTTTAAATAGTTTAGTAATTTGTCAGTTCCCGACAATTATTTTCGTACCAAAATACTCAATTTTTTAGTAGAAAATTTCTGAAAGTAACATATCCCAGATTTAAGTCATTTCGACTGATATCCGGTCGGTGCGTATTTTAAAAAATAGCACAAGCTTGCATCCTGTTGTGTGTAGCAATTTAAAGCAGTTTTCTAGGAAGAACAAATCCCAGGACCCCGTTTAAGGGGTTATTTGCGTGAAATTGTTTTCCCTCCAACGCGGCACACGCTCTTTTCCTCGTAGCGAGCAGACACCAGCGGTATCGCGGGGTTAGTTCGTCTTTTTGTTAATCGCACAGAATTTACGATGCAATAAGGGAAATAGGAGGGCGGACAAATCGTCGTGGTCTTTGTGCCTTGGCACGAGCGTAACGGTGGTCTCGAAAACAGTGCGAGTATGCTGATCCGCGAGAGAGAAAAAGAGAAATTGCGAGGTCCGGAGCTTAAAGGCGAGAGGTAGCACGAAACAGAGAAAGAATAGATGCAGATAGCGAAAGACAGAGAAAGGGAAACGAGGGAAAGAGAGAGAGAATTGTTTCTAAAACGGCGACAAAGAAGAAGGGGATGGTCCGCGTCGTCTAATATTTGGGTCAGACCGGATGGCTCGCGGAGGAAATTCGTTTCCTCATTCTACTTAAACGTTTTGCTGACACCTCTCGTCTGTCGTTTCTGTAACGCTTATTATTTCCACGTCGTAATTCTAAATCGTTTTCGCAACTTCCTTGTTTATAATTACTATTCCAATGACTCGCCAGACAACGAATCTTACGGGTCATTCTAAAATTTCCGAGCCACCAAGTAGAGATGCTGATTTGCAATTTAACCGATTTTATCTTCTCCCACCCAATAATATCAACTTACCCCACTATAAAAAAATTAATGAATCTCTGAACCAGAATTAACGCAACACGGCAACTAAATTTCTAACCCATTTCCATTTCTTTCTAAATCGAGATATTAAAAATGACCCAGTCAATCGAGAAGGTTCGTCATCCCTGCTCTAGAGCGAGCAAAGAAGTCTCTTTGCCGTGTATTCGGTGCGTTAAATCATGAAAATCGCGGGAGCTGCCAAAAGGACAATAATACTTGCCGCGCGACTCGTATGCGCCTAGCGTAATAATGCGTCGGGACGTAATCCGTGCCAGGCCCACTGCGCGGGCCGCTGCCAGATTCAAAGTGATTCGAAATACGAGCGTGTAACACGGTGTAGTTAGTAGTCGTAGGCACGATATAGCGAGGTCGTAAACTAAACTCCTTAGAATCGGTAGCGATTGATGGTGTGACACCCAGAGCCACAGCAAAGACCTCGAAAATATGAGCGGTTTTCTTTCGAAAGTGGTGTAAGTCCATTTTCGACAAAAAGTTAGTTAATGATAACGATAAATGCAATTTGCTATTAGCTTTTTATCTATACACAGATCTCAAAGAAAATCCTTCAAAATTTGCATCATTTTGTCAATATAAATTCACGTAGTTGATGAAATTACAAATATAATTACTTTGAAAGTGGTGTAAGTCCACTTTCCGTAAAGACATAATATTTAGTTCAAAATTATGCTACATAATTTCTCTGCTTCACTTTTATTCACTTTTAACTGATACTTTAAAAACGGACACATTATAAATTTAAATCAAATTAATATTTAAAAAACATCAAATAAGCGTATTACATATACCAATATTTTTCAACTCATTCAAATACAACCCCTTGAATATCTACATATAATATAAAATGAACTTACACCACTTTCAAAGAAAATAGCTCGTATCTTCCTTCCTGATGGTGTATTACACGATTTGTACTGTTAGGTTTATGTTGACACTGAAGAAAGATTTTTTGGAGGCTATGATGGGAATGGAGTTGGAAGCTTCGACTTGCAATTAGGGGGCTTGAAATGTTTGTCACTTTGGGAGAATTTTTTTAACCCTCTCGTTCTCCTCGGGTTCATATGAGCCGAAGTGAAGATTATGTTTTTGCAGATACTATGTTTTCGAGTATTTCTTTTTTATATTCAATGTGTTTAAATTCTACGTATGTTTCTTTGCGTATTTTCAATTTTTCAATGTGTGAACCTTTGTTCAGTGGATCATTATGACCAGAAAGAACATAAATGTGAGGTATAATTGAGAACAGCAGGGTTGAGTTATTATTTGACGGAGATATGCCGTGCTTAGTTGCCACCACGGGGCATATTAAGTATTGTAGAAAGACTTTATAAACGAATAGGGTTCTTAGCACTATTTCTGCCGTTTCTTTGTGAATAAGTATTTTCCGCAGGTCTCATATGATATTTTTGTATCTGAATGGAAATAAGTTTGGAGATAATTATAAAGAAAAGTAGTGATGACTAAGATTGAAAGGTCACTTGTAGAACAAGTTAGAAAATAACTTTGCACTACAATTCAAAGAGGTGCTTTTGTCTCCTTTGATAAGAATAATACAAATGTCGCAAGTTGAATCTCAGTTAGTCATTCGTGACATTCTTCATAATAAATATATTCTTCATAATAAATATTTTCTAACCCCGACGGATTATTTTCCACTCCAAATGGAATTTCCGTGGCACATTTTCAGCCTTACGTGTCCCAAGTATCACTTTAAAACGGGCCAAAAGTTTACATCAGCATGTTGGTTCACATTTGTCGATTTAATAATCCATATTTTCGCAAAGAGCTTAATGAGCTCGTCGATCAACATTATCTCTTCGGCCGGCGAAGGACGTGAAAGTAGATCGCGGGAATTTACGACGAAGTCACGTAAAATCAGGGATAACAACGTTGCTTAGTAGCCGTGGAAAATAAGCGACCGAGATGGCGCCTGCAATGAACGAATAAAAATGATTATTTGCCTCCGGCGTGTAATGAGCCGTCGTCTCTAGAGAGAAGTGGAAAATGAAGTTGCATCTGGTGCCAAGTGCGAGCTACTGCCAAATTGAAAATGCAAGTGCAGAACGCGGGTGAGGCGTCTTGCGTTGGTTGTTAACGCTCGCTGTTTTCCTTTGCCGCGAATTTTGCGTAATTTGTTCCATGTTTCGACCGTTATAGCGAAATCCGTGGACATTTTCCTGTGCTAATAATATACATTGTACCTTTCGTTTGTGCGCTCGAGGAATATTTTGGCTTCGCTCCATGCGTCTCTCAGTTTTTAGGTTTTTTTGAGACAAATCTTACCTATGGCAGCGTAGTTTCTTTTTAACGGTAGAATGGATTTTGAAGAAAAGAGTAGCAAAGTTATCCTGTCTTTTTAGGAGATAATTCTTCAATTTTATTAAAAACAGTACAGAGCTCTTGCGATCACGGTGTAAATTCGTCTTTTGAATTTTTTGATTTTATCTTCTATGGTCATTTTGCTTAGGATTCAATGTTTAACACGTTGAATGCCACCCGTATTTCGCTAGTTTCTACATTTCTACCGAAGTGAAGCTTTTTCTATTAAAATCACATCTTTACAAAGTAGAAACTTTAAAGACACAAGGAGATTTATGGACAGCAGAACTTTACCTTTTTAAGACCATCGTATAAATATTGACTGAATTAACAAATTCGTATATATTGCAATTTAAAAGTCATATGAAATTCCATTGAATTCGAAAGCGCCGGTCACCGGTGACCCCCATGGAGTTCAACGTGTTAAGGTGGGCTCAAAACCATCAAGATTATCGTACTTATTGTTAATATATTTCACATAGGATAAATTTCTCCAAAGTAACAGGGGAGGATTTGAACTCTTCTTCTTTTTTGAATTTGTTGGCATCAACTGTTGTCATTTCGCCCAAATTATTTTTTGCGGGTTTCGAATCATCAAGACCATGATATACCACGTAGGAAAAATTTCCCATAGGTAGTGGGGGATTTTACCTGGATTATTTACCTCCATGTCCATCAAAACTTCTGCGAATTATTTTCGCGAATATTCTACATACATGCCGAACGATTACACGCGTAATAATTTGAATTTATTATAATACCAGACATCGATGTCGAAGTCACAGACAAATTGAAGTCGAGTTTCTTGTAAACATCCACGAATTACGATGTTTTTCACGGTTAGTGTTTATTAACTCGAGACAAGTGCAAGTGGTGTTCCCCAATGAGCAACAGGTGTGACGAGATATCAATTATCTTCGGTAAATTAGCGAACCGACGCTTCCACGGGACCGTTCTACAGATTCTGTGTCAAGAGAAAAGTATTTGGCTTGGATTGAGCCTTTGGCCGGTGTTCGTGAAATTTCATTGAGCCGGTAAACACGCCGCGACCTGTTTTCCCGCCTTCTTTCTGCATACTTCTCGTTTTTCGCTTCTCTTTTCTGCCACTTTAACGGCGGATCCGTCGATGGAATAAAAATCACGAATTAATTATTTTGCGGAAAAATTTGCCAATTGCTTAACGACATCATCCGTTCGATTCTCAATGTCCATTCTGTGAAATGTAAACGATTGAATCAAACGGTCTTCCTCTTTTTTGTTTTTTTTGCTGCAAAACCCATTTATCATTTTTGTATTTTTTTCCAAGTTGCTAACCAGAATTTTGCGACTTTAAAATGTCCAAATATATTGCGTTACTCTTATTTCTAATTTTACAAAGAGTCCTGTAAGCCGAATAACAAATGATTTATATTAAGAAACAATACTTGTTGCAACCTTAATCATTTAATTATCAGATATTTGTGGTATTTAATTACAGATTCTTTATTTAAATAAATTAGATCAAAGTACATCAATTTAACTAGCCCTTTAACCCCCTGCACTATAATAATGAGTGACACTCGTGATGATGTAAATGGAATAGGAAATTTTCAAGTTTTGCATAACTGATGAAACTGAAAATATTACTGGGACGCGACGCGATAATATTATTTCTATAATATTAATATTATGTTAAATTATGCCATATATCAAGACTCACTGATCAATTTTTATCTCAGCAATTAAATTCTGAATTATTGCGGAGGCAGTCAAAAAACAAATCGTAGGGCACGGGGTTAATACCAAAAGAACCCTGATTTCCTCCGCAATGAAAATCATCCACAAAAAAAAATTTATTGAACGCTACGATAATCAATGGTGACTGGAATTTCCGGATTTGATGAAACTTTTTGTATTTTTCAGCTTTAACGCTGGATTTAAGGGCGTTAAATCTGTCATACTTGCGTATATTAGATAAGTAGATTGAAAAAAGAGGGATCAGCCGGCGAATACGCTGATAAATTGAGGAATTTGTGTATTATAAGATACACGTGAAATATCTATTGTTCCGCACCTCTATAAACTTGAGTATTGCAAACCTCCATCCAATATTTCGCGCCAACACATTCAAATCAATCCCGCATTGTTTTAACGCTCTTATCAACGCTAAAAGCGCTGCAACAATAATCGCCCAAGTTAAGATCAGTTATTCCATTACCCGAGATAACGAATTTTTATCAAATGCACTATCATCGGCTTCGCTCGGCGATAAAACGAGTTATCTCGCTCGTTTCGTCGCGTATCCGCAAAGGCGGCAGGTAGTGGCGATTAATCTATGGTGATTTCAACTCGAAGGCCGCTCGCGAACGGTGCCAATTTGTCGATCGACCTTTCGTATCCCCGTTCCGCCGCCGAGGCATTATTTTCTCTTGTGATTAATTGCTGATAATGATCGACAACTGCAATTATTCTAATCAATTAATCGAGGCGGGCACGCGAGCGTGCAACGTCGACAAGTGGAATTTAACTCGCGGGAATTTCAGCCGGTGAAGTAGGCGAACGTGCGATTAGTATGCGGACACTCGTGCAGATATGTATCAAGGTGATAGAAATTGCATCGGGTGCAGATTCGAGGTGTAAATTAGCTTTGGTGCAGGTGCAGCGAGGATACGTGAAATTTGCGGATTGTTCCGCGGTGTTGGGGAAATTCGCGAGGCTATTGAGGTTTGTGAGTAGTGGTAAAAATTTTATCGCTATTTTGTTGTGCTGAAAAATGGTGTTGTGGAGTTGAAATGTTAAGAGAAAAAATACTTAGTTATTCAGTAGTATTTTAACACCGTATATATTGAAAAATTTGTCCATTTTGACTCTTGGAACTTTCAATAAATTTCAATTAATGGGCTCGTGTTCAAATCCCACCTCTAAGAGATTTTTTCGAAACTTTCGTCTAATAGGTTTCCTATATTAGTACTTAATTCCTCAATTACTATAGCAAATTTCTTAAAATGCTGTATTATAGTTAACTATGGTAATTAGTCAAATTTTCCAGTTCCTCATTTTTTTTTAAACGTTTCTCAAGTTTATAAAAGAGCGGAACAATAGATATTTCACGTGTATCTTATAAAACTCAAGGTCCTCAACTTATCAGCATCTTCGCCGCTTGATCCCTCTTTTTTCAATCTACTTATCTAATATATGCAAGTATGACAGATTTAACGCCCCTAAATCTAGCGTTAAAGCTGAAAAGTACAAAAAGTTTCATCAAATCCGGAAATTCCAATCATCATTGAACATCGTAGCGTTCAATAAATTAAGAATGTTCGCATTTCTCCTTCCCAACAATTACAACGCTAGAATAGAGTTTATCCTCTCAATTTTTCTATCGTTCAGAGTAGAATGTCAATTGATGTAAATTTCGCATCGTAAATTTGTTCACGGTTCGCAGACGGTGGCGATTTCGCTTTTACTTTTATCGGCGTTACTCGGTGTCTAATTAAAGCCGGGCATCGCAATCGGTGCTTCGGTTCGCACCTGTCTTCCGCTGCCAAATGTCTCGAATCATTAGAACAGAAAACATCGCGCTTATGTTTAAAAGTATCCGTTAAACACATGGAAGACGCTTGGCAATGGTCATTTTGCCAAGCCTTACTCGGTGGGAGTTTGGAGGCATCTGCTTAATGACTCGTCAAATCGGTCGGTATACTTTGCCGTCTTTAAAAGTTACATCAAAGTTATCTTGGCCTCGGTCTTCTTTTGCTATTAGCGTCCCTAGCTATCCTCGCTCTTTTTTCCACGTGTTTTAGAACGATTGGTTTTTTCGAAACGGATGTCGATGAATTTTCAAATAACATTTCAATTCTTTGGGTCGTTTCCTTAAATTGTTGTTTTTTGAAAGATCTTCTGTGATGTAAGATGGTTTTAAGATGATTAAAGGTTTAGAAGTAGTACGATCAGAAATTTTGATAAATTAGTCTGAAAATATGAGTTCCATCTTGGATTAATCCAAACCTACTCTTGTCCATGTTTTCTGGCATAATTAATGCCTCGACAATTATTAATTTCTGCCAGTATCATATAAATAAAAACAATAAAATTCTGCCCGGCACTGCAAACAAACAAAATTTCTATTATTATTTCATTCTCATCAAATAAGCCGCCATCGTCAAATACATCAATTCAAAAAAATCATAGATGTTATCGCAATTTCGAAGTCAATTAAAATCAATCAGCAAAAAAGACTTTCCAAAGAGAACCTCTCGTTAAGAAAAGGAACGTAGAAGAGAAAAAACTTCATCGATCCGATCCCTTGCAATCTACAAGATGGACGTAGAAAATTTAAAAAGAAACAACGTTAAAAATGTCACATACTTTTACAAAAAATTCAGTACATTCCATTTAGTCCTTATTAGATCTCACGTTAATCAATAGCAGACACCGCGCGATACTAGCTGTAGAATTTCCACCCGACACTTCCGGTATTTTTCTCCCCCGAAAGTTTGTATCGTGTTCAGAAATGTATCAATTCAGATAGCAGAAGCATCGCGCCAAATATCAGGAATTTCGCTTGTTATATATTCGCAATGGCGTAACGGCTCGCGACCCCTCGATGAATTATTTTCGAGTGGTTGAGTTGTCGCATTCTAGCCGGCCGATTCTCGAAATAAAGACGTCTCGGTCAGAGAGCAGGAAAACCTTTCGGTCCGGCATTGGATTTCGGAAAATTGTATCCCTCTTTCTCTCGGCCCTATGTAAGAGAAGAGACTCGACGCACCTGTCCAACTTTGTCAAACCTAACGCCAGATTATTAGCTTCCGAGACGAGTTTGCGATTAACACGCCGTATGTAGATAAATTGACTCGGCAGGTGGAAATTACTGATATTTTTAAATCTCCTCCACCCCCCAGCTTCCCCTTGAGCGGAATTACTTTCGCAAATCTTCGTGCATCGGGTAATCTGGTCGCAGAAGTCGATCGATACTAGGGCTGAAGTTGTTTCTGTTTATTTATATGTTACTATAAATATACATTATATCTTTTATCTTACAATAGTTTATATATGCCTTGAAATAAAGATAGGTAAATAAATAAATGGTTCTCGATGAGAAAAGATGGTGTAAAACGAAGAGCAGTAAATCAAAATGAAAGTCCGGCGATATTTAATCCTTTGAGGACTAGCGACGCATATATGTGGTCTGAGAAAAAAATTCATTATAGTTTATCGCTGCTTGTATACACAGTTAGATTTGAAAAATTGAAATACAACCGTTGAAATATGATTAAACAAATAGTATTTTATAATGTATATACATTAACAGCATAACTTGCTGATAAAAAGGTAGTTTTGGATCGCAAAATGGTTATCTCTCAATATTCAAAAATCTCTCGGCCCGCAAAGTGTTAAATTAATTTGAACACAAACAGGTGTGTGAGAGTCGTACTACATGAATCACGCAGTTGTATTACGCTGTTCCTTTATCGTTACGACTATACAACACGGCGCTTATTGTCCTGTATTGTATTACTTGAACAACACTGCATATGAACTTTCTTGTGTAAGTTAATCGTGCAGAGAATGACGAGAATACTAAATTAATTCCGCAGTCAAAACGACAAAGGCAATGTTACGCTCGACAATGACCGAATAGGACAAAGAGTTTCGTGCTCGGCACAGTGGCAGAAATAAAGAATGGCAATGGTAGAAAAGCAGATGCCAATTTATTTCATGTGACTTTCATCTCCAAAGTACACGAAAGACGTACTAGGATAGGCTTAGATACTAGCGAAAAAATATATTAATTTCTCGACACTTTTTGGAAACTTTTTCTAAAGTATTATTTAACTCTTTGAGGCACCGCGGGATTAAAAGTGTCCCACCTTTTTGCCGTGTGGATATGCATGGTGGGATATTTTTTGTCCCACCTCGAAAATTTGCATTATTGTATAACTGTATTACTAAAATTAAACCAACTTTGTTCAATCAAAAAAAATGTGTGTGTGCAACATGCGTCATTTTATTTTTTAAATTCCCGTGCCTCAAAGAGCTAACCCTTTGCACTCCGTTGGCCCCGCAGCGGCAACATTGTAATAGAAATTGATAACTTCGTTGTAAAGTAAATCCGGTGCATTTTTACATTTTTAAATATTATGAAACATAATTTTAAAATGCACACGCTTCTTTTAATGACAAAGCAAGATTTTCAATATTCCACAGACGTGCACTCGCACAATTGTAAATAGTTTTGGAGTAATTGGAAGCTCATAGTAAAAATTACTCGGAGTGCAAAGGGTTAATATATCATAGCCTCGGTGGTTCTGAACCCACCTACAATAGTGGATCCTAAGTTAAATGACGATAGCAGTTAAAGTAAAAAAAAAAGAATCGTAAGACAACGATAGTTAAATTATTCACGAAGAAAAACATGTAGGAGTTAATACAATCATTCATCTCGAATGAGTAACTAACGAATACGTTAGAATTCTTTGAAAAGTCTTGTGTTTTGTTATCGAAACAACACTCGATACCAATCTTGATAAATGACGTTACAGGGCGACCGAGTTCGACGATCATCGTTATGAAATAATGAATATCGCATGCGTCGGAGGTGCAAATTCGTCGGAATGATTTTCTGAGAAGAGTAAGAAGTAAATGGGAGAACGGCTATCCTTTTGTTTCGGCGAAGCGCGTAAAAATCGGTCACGAGACCGTCGTAAACAGGCATCGCCGGCACGAGAACCGAAATAGTTAAGCCGAATTCTCAGACCACCGTCGGCTTAGGCGCTCGTCGTTGCCATTTGACAACGCCTACGCGCCACCGACGACTGGATTAGAATTCACTGGCAGATTTAGGGCCGGTTTCGTAATCCCGATTAAAGCCATCCCGAGAAACTTTTTCGTGAACTTTCGGTTAAGGTAAAAAGTACCAGGTGAAAAGAATCGTGCTTTTTAAAGGATTTATATTACATTTTATTTTGCTACTCTTATTCAATCAGCGTTACTTCATGTTTAGAAGTATGGACGAGAGGAAGTTTAGGGGAGAATATAATGAGATTAATGCAGAATTGCAGCAATTACGATGGAAGTAATAGAATTTTGTCGTTCTTGCCATTTTTCCAATGATGGACTATTCAATTTTGCAGCTTAAATTCATCTTTGATAAAGTAATTGATGTAGAACAACTAATGCCCCTCAAATTCGTTGTGCTCGTTAACATTTGTGATTTTTGTAAAGTTTCTTCAAAAAACAGATTCAGAATCGTCTCTCATTAGCTCCCAAGATTTTCATATGAGAAAACTTGCCATACGCAACTATATTTACACTATAGAATGTAGCTATATATTCTTGCAACAAATTCACCCTACACTCGATATCAACCCCTATAATTCGCGTCGGTTCCCATAAAAAAAATCGAACAATTGGAATTCCCCTGACTTGCCAACCACACTGGGATTCAGCCACCGAAATAAATTCCAAATTATCAGCCCGGCTGCCTTCAGCGATACAATTGCAATTACAAAGGGGAGAAGTCTCTCGATCCACTTTGTCGCAAGCGCGCGGGTGCATCGTTAATTAAAATTAATTAAACGCATATCGACGATAGCGCCGATAACGCACCGCTCGAAGCAATTTAAGAGATTAGCGAGACAGTTGGAGATTCCCTTAAAATATTCCCGTCCCCGTATAATCCGAGGGAATCGGAATCAACGGAGAAAACCGGATCGAGTTTCCAACGATCCGTTCGATCGTGAGGATTTTGCCCGTTTGCGATCGGTCTTGCAGCTCGATCGTCGTGTAAACGCCTCACGTGGATCCGTCCTAACGATTTCCCTTTTGGAAGTAAACACCTCCGCGATTCACGAACCAGTTTGTCTCGTCAGAGACAATAACAACAACGGCAGGACCGATCTGCCGCAATGAATTCTAATTACCGCGGCAATTCCGCCCGTCGTTATTTATGACAACGGCCATTCGAGCTGCCTCGACGACCACCGCGAGTACTGCCTTTGTTCATTTCTTTTTTCTCGGTTATTTCATCGACGGTTGGAGTCTTAAATAAGAAGCACTTTTGTTCGGAATTTATCTCTCTGGATTTTAGTACGATGCAGAACATTTCGCCGGTGGGGTTGGAATGGAAATGTTTTAAATATCTGGGCAGTTTTGGCGGGAACATTCGCAATTGGCTCATTGTAGATCTGTTCGCTTTGAATTTTAAATCTTAACACTTTACCGACCGGTAGCCTATAAGTAGGTTTTTTATCTCCAATGCTTTTAGACTTTTAGTTTATTAATCGGTTCCCACGGCAATCACTAATTTGTTATTTATTATTGTAGTGGAACTGTGCTAAGGAGTCGATGAAAAGCACTTGTAATTTTCAGAGATTGTATTTTTTTTAGACAATCTAAGCCGAAACAAATCCTTTAAAGTGTTAAATGAATAAATGGGAAAATTATACTATTTGTGATATGTTTCGAGGTATACAAAATTTTAGTAAATTAAAGTTGTAATCTAAGGAATATTAAGTACCGATCCGCGAGTTTAATTGGCGAAAAATAAATTAAAATTCCGAAGAGTACAGAAACTTAAAAACGTTGCCCCTCCTCTGCGTAAATCCTCAAAAATCCCCCAACACTTACAGAAACTTTTAATCCCAAAAATCTTCGTCTATCTTAAACTCGATGTCCACACTTTATAATAACTCTTAGAAGACAGACCGTCTCGTTAATCCGATAGAAAATCTCCCTACGATAATTCCCTCCGCAGGACGAAACTAAAGGCAAAAGGCCAGCGCCTCGAGGACGAATGTCCTTAGAAGTGATCGTAGAAGAGGACTCCTTGGAGGAGGATTACTCGGGGCAAACTCGCCGTGTCGATTCGAGCGACACTTTAATCCGTCCATTCACAGAAAATCAGTCTTCTCGGGAGAGCTGGTGAATGGCGAGCTTGATCGAGCTTAACTTGAATCCACGAGGACTGCAGTTACTATTTGCGACAGCGTAGGTGTCTTCTGGTGCATTCAAGAGAAGATCTTCTCTGTCGGCGATTCTCCTTCTCGCTCTACATCGTCACTGATTTCCATCGGTTTTTCTCTTTGCATTTCTCCGCTTTTTTATCCGTCTCTTCTTTGTAGAAAACGTCGCTGATATTGCTTTCTCGCCTCCTGACTTTACGGATGTTTCTCCTTCATGTAGTCGATCATTGTGCTCTTTTTATTGCTACAATCTCACGATGTCTCTTCGTCCTTTGGTTTATTGTGCCTGTCGTCGTTCTCCGATATCGTCGTTTTAGCTTTACCCGTTATTGCTCCTTTTTATTGTCCCTATCGTTGACGTCCCTCCATTTATACCTGCATTTACGTCCCGCATTCCGTTATTGCTTCCTTTCAGACCTTTTATTGCTGATATTTCCGCATCCCTCTTATATCTTTGTTCTCTCTATTGTCCTGCTCTGCAGTTTTCAGTGAAGCACCGTTACTGCTTATACTTTTTATACTCTCCGTTGCAAAAGTTTCTTCATCCCTCTTTTACATTATTACAGTCTCCACTTTCCTGCTTCCCAACGTTAATACAGCTCCTTATTGCCTGTTTCTGTACCTCTACCGCCACAGCAATCACCCTTTTTACCCTTTTCTCTCATTCTACTGTCATCTTTGACGTTCCATTCTCATTATACCCATCTTCTATGCACCCACAACCCTCTTTCATTCCTCTGCCGTTATCGCTGTTCATCCCTTGTCTCTCATCGCAGACGTTGCCACGGGTTTTCGTCCTCTTATCTCCGACTATTTCTTCCGTTCCTGTTCTCTTCGTCCTCTCTCTCTTTCGTTCGCTCCCTCTCTTCTCGTCAACTCTCCACCTTCCTCTTCTCGTAATTCTTCCTCTCTGTTCTCTTATCTGCACTTTGTCTCTCTATCTGGCTGCCCTTCTCTCCCTCCTTGAACCTCGTTACACTTCCTCCCCCTCTTTTCCTCTATCTCCGATTTCTTCGCGCTCTCTCTTCCTCTCCGCTTTCCTACTTCTCTATTCTTCGTTCTCTCTACCTCTTCCCTCAATTAGCTCCCCCTTCTCCTCCCTACCTCTCGTCTCTTCATTATCCCTCCCCCTTCCCTCAATTCTCTCCCTCTTTTCCTCGCTTCTTCTCTCCTCTTCATTCTCTCCCTCTTTTCCTGCCTACTTTTTTTCTCTTCATTCTCTCCCTCTTTTCCTGCCTACTTTTCTTATCTTCATTCCCTCCCTCTTTTCCTTGCTTCTTCTTTTCTCTTCATTCTCTTCCTCTTTTCCTGTCTACTTCTCTTCTCTTCATTCTTTCCCTTTGTTCCTCCTTTCTTCTTTTTCTTCATTCTCTCCTTCTTTTCCTCCCTATTTTCTTCTCTTAATTCTCTCTCCCCCTTCCCTCAGTTCTCTCTCTCTTTTTGTTCCCTCCGCTTTTCTCTTCATCTCTCTTCTTTCTTGGCTCTCTCTCTCTCTCTCTCTCTCTCTCTCTCCGCAGCCATCCGAGACCCCTCCCCTGCGTTCGCCCTCTGGCTCCGTCGCCCCAGGAGGCAAACCAATTACATTATTTATAACCTCGAACTAATCTGATTACAGGACGGCGCCACGCGTCGCCCGCACGTTGAATCGATGCCGTCGAGCGTTTCAATTTAAAGGTGTATCTACTCCCGAACCGGCTTCTCTCTCTCGTCATTCGAGAGCACAGCTCGAGAAACGATAAGCTTCGATTTCGAGACGTCCGATACGAGTGTCGTCTCTTCGGACGGCCTAGACGTCGCTCCGACTTTGAGCGAGTTTCTCCAAATATTTTTTGCCTCGTCAGACGACGACCACTCGAGAATCGAAAATGCTAATCGGATTCCTCCGAGCGGCGTCTCTTTTTGCTTGCCACTCTGAGCGTCTCTTGGTGTTGACACAGAAATTTCGATGGGTTCGAGTCAACGAGGAAATTATTCTTCCGCAATTAGGATTATTTTGGTTCAGTGGAAATTGCCAATTTTCTTCGGTCCAATTTCTGAGCTATTGCTTTCATTGGTTTTTTATCTCTTCTACTCAATGGCTGCGGCTGGCGTTGAATTAGTTTACAATTATATTTACAATTACTACTAGCCCATCTTGAGATTGTACAATTAATAAGTTGGTTAAAATGAGGGATATTTAACACTACCGTACCAAGCGCGGTTAAATGACCGGCTCAGTAAAAGGAAAATATTTAATTTTTTGTACTATTAACTAAAGACTGTTTTCTGTGTAGTCTCCTGCATTAAGTTAACAATCTTCTGTGTCTATTTCGGAAAGGTTTTAACGTTATTTCGTAACCGGTTGAAAGGTCAGCCAATGAGAATAGGCATACGGTGCAAATTGTCGGTACGTTTGTGTTAATTTTACAACAAAGTTCCTCAAATTTCAAAAGCTGCAATTTCCTTGATTTTTCCTCTCTGTCTAGCGATTAAGTCGAACAATTTTCTTCCTGATTCCAGTTACATTTCTGCAAATATATTTATCCAACGTCGACGTCGAACGACGGAAAGCTCGCCGAACCGCCTCGCTCGTTTACCGTCGAAATTAGAGGCTTAATCGAGCGATCCGCGCGCGTGATACAACGTCCGAAATTGGAAGGACGCAAAAATAATAAATGGAACGGGCCAGAGTGGCTCTACTTGTTTCTAGAGATGTCATGTTTCTGTCAAACTTAAAAATAAAGGCGGCCTGACCACGGGGAGGTGAGAGAGGGCGAGGGAGAGAAAAAACAGTGAGAAAGAGAAAGAATGGGGAGCGGTGGGGGAGGGTTAAAAAAACGAAATAAATCATTTCAGCTGCCGGTCTGTCCGCGCAATGACGTCAGCGGATCCGTGACTAGGTCAAGGTGTCGAGGAGAGAATCCTAATTGTCTGCGGGACCTTTCGTTCTGCCTCGCTTCGTTTTCGCGAGAGCCGGTTCGTTCTGCTGCAAGGAGCGATCATTTGGCAATGAAATCTGACACAGTTACATCGCGCGGCCGTGTCGTTAAAGCGATACTTCAAGTGTATGAGATTTAGACGGCAATCATCGACCAGAAATCTGCTGCAAGGAGTGACGATTCATTCTGCACTTGATTGAGTCTTTGTCGATTTCGCGGCGCGTTTGAGGGAAAAGTTTCGTGGTTCGGCGAAATTGAACAGTTTGCGGTTGGACCTGTTCCTCGCTTCTGTTGTTAGACGATGGACATTAATTTGATAGTGAGATTCCTTAAATAGAAGTTGGCTGATTCCTCACCGCTTGAAATTAAACAAGCAGGAAAATACACATTCTGAAAATACAACAGAATACTTAAAGGATTAAATATTACGTCGATAAATCCATGTTTACCAATCTCTTGTACTTGACAATCGGATCGCTCGATAATAAATCTCTTACGCTGAAAAATCCGTTGCAAAATTCTCCTTTCGTCTCCGTTTTAAAACCTGTTCACTTTATTGTGCACGATAAAATTTGTACATATTAATTATACACTAAAAAAAATACCTAGTTGATCTTTGTCTCTGGCATCTACTCTATTCTTAGACAGAAGCGTTCTCCATGTTCTCCAGCGTCCACCCTCCGCGGTTCGCCGTCCAAAAACAAGAAACAATTCTGAGAGATCGTTCGATCGAAATTCCTCGAGTGTCTGTACCGTTAAGTTCGATTCTCACGAAATTACGGGCGAGAGAATTCGTAGCTGCAAGAAGAGTTACTGGCCGGTGAAAACCGGCGGGTCCAGGTTCCGCGCGTTAGTCCATACATAATTCTGCCCCGTCTTTCTTGTTCGACGGGACTCCCTTTTCGCCGAGGTTTCGGCAGACGTTGTAAACATATAAATCCGGCGCGTATAAATGCATCTCCGGGTTTTACGATCGCCGGCTGTAAATTTCCGCTCGTGTCGAAATGGCCGTATAAACCTGCAACGCCTCCCCCGTTGTTTCGCCTTGGAATTAGGGGTGGCCTGCGAGTCCCTGGAGAAAACGTCGTTCGTGAATTTCGTTTTTTAACTTTGCGTTTTGGGAATTTTAGAGAATCCCATTTTTCGCAACTCCATCGATGACAAAGTCACACCACTGGTTTAAAACACCAAACTCCAACTTTGCACCGACAGATCTTAAAGCCTCGTCGACTTCCATCCACTCGTTCGCCTCTCGATCTTGTCGTCTCTATCAAAACGCGACGGAGAAAGCGAAAGCCCAGCATCGAGATCCACTTGAAAATTTCTCTATGACTCTAACTCGTCCCCATAATTGGATTTCGTAAGGTTTCGTCGGATTTCATCCGTCGCGCGTGTCATCAACCGGCTAACGAGATCCCGAAATCCGATAAAGTTAAGAATCGTGTCGTACTTTCCCGGCTGCGAGCTTCGCACCGATTACTTTCTGCTTGAAACCGCCGTCGATTCTTTGCTTCATCGTTTTATTTTTTTACTTATTACTCCCCTTCAATTTTGACAAAATTCAGAACCTGTGATTTTTTATAGTTTTAGCGTTAATTCATTGCCGTACAATAACGAGTGACACTCGTGACGCGATAATTAGAATAAGAATTTTTAAAGTTCTCCAGAAACTATTAAATTGATAGTATCAGTGAGACACGAGACGATCAAAGTATTCTTGTGTTATTAATATTGCGTTACATTGCACGGCATATGAAAAATTGTATGTAAATTTTTATTTCAAGAATTTAATTCTGAGTTATTGCGAACGAAATGGCAAAAGAAATGGTAGCGCCAAGGGTTAAGGAGGGTTCAAAATGGGACCGAGTTTTTGTGGGTAGACTAAGTACATTATCCCTCCTTCTACCATCTTCTTCATCCAGTTACAACTGTCAACACTCATTCTTATAGCCTACTGAAAAATTACCATAGATACGACAGGATTTTGCTCCCAAAGAATTTAACACTAGCCTCATTCCATCCGTAATTCTATCCCGCTAATTTTTCAAAAACTATTAAATTCAAAATATCTATGGGTCGATCAAATTAGTCCTATGCTATTAATATTCCATTAAATTATACGTTAGATCAGAAATCAGGGATAAATTGTCATTTCAGCAATTAATTCTGACTTATCGCGCATTCAGTCACAAAAGAAATGATACGACAAGGGGTTAAACAAATGAGAGCTGTTCCAGAATCTCCCAAACGAGATTCTTCGATTTCTTTTTCTTTTGTATTTTTCAACTTTAACTGTTACCTTCATGTCACCTAGAGGCTTACGGATTTAATTGTGTTTCGAATTACCGATGCTACGATATGTTAAATAATAATTTAGAAAAAATTTCCTAGAGGTCACGGAAGAGGATGTGAATTCAGGCCCATCGATTGCAAGTCCGAACCTTTAGCTGCTTCCCACCATAGTTCCCATTTAGATTTCCTTTCAGCTGCTTACGTTAGGATGAATCGTTAGATCATGACTCGTGAATTGCGATATATTTGTATAGATAAGACGGCGGAACGTAGGCACACGCGCGATTTCATGCATCACGACCCACGCGGCCGCTGCTGGAACGTAATATGACCTCTTTTATAGTTCGATTAATGCACAAACCCTCGATAGTTCTAACCGCGAGTATATTTCCGCTAATGTCGTCATTGAATGGACGCCGACGCAGGCGAAACGACGGGATAAATTCGTTTGACCATAAACGACGTTTCCTCGACCTGCTTGTCGCAAACGTGACAAGTGTACGATGGAAATATGGAATCGATTGGAAGGCGGGGCATTTGAAATTCTACTCGTTCAGTTCTATTCTTGCTTACTTCTTTTTTCGCCATTGTATTTAATCTACAAACTGGCGTGTTATCCGCAAAAAGAATTCCGGTATTGTAGTACTACTTCAATTACTACTTGCAACTTGTGTCTCGATTCCGCCGAGTCTTACATTTTCCATGTAGCTTTTCGTTTAATTCACCAGCTTCTCTTTAAGTTCAGCGCTTCTTATTCGTTCTGTCCGTTTTTCTCAGTTACACTGCATATTTCATTTTTACTCTCGCAGGCTTTTGATCTTTCTACACATCCTCGCGTTTCAATTTCTCTGTTTGCTACTCTATAAATATTCTAATATATCTCTCAATTATCACATCCTAAGAATTTTTTTTAGACAAATATCAATACATCCTGAAAAGAAGACTTCCAAAATTATACCGTCAAGGTGATTTGGTGCCCATCTGAAACTATAGGTACTTGGCGAAGTAACCATAACAGCAAATAGGGCTATGGTGGGTGAAAAGGTCAAGGTTTGAACTTTCGTTTCGTAGATCCAAACTTAAGTTCCACGTCACCTCCGCGGAATTTTTTCTAAATTGTTATTTAACCCCTTGTTCTACGATTTCTATTTTGACTACGTCCGCAATAACGCAGAATTAATTCCTGAAATCAAAATATCTAATTAAATAACAATTTAGAAAAAATTCCGCACAGCTGACGTGGAACTCGAATTTGGATCTACTAGACAAAAGTTCAAACCTTCGTATTATTAGCTTCAGGAAGCTAGGTTTGTGGATTGCAAAAAAGAAATGGCGGGAATAGGCGGTCGAAACGAGAGGCTCTTCTGCTCCCTAGCCATCTTTCAGTTGTCGGACCGTAAAAGAGGTCCTAGGCAAAGTGACTGTAGCGGTGAAAGCCGAAAGAAATCAACACCGCGATACAAACTCACAAATTTTGTCCGCCTTTTCTCGCCAAAAAGTTTTCCCGCCCGGATGAACCGGTGATCGCGCGTATTTTTTTTCGTCACGCCGCTTAAAAGTATAATTCATGCGATAATACGAAAGGAAGTAACACGGGCGCAATTTGTCCTCGTCGCGGTGGCGGTGGCGGCCGCGGCAAGCATGTCGGAGGGGGATCAACGTCGTAAATCAGGACTTTATTTTCGAGGGAGAACAACAAGAAAAAGAAGCAGAAAGGAGAAAATGATATGTACGCGAGAACCGGGCGAAGATTATATCCCCGAGAAACAGATGTTTGGTGCGAGTGCCTTAATTAAGAGGTAATTATTTATCCGGCCGCGAAGTCCCCGCGAGTTTCTTTAATGCCGGCCGCAATTAATATGGGGTGGCTGTTGAGAACCGGAAGCGCGCCCTCGTGACACTGTGCGCGTGCATCTTCTCCAAAATCTTTTTTCTATGCGATGCTTTGGGCGAATGTCGTTTCCCGCTGTGGTAAGAGAGGTGAAATGACAAATCTTGATTGTTTATTGTGAGATAGGAAATTATTGTAGAAAAATGCCGCTTCCAGAAGTAAAGTTAACGAAGTTGTAATTTTGTTGCGTCGCAGAGCTGAGGTTGTTAAATTCCCGAGGTAAATCTGCATTTTTATCGGAGATGCAGTTTGTTTTTACTTAATCAAATTGTAAGTTGTACTGTTCAGCAGTTGAATAATCACTTGGAGTATTTGTTAATCTTGCATCTACTAGAGTGGTGAAAGCGATGATTTAATTTTGTCAATAAGCAATTGTTTTATCGGGAAATAGGGAAAGCCAAAGAAAATCTCTGTGTCGCGAGACAACGGTCTAATTTTATCCTTTGCTCGTCGACACGAGGCTGCGTTCGTTTTCCTCTTCACGGTAGGCGCCACTCGAGCAACGCCATCCTCGGCTTGCACCATCCTCTGCCCATTTTTCTTTCGACCCGACGGCTTCTCGCGGCATTCCGATCTTTGGGCAACGAGATTTCACGTCGCGAATTTCTTTTGCTTTTTACAGTGCTCGCTATTTTATTTCTCTGTCTCGAAATCTCTCCAGGATCTTCTGCTTCCATTTTCCACCAAATACTTCATCTCCCAGATCATATTATCGCGACATCCAAATCCGAAAAATACAAAAGAAGAAGTAAATCATTCTCCACTATTTAGAATCTACTCTTAGTATCCTTATTTTTATTTTCCTTCCAAAACTCAGAACTCCCCGTTGTCCTGAAATTTTCCGGAGCCTCTCTCAGTAACTCTTCTTGCATCTTTTGTCCTATGATTCACCGATCGTCGACCGGTCGATCGAGCTCGCCTCTCTCTCTTCCAATGATAATTTAATGACACAACTGTCCCGAGTGCCATAACTAGGAGCGTCGTCCATTGTGAGGCCTTCTCGACGAGGATCACCTTCCATTTTCTTATCGCATTAGCACCTTGTACGTCGACGACGCACAATGGAACGACGGGGATTAAGAAGGTTCGGTGCAGCGGCCGTTGGCGAATTAATGCCGTCGCTTTATGAGGACTCCGGGGTTGAACGCCATGACCCTCGCGGGTAATTGGACGTCGCAGGTTGCCATTTAACGGTGACTCATCGGCACGCTTACGGATTATCTCGCGCAATCTGCTCTCGATGAGACACACGGTGCCACGATGAATCGACCGGAGGAGGAGCGGAATCGAGGAGATTGCAGGTCTCGCGCAAGCGGGAAAACTATTCTCGATTGTTCCACCTAAGAACGTTTGCTTCTCTCTTCGCTGATAGAGTTAATATTGAGACATTTTTCCCGACATTTTGCAATCGATCGACATTACTCGAGCAGCTTTCGCAAACTAGCAAAACTGATGTCAATTGGGGCAAAGTGATTCCAAGTTCCTACAGGGCAACGTTATTATCGTCAATAATCAAAGATTAATGGCTGGAACAGTCCCTCACGCATTATTATTTCGAAAATTTATTTCTCTCAATCGTCAATAAATCCCGCCATCAAGCCGGTACCAAACGTTCTCCACTTTAAGCGTTCTCCACCCCAAGCGTTCTCCAGTGGAAGCGTTCTCCACCTGAGCGTTATCCATCCCAACAGTTCTCCACTGGAAGCGTTCTCTACCCCAAGCATTTTCCACTGGAAGCGTTCTCCAACCCAAGAGTTCTCCACCCAACCGTTCTCCACTGGAAGCGTTCTCCACCCAAGCGTTCGTCACCCAAACATTCTCCAGTGGAAGCGTTCTCTACCTGAGCGTTCTCCACTCCAAGAGTTCTCCACTGGAAGCGTTCTCTACCTCAAGCGTTTTCCACTGGAAGCGTTCTCCACCAAGAGTTCTCCACCCTACCGTTCTCCACTGGAAGCGTTCTCCACCCAAGCGTTCGCCACCAAAGTGTTCGCCACCAAGGGTTCTCCACCCTACCGTTCTCCACTGGAAGCGTTCTCCACCCAAGTGTTCGCCACCCAAACGTTCTCCACCCAAGCGTTCTCCACCCAAGCGTTCGCCACCGAAGCGTTCTCCACCGAAGCGTTCTCCACCTTAAGCGTTCTCCACCTCAAGCGTTCTCCATCGGAGCGTTCTCCACTCTCCGATCCCCAGCGGTACCATCGGTCGCGAAAAGTCGATGACGCGTCGCGCGGAACGTGAAAAAATGGAGTGCCGGGTGGAGACACCGGTGACGTTCGCATTTGTTGTGAATGCGAAGAAGGCGAATGTATTTCCGAAGCCGGTGAGTCATACGCGCCACCCACGCGTCTCACGCGCACCAGCTCGGAGAGAGCGTGCCTCCGCAGGAAGCAGCGGAGCACACGGAGTATGTAAAGCCGAACACATCGAGAACACCGAGCACCAAAGGCCAGGCCGCACAGCCACCAACCGACCCATCGAGGCACGAGCGAGACGCGCACACGCAAAAATTTCGCGCGCCAAAGGCTCACCTTGCCGTCTGCGAGAGAGAACGTAGAGACGCGCGCGTGTGCGATCTCGTGCACGCGAGTCACCTTTTTCTCTTTCTCCTTCTTCCTCTTCTTCTTCGTTCCTTTCTTCATTTTTTTTTTACTTCTTTGTTTCTTTTTTAAACCAGTTACGCAACGGGCACACACGGTTACGCGTATTATGCCAATATTCGCGAGCAGGCAGCCCGGGAGAAGAAAGTGTTTTACAATCTCCCCGAAGGTTAGCCGAGCGCGGTACAACGGCGATATTACGTCGATGCGTGTTATCTTGGAATCTTTATCGCGCCTCGTTTCTTCCTTGGCTCGTGTTCGCTCTTTCCGTTTGAGTCGGACAAACGAGAGACTTATTGGGACGTTGCACCGGAGAGATTTGTGTGGAGTGAGCGGGCGATGTTGAAGGTACATTTTGCCGCGGAATTACAAGTTCTTCCAGAAGAGGTTGAGCGGTAGGGTTGTAGCTTTTTGAAGTGTTACCGAGTCAAAGTTTCTATTGTATTATTTCGCGGTAATTATTATAATCATTTCTCTAGTAAAGGCTTCGTTTTAGAAATGAATGTTAATGTGCTGCAACTGTGGCAGTCTGAGTATATCTTTCATCCTTAATTTAATGCTATGAAGTTCATACTTCTCGGAGTCACAGCTGTCGACTAACGAGTGTCCCATTAAATACAAGCACAGACCGTCGATATACCAGCATCGGAAAATAATATTCTCGATCTACACTTTGATCCATCATCTCTAAATCAAATTTTCTCTAAAAGATAGATTTAAGGTATCCACCTATTAATTACAGTCAAGGTACAAAGACCCTTCGACTAATTTTGGAAGGTAGAAACTTACATCCACCGAACCTCCATTCGGAGATTTTCAACTGCATCCGGTCGCTTCGGGGACTTTTTTGTTGCTCCTCTCAATATGCTCGAAATGGTCCCGCGGAGAGAAAAAGACAAAGAGAGAAGGAGAGTAAAGAAAGAATGAGAGAATACGAACTCGGCGCACTTAGCTAGATTCCCGAGGCAGATATTAAAAACAGCTGGACCCAGGGCACACGCTCGTACGGCGGTACGTGTCGTTTACAAGCGACGAATTTATCGCCCCTGCCGCGACTTTAAGTACCACCCCATCGCGCCATCGGCCGAACGCTCTCGTCGCTTTCGATAAATCGGCCGAGACCGCCTTCCCTCGTCTCCTCGCGCCCTTTCGCACCCTCTCCTGCCCTCATCTGCCCTCTTCTGTCCCCTCCTTGCCCCCTCTTTGCCCCCTTGCGGTACTCGGCTGAAAAATTCGCGAGATAAGAGACAAAAACGCACGGCTTGTTCCGCGCTCCTGGAGTTGTACGGAAGCGTTACGGACGATTTACCGCCACCTTTCGGGAGATTATCTCTGAGACAGAATGGGTATTGTTTCTTAAATTCGGTATAATTGAAGTTTATTTGTGCCCGAGGAAGTTTGGGAGTTATGTGCACGATAATGCGCGATACATTGTCGTTTATTCGGTGTACTGTAGCTTTGGCGCGAATTCTTTTACTGGTTGTGATCTTAATTTGTTGCTGTGCGTTTCGGCATTAATTATTATGGTAGTTTTTAGTTCGTACTTTTATCTAGGACCTATTGTTTTAGGTCGATGTGGAACCATCGAGGCAGTGATGTGTTAGACGATGATATTTTGACGGTAATTGCAAATCCGCGCTGTCAACTCCACAGCCGCAATATTATCTAATCAGACAGATTTGAGATTAGACTCTAATTAAATTTCTTTAATTCCACGTTCCTAATGTAGCTTGGAAATCTCACGTACTATATCTGACAAGTTATCGTTTGTTATTGAAAAGTCTTAAAAGCAAAGTCGCCGATGGAACGAGTCACAGTCTGGGCTCCTTTCGAGCGAATTTCCGAGTGAAAGAAGTATTTGTACCTCGATCGAGGACAATGAGGGACTGGATACGCGCGAATGCGATTCAATTCGTTAATTACCCGAAACAGTTTAAAGTACCGTCCAAGAAAACACGTCGGCGGATATCTGGGTCGATCCAGAAATAACCCGAATGCATCCACCCGCTCCTCATCCTCCTTCTCCTCCACCTCCTCCTCTCTCTTCTCTTCGTTCTGCTTCCTCTCTTCGGATTCGTCGGCTCTCAATGAAACATCCTCATCTGCCGTAGATTTCGTCCTCCTCTTATTTGTCCCTTTTCCTCTCGCATGACTTCTTTGCAATTCTTTTTACTTCATCTCGTCTTCCTCTTCGTCGTTCCGCTTCATCTTCTTGTTCTTCTTCCTTTTCCTTCTTCTGCACCGTTTCTGCTTTCCTTTATCCTCCTCCGAGTCGACTCTTTTACCTTCTTCCCTCTTCTTCTTGTAAATCTCCTCGTTCTCCTTCGCTTTATCCTCCTTCGAGTCGACTCTTTTCCGTCGATTAATTTGCGAGCGCTGCCACTTCGGTAGGACTCGATAGCTCTTAAATCCGCGGGAACACTCGCGTAAAAGCTGCTTCTGGTAATGCACAACTCGACTCGGCCATTTGTAATGATGCAATTCACGATTATCTTTTACGAGCCGACGATTATTTACGGCGATCGACTCGACGACCAGGAACATGAATTATACCGCGCGGCTGGTGGAAAATTGCTTAATTTCTCGGAGCTTTGGTGAATCGGAGGCACACAGGGTACCGTTTAGTATCGTAAGTGCCGTTTTGAATTCTCACGTAGATGAGTCGCCCATTTATCCTTCCTGATGTAAATTTGCTAGTTAAAAGTATTGTTTCGATGGATTTTCCGTTTTGATGAATTGTCGACCATGCTTTGGTAGAAATTTAGATAAGAAGAGGATAAAATGTTCTTTCATTTGTATTTCTTTCGGAGTTAATTTTGATAGTCATTTCGTCTACGGTTTCAGATGAATTCCAAGTATTACATAATAATTTAGGAAAAATTTTCCAAAAATCACAGAGGAGAACTTGAACTCAAGTGCACTGACTGCGAGTCCGACCCTTTAACGCGTTGAATGCCATGGGGGTCACATGTGACCGGCGCTATTGAATTCACTGAAATTTCATATGACTTTTAAATTGTAATATTTACGAATTTGTTAATTCAGTCAATATTTACGCGTTGATCTCAAAAAGGTAAAGACCTGCTGTCTATATATCTCTTTGTATCTTTAAAATTTCTCTTTGTAAAGATGTGATTTTAATAGAAAAAGTTTCACTTCAGTAGAAATAAAGAAACTGGCAAAATACCGGTGGCATTCAACGTGTTAACCTCCTTATCCACCATAGCCCCCGAATGAATTCTTTGTACCTGTACGTAACGAGGAAAAGAATGGTCAAGCAAAAACAATTTCACAGAAATCTTATTTAATATTTATCAAATGTATATTGCTACATTTATCTTCGCAAGAAAGACATATTCCACGCTGCTCACAGTTGCAGGCTAAAACCCCATCTTGATTTTCTCTATCGGCGGTTCAACAAAAGTGTCCGCGATATTAAAATAGTTTATCAAATACGATTCTACATCGGAGTATAATTAGCCGTCAGTGACAGATGGAGAAGTCAACGCGTTATCGCCGACAGGCGTTTAATAATGATTTGTAACTCATTAATCGTTAACGCAACGGTAAACACGCGAATTCGAGCACTCGGTTCTCCAAGAATTGCACGCGCGCCCAAGAGAGGCATTAAAAATTGGTCAATTAAGAAGCGACGCCGGGACAAATGTATAACCATTACAAAAGTGCAAGACCCTTGTACCCCGGCGAGCTAACGTCGCGCGGTTGACACGGCGACGTTACTCATGAATCCTTCCTAAAATATGGCACCACTTTGTCCACTCGGCCAACCGTCTGTCTCCTGTAATAACCGCCGGTGCTTAAACGTACTGCTTGAGGAAAAGAAGGACCGACGTGCCGAGGGTGCTCCTCCGAAAATCATCCACCCGGAGGTCGACATCGAGCCTCTTCGGCCGCGGCTTCCTCCTCTCGAGCCGTCGAGATCACACCTTTTTTATTATCATCGTCCGCGGTTTTATTTCTTCGCGCATGTCCTCTCGTCGTTCGTTTTCCTCGTTCTTCGACCTCTGATTTCAGTTTCTTTTTTCTGGTTAGTTTCTGGGTTTTCTTGCGTTTTTTTTTAGTCTGGCAATTTTCGTCTCCTTTTCTCTTAGGAATGTTTTCTTTCGTTGTCCTTCGTTTTTTACGGTTTCTGAATTTTGTCTGTCGTGCTCAACCTTTGGCTTCAAGTTTTTATTCTTCGCTGTGTGATTTTCATACTTCTTCATATTTTTTAATGTTCACCTTTGCTACAAATGTACTACTTCGTCAACCTTTCTTCTTTGAAGCCTAACTTCCGCTTCAACCTTCTAATTTTCTTTTATTCGTTCAACCTTCTCCCTGTAGTCTTCTCTTTTACTTGTGTCTGTGTCTCTTTTTCTCTCACTCTTTCCCCTTGCACATTTTCCATTCCGTTATCTTCTGTCACGAATCTGCCGCTTCCCCAACTTATCGTCCTCCTTGCAGCACCTTCCACTTCCACTTCTTAATTCACCTTCCTCCCATGCCTCTCTTCGTCCTTCTCGCTTACTCCATAACGTTCCTCATTCTCTTTCTCCCTTGCCACATTTTTCATTCCGTCACCTTCTGCTACCAATCTGCCACTTCCCCAACCTTTCTCTCTTCGTCCTTCTCCTCTCTTGCTCTCTGACGTTCCTCTTTCTCTTTCTGTCTCACCACACTTCATTCCGTCACCTTCTGCCACCAATCTGCCACTTCCTCGCCCTTTCGTCCTCCTTGCAACACCTTCCACTTCAACTTCTTAATTCTCCATCCTCCCATTTCTCTCTTCACCCTTCTTCTTCCCTCTTGCTCGCTGACATTCCTCTTTCTCTTTCTCTCTTACCACACTTTTCATTCCGTCACCTTCTGCCACCAATCTGCCACTTCCTCGACCTTTCGTCCTCCCTGCAGAACCTTCCACTTCAACTTCTTAATTCTCCATCCTCCCATATCTCTCTTCGTCCTTCTTCTTCCCTCTTGCTCGCTGACATTCCTCTTTCTCTTTCTCTCTTACCACACATTTCATTCCGTCACCTTCTGCCACCAATCTGCCACTTCCTCGACCTTCTGTCTTCCCTCCTCCGTTTCTCTTCCTCCTCCGTTCCTCTTCCTCCTCCGCGTTTCTCTTCTTTCACGACTCCTCCCCCTAACTCCTCTTCTGCTTCCTTCTTGTCGCTCCTGTTTGGACGAGGATCGTTTTGCCGCAATTAGTTTGTGGCCGGCGCGCCTCTAAATCGGGCGCCGATCGTAAATCCGTGCCGACACCGTCCCGGAATTCATTCCCGAATGATGCGCCACGGAAAATTGGAGCGTATCGCGCGACCGCCTGTACCGGGTGGTCGCGAAAAAAAGCTCGCCTTCTTGACAACCGTTTCTCTGCTCGTCCTTTTGCACCCCGATCGTATGGGAATGTATTCTTGGACGAGAAACGCACCGGCTGTTTTGCCGATAGCATCGCAACGCGGATTAAAAGGGAGAATTAATAGCATAACTATCGAAGTGGATAGAACTATGGGTTCCTACTTTTTTTTTTTAATTTTTCAAAGTTATAGAGAAACAGTGCAGCTGATGATCCATGTTTATCTTGTATTAGGTAACAATGTTTTTGCAGTTTTTGCTAAAGCGAAATTTATCGCGAACCGGACGAATTTGTTATCTAGTAATATATAAATTGTTTTTCTCATCATCTTTGCCGCTTGATTCCTATTTCTTGACGTACTTATTTAATATCTTTTAATGTAACGGATTTAACGCCGGTAGTTCTGATGCTGAGGTGTCCTTGTACTTTATGGGATTTGAGCGTGCCCTCGGTACAATTTCAATTCCTGCATTCGAAGTTGTTATTGCACTCTCCTTAATCACTTTATTTCATTTCAATTGAAATATTTTCTCCTTCGTCAGGCTACTTCCGTTCACCAGAAATATTAAAATTTGTTCACTTGATTTCAATTTGAAGTTTTTATTCCATATCGGCATACCAGATACTTCATCGCGAAGTCATAGTTTGCGCGAATGCAACGCACACGCGTATCGGAAGAGCTTACAGCGAAGGTCAAATTGTACGTAAGATAAACAACATATCCCACCGTGAACTGTTATAGAACACTGTGGAATTATTTCCCGAGATCATTCTCGCCTCCGTGGTGTGAGTTTTGCTCGTGAGTCACGTCTTAACGCAACGAGGCTCAGGACTCAATCGTGATAATAACTTTTCTTCCTGGATTAATATAGCCAATTTTACCGTGAAGATTCGAGTTGTTTCGAAAATCGAAACAATAGGAATTACTCGTTATGCCATTATGACTTCCCTAACTTCAAGGTACTGTACTCGTATTTCATTCTCACTTCTAATAATCAATTAACAAGCTATCGTCCGATGAGCGTTCGCAAACGAAAATCCTACTAATAGGCCTTCAATACACGAAGAACCTTTTTTTACCAAGGCCCCACTATTCTAGGTGGGTCCCAAACCACCAAGAATATAACATATTAAATAATAGTGCAGGAGAAATTTCTTAGATGCAACCGATAATTTGAACTTCGCCCCCTAATTAAAAATCCGGCATCAACCGTCCACTTGCCTAATTTTCTCACAATAAGAAACGTCCTCATCCGTTTTCATCTTCATTTCTAAATACCGAAACCTCGGTCTTTAATCAGACTAAACTACTGAGAGTGCAAAACTGATAATTAGGTTGGCTCGTGCCTCTGTGCTCGGTCGTCGACGTGACGTCATGCGTTGATAATTGTGCACGCCCGTCCGGAGAGGGCGGCTTGTGAGAAATTAATCTCGGCATTATTACAGCAGCGACGTCTCGGTACCGCTTTATTTTCGACACGGGCCCGGCCCGACCCACTCGTTACAAGTAAATCTCCTCATCACCGTTAACACCTTCGCCCGATCCGGATATTGCCGGGATCTTATCTCGTTGAAGCGTCGATGGTTTACGCGGGTGCGTTCCAACTCGTTGGATCGACGGATCTAATGGCTCGTTTGCATAATGACCTTCGAGAACGAAGGTCAAGAGGTTTGCGGCGCATTTGAGACTGACGCGATTGGAGATTGGTCGGTGTTCATTCTTAGTGCGTATCTCCAGTAGCATCTAGAAAATCGTGCAAGCGTTAAATTAATTTAGCAGCTGTTACATGCACTTGAGAATAGCTGTTCGACATATTGACGAATTGTTTTTAAAACTATACTATTTTGTTGTGTTATTAAGACGTTCGTTGCTGCGACGTTCTTCTTGTTCAAGTTAAATAGGATTTTCAGTTGGATTCTTAAAAGGAATTTAATGGAATAAACACTGAAATATAAATAAAGGATATACAACATAAAAATATTAAAAATCACTTTGATTACTTAATTGCTCTTATTGTTAGTTTACAAGGAAAGAGGAACGAGCTGGGTAATCTGGGTGGAAGGGAATCATATTCTCTGCGGCATACGGTTCACTTAAAAATTGAATAACTAAATAGTACCGAAAGGTACCGGGTTGAAACTTCCCAGATATATTCCTTAGACTACATACAAGTAATTTCTGCAAAGATTTCGTGCGTCTACCTGTACCCTTCTTGTTATACCTGCCGAAAGTTTGGTGGACAGTCAAATAGGTCCAACAAGAAAATGACTTATACAAGAGTTTCTTTATTTCTTCTGTAGAATGAAAATCTGAAAAGAAAGATATAGAGGTTCTCGAGTTATTATTTTTTCCGCCTATATTTAACGTAGCATAGCTTCGATGGTTTGGAGCCCGCCTAAAACAGTAGACCCTACGTGAAATGACCATAGAACTTAATAGCGCTACGGTGGATAAAAATTTAAATGCGCTGATTCGCAATTAGTGTGCTCGAATTTAAATCCTCCTCCAACTTTGAGAAATTTGTCCCCAAATTATTATTCAATATATCACAGCCTCGATGGTTCGGAGACCACCTAAAACATCCGATTCGAAGCAAAATAACCATAGACATTAACAGGATCGTGCTGGATAAGAATGTAAACGCTCAGTTTCGTAATTAGCGAGTGAAATAAATACGAAACTTAACAAAAGCTTTTACTGCCCCACGATTCATCATCGAACATCGCCCAAGCCAATCGCCCTTGCAATATCCTCTCCAATCTCAACTGCACCCGGAAACCTAACGTTTCCTTCCACCCTGACAAACAGCCGTCAGAAAGTTCCACAAAATTTCATTTGCTCCAACAACTTTGTAGCGCGGCAACGGCTTTAACCGACTCGTGATTTTTACATTCTCCGCTGGGTATCGAATCCCAACGAGTCCGTTCGACAGCCGGCGAGATGTTATCAATGGGCCGGCGTGTATTTCTCGCCGATTGACTGACGTTCCCGTAATTACGTGGAAGACGCGTGTCGCTCCGCCAAATGAAATTAGTACCGAGATATCGAGATCCTCCGTCGTGCCCCCCTTCGCGCCCTCCTTTCTCACGCACCCGCGCGCGCATTTCGAAATTTCCGTTATCGACGTTTCGCCGATGGAAATCGACAACTCGAGAGTTACAACGTGCCGCTGATAATACGTGTTCACGGTATAATTGAAACGTGTTTGATCCTTCGTCGAGTTTCAGCGATTGTATCGTTCCTCGGTGTACAGGATTTCGACTTTGTCGGGAATTTCTTCGGACACGACGCGCTTTGGTGTACGTTGGATCGCTTGTAACGGGATTTCATGGATGTTGAGTAGAATAATGGTGGGGATGACGACGAGAAACTATTTGGAAAATGTTTTCTTGTATTTTTTTTGGCTTTCACTAGGACCTACGGTTTATAGGTGGGTGCGAAACCACCGAAGCTGAGATATTAAATTGTAGTTGAGGAAAAATCTGTTAAAGGTGGCGGGATATGAAATAGAGTCTATTAATTCGAATTCCGGCCATTTAAATTCATAAGCACCATAATTAAAAGCATTGCCTCTGGCAAATGGAAGATTAGCACGTGATTTCAATAATTTGGGCGGATTTCTCCTTACCCAAAATGGTTAACGCTACATGATCGATGGTTTTCCTAACCATAGATCTCCCTTTCGCAGAAAATTTCCCGCGACAACTTTATCGCAGGATCGTCGGCCATTCGCGTTAATTCGAACCGACCGAACCTCTTTCTCCGCTGCGGCGAAGAAAGGGATGAGATGGAATCGTTACAAAAACATCCCCCGAAACGGCTGTCTCTTTGATTCACCGTTTCCTGCTGAAGCTGCCGGGCCGATTTCGTCGTATTTTCGTCGACGTGCCTCCACGCGTTTCGCGCCCTCTCCTCTCCGCCCTCTCTTCGATGTCTCTCTTTTTTCCTCGTCCTCTCTCAACCCCCGATGATCCGCTCGCGGCTGTCGTATTTTCTTACGCCTTCTTTCTTCCTCTCTTTCTCTCCTCTCTCTCTCTCTTTTTCTCTCTTTCACATCCACTCCGCGAGAGAGTCCTCCGATAGCTCTCAAGAAAAGCATCATCGCGTGCTCGTGTGAGGCCGACCAGGCGCGCGTGCAGCTTCGTACATGCTGATGGAGGTGCATACAAGTGCATACAACTGCATACGAGTGCAAAGAGACGTGCCGAGACCGAAAACCCGGAGGTGAGAGCCCGCGAGACGTTTAATGAGTGCTATTATGACCTAGTTGCACTCGACATCGCGCGCATATATCCTCACGGCACATTAATACCCAACCGGAGGCGAACTATCTTCGGCCAAGACGGACTTATTAATTAGCCGGGAAAGAAATCCAGGAAAAAGAAAAATCCCGAGCGAGCGAATCGACGCACGGAGAGGAATTCAGCGCGTGTGCATTCGATTGCGTGAATGTAGAAATGGCGTGAAAAAGGGGGAATATTTTCAAGGTGCTTAGTTTTTATTTGCGATTGATTTGATTCTGTTGGGGACCAATTTCTAATATAATTGATTCAAATGGTAGGGAGAATTCTTTTCAATCGAACTGTGTGGGTTACTGAGTATAGAATACACTTAATTCTGTTTTTACACGGTAGATAAGTTCCAGACAAAACCGTATTTAAAAAGACATGAAGTACATACATAGAGAAAAGGGGATTAGTTCCATATCCTTCAACCCTGTAAAAAATAGTTAAAATTAATTTATTAAAAAATTTATTTTAAGAATATTTTAGATTTTTTAATCGTACTAAATCGAATGAAATCGTGTAAAAACGGAATCAATTTTTTTTTCTAGACCGGGGAAAAAAATGCCGTGTAAAAACAGAATTGGGTGTATATACGAGTTGCGTAGTTGGTGGAATATTAGAATATTGTTTGTTTCGATGAAAGTTTTTCATTTGTGACTTTTAATTTGTCCCTGCTGTGCGCTTTCTGTGCGATAGCAACTGAGGGACTTTTATAATCGAAGAAAGGATTAAGAGGGAAAGGATCAAAGGATAATGAAACGTTGATAGATAGTGGAATTTTCTATAGAAACATTGCGGAATACGAATTTCCCGCAATTCGATCAACATAGGAACGGAAGAATACAGAACATTTAATAAAAAGGTGTGCGGCTGAGCTTCGCGTTCGTATCGGAAGCAGGCTCTTTCTTTCCTCGATGCGGAGGAGAACCGAGGGCCTTAATCTAATTAAGGAAGACAACTCGGGCGTAAATCACGCCGAGGAGAAAGCGATGACGAGAGATAAAAGCGCGAGGAGAGCCACTTCGGCCGAGGGATTTATTTCTCTCTTTTTTCCCTCGATTTTTTGCCCCTTTTTCTTGACACGATGATCGTACCTCCGCGTCTCCACGGAGAGAAGCAGCAAAAGGAGGCGAAGTCCGGTTTTCGGAGGACGCGGAAACGAAACCCAATTAAATTCGCTGAAACTAAGCCGTCCTGGTAAAAGTCCAAACTAGCGCATCCAAGTTCAAACTCCATTGATTCTGCCAACATTTTTCCTAAATTATTATTAATATATTATAACCTCTGTGGTTTAAGATCCAAAAAAGAACTAAAACTGTACATTCTAGATGAAATAAAAGTAGCAATAAAGTTGAAAAACCTACAAAATAATCGATTTCGAGGGCTCTCTTGTAAACTCAAGGGGCACTTTTCCAATATGTGATCAACCTCCGATACTACTACCGAGTAAAGGTTTTGAGACTTCCGCGGCCATCGTTAACTGAACAATGGTTTTGAATTTTCGGGTTCAAGCCGCATTGAGTGTTATAAAACATCCGACGTTTCCGCAGCATTGCAAACAGCTTCATCAGGGTGATTGTGATATTTTTATTTTAGCAATTGAATTTCCAATTACTACGGAGGAATTCACAAAAGAAACCGTAGGACAAGGGGTTAAAGTGTCAATCGTTGCATACTCGTTCGATAAAGTTGGGCAGCAGTAAATAAAACGATGGCAGTAGATAACATAGCGGTTGGTAGATCACACATTGAAAGAGTACCACTCGAAGTGTAACGGTGGGACTGTCGCTGTTTAAGTAGAAACCGCCTTCTACGTCGTGGTTGGTCAGCCATTGCGTAGTTGCAGTCACCGAAGGCCGTTCTAGGTCGTTCGGTAGCTGGCCATTAGGCAATGCCTCTCTCGCACTCTTCTTGCCTTATTCTTGCCTTACGCAGCAGACTCGCCGCGACTTTTGTCCTTGCAACGATTCGGACCGTGTCTCTCCTCTCGCGACTTACCAGAAACGCTTAGTTTCGCAAAGTGTCTCTTACACGAGCACGTCAAATTCTCTCGTCGGATGTGTCTCGCGAATAAAAATTGTCGATTTTGCAATCCCTGTGTCAATAGCTTCGTCAAAATTTTATCTGGCGTAGAAATTGTATGGCTGGTATAGAAACGAAGGATTTCGCTGCCAGCTGCTCATTGTTGTCTCTGAGACATTTTTTCTGTTCTGTTAGCATATTGCGGCGCTGACAGAGTATAAAGTCGTTGGATTGATTTATTAGGGTGACCGGAAAATAAGGCCTTTTTTTCACATTAAATTCAAACCAATAAATTTGTAACAAGTTTTTATTTATAACGAATGATGTAATCACCCTCGTTATCAAGAACCTTTCGTCATCTAATGTGCAAATTTTCAATGCCGGATCGATAGAAATTAATTGGCTTTTGAACAAAATATCTGGAGAAACGACATTACTTTCCGGTCCCCCTAATATTTCAGAGGTAAAGATAAATACTTGGTAGCTCGAAGGTAACTTCCGACTGTAAGAGCTAGATGGAGTTAGCACAGTATTTTTTTTTCTTTTTTTTTTATTACTCTCTTAAGGGTCGCAAATAGAATGATTTTCAGCCCGTACCGCATGCGCCATTACTTTCTCACATCTCAAAAATTTCACGGTGAAACCGCGCCTCTATTAGCGAACTCACGTCGAATTATTTAATCATTTGCACAAGAAGAGGGTAGAGATAATCGAGCCAGTGAAACGTATGACCCCTCGTGTCGTTACATCGACCAGTCCCTGTGAAAATTTCTCGTTTAAACGTGCCTCTCGCACGTTGAATTATTTTATCAGAGGTACAAGGCGGTTCATAAAGATAACCGAGCGTGGCCCGTACGCGCGTACACTCCCTTACGTCATTATTTTCGCAAGTTACTTTCTTTCATACGTAATCGCACGGCCGTACGACAAGCTCGATCTCATTTTGTAACGGCGGTACTTTACGAACGACATCGGCCGGGAGTAAAGTATGCGAGGTTCGCATTGCTCGCTCCCATTGCTCGTTTATTAACTCCCGATCGCGCGTACCCGCCTAACGCTTGGTAATTTACTAAAAACGACGAGAAATATTTTTAGCTTAATACGAAATCTTTGCAACGTGTCAGCGAACTCGAGCGTTGGAGGCGCGGCGAGGATCGAGAAAGAGGAGGAACGAGGGAAAGAATGAAAGAGTGAAAGAAAGAGATACTGCTTTCGGTACACTCGGTGTACAGGCCTCCTCGCGAGGGAAACTTCGAAATTTATTAACTTGTAAGGTACGTTCTTGCGCCTGCAACAGCCACCCAGAACTCAATAAAATGTACTTTCGTTACTTTCTCGCGGTCTCTTTTTCCTCCCTGTTTATCCTCCGTGCTCTCGGCTCGCTCGTTTATTTGTTAGCCTCGCGATAAAACTTCTCTCTCTCTCTCAATCTCTCGCACTCTTCCTCGTAACGTTTCCACCTCCGCGAAGGCTCCTCCTCCCGTGGTCTCGCGGCTCCCTCCCGTTGCAACGTTGCTCCTCTTCTTCCCTCTGCCTTTTCATTTAAACTACCTTGCCGGTCGTAAGAAATAATGCTAGAAAAAAGCGAGCTCCCTTCGTGCGGCGTCGGTGGTGGTGCGTTCTTCCTTGCTCACGAGGATAGCCCGCTTTTTAACGATCGCACTTAACCGCGCCTTTTCACGCTGACGTACGACGTACGTGAAATTTGCGATCGCGCGGGGAATTAAGGCCGTTATAAATACGTACTGTCTTAACGGTAGCACTTACACGTTCATTTTGGATGTTATCATCGATAAGCGAGGATACTCGGCCACGGTTATCCCTTATCTGCGGACCGTCTCGATCGGTCTTCGATGCTTCTCGGTGGAATTCGCGCGGTATGCAATTATCCCGGCAATTAGCGATGTATTCGGCTGCTCGCGCAACTTACGATGCACCGTCTCTCGACGAACGACCCTTACGATTATCGATTTGAGATCGTTATCGCGAGTAGATATTTTAATATCGTTGGGAAGACACGCCGTTACTTTATCCGCGCGATGCACCTGGGATGTGGTGAATTCGGTGTCTGCAACATTGCGCGGTTACGATGTTGCGGGTTTTAATTAATTGCTGTCGAGTGCCGTCTTCCTGGTTCGTTGTTTTTCGCTTGTTTTGATGCATCGGGTCACTCTGGATGGAGGAAATTAATGTAAAGGTTTCGAGGTTGCGGAAGTTGTCGAGTTAAATCAGGGGTTGGGAATTCGCCCTCCTTCGGCTAGAATCTTTGACTCTGTAGCCTAACGGGAATAATTAACAGGTTGAATGCCAGCCATGTTTGGCTAGTTTCATCATTTCCAGCAAACCGAAACTGTTTCTATTAAAATCACGTCTTTATAGAATAGAAATATTAAAAGTAAAAATAGTTATGTACTCGGTAATACTTCACTTTTCTAATAGCAAAATTTTAATCTTGAATGTATCAGCATATCCGTGAGTATCGCAATTTAAAACTCATAAGAAATTTCATCGAATTCAACAGCGCCGGTCACCGGTGACCCCCGTGGCATCCAACGTACTCAATTTTAATATAATCATTCGATTTAATATTCAAGGTGATATTCCCACCATAATATTTGACCATTTGACAGTTTATAATTTTTTGTAGAATTTACCAAATCAATTTAACGAAAAATGACTTCTAAAAAAGTCTGCACTGCCGGTGCAACGTGTTCATTAATTTTCCTGTAATATAGTTAGTGATACAGGCGATCAACCGATGAATTTTTACCGCAGCAATTAAACGTTTAGTTATTGTACACGCGGTGACAAAATTGAGAAATACATAACATATTGTAACAGTTGGCCGAAAAGTTTGGCTCATTCTACCTTGTTTTTACGTATGTACAGTGATGGAAATTGAGCCCGACGCTTTAGGTATCAGCAAACGGGATTTCCCCCATTGGGTTTAATCTACTGCACGGTGCATCTTATGGTGCACGACAGGCGCGATGTATCCTGCGCGACTGAGCTAAGTAGTAGAAGAAACCTTAGCTTCAGCCAATGCCTGAGCTGTCGTGTTTCATTTCGTTGGATGTACCTTACGCTTATCGTACAATTCTGAATAATTAGGTGTGCACATTTTTTCCTGCTCTTCTTCTCTCGCTCTGCTCTTCTCCCGTGCAATACAGCAATGTTTAAAGTCCTTGCAAAATATTTAAAAATCAACTAAATTTCTAAATACCGTAAAACAGCGTTTCCCAAACTTCTTCGACCGAGGACCAATACTTAGGGAAAATTTTGTGCGCGACTCTCTTTTATGTAGAAAACATATCGTATTATTCATGTATTTAACCCTTTGCACTCCGAGTAATTTTTACTATGTGCTACCAGCTACGCCAGGACTATCTACACCAGTGTTTCCCAACGTCGGGCTCACGACCCACAGGGCGGCAATTCCATTGTTAAGGGGAGTAATTCGAAAATGGACTCGTCCAGAGTTAATCGTATATTAAAATTATTTTGTTCTTGAATTTCGGTTCTCCATTATGTGTTTTGAAAATTTACTTGCTGAGTTTGCTCAATAATTTCCTAGTGATTTCTTCCTAAAACCTATCATTCAAGTTTCTTTAGCGAACATTTCAAATTTTGAATATTAAAAATTATATATATGTTTGGCGGAGAGGGGAGGGCATAAGAATTTTATGAACGCTTAGGTGGGGCATAGCACAAATAGGTTGGAAAATACTGATCTACATGGTGCGAGTTCAGTTTGCGGAAAATTGAAAATCTTGTTGCTATGTTCTACAGTATAAAAAAAATATAAAAATACACTGGATTTACCTGACAACGGAGATACCAGCTTCTATTACAATGTCGCCGCCGCGGCGACAACGGAGTGCAAAGGGTCAAATAGACTTTATTAACCCCTTGCCCTATAACAACGAGCGACACTCGTGATGCGGTTGCAGTAACACGAAATTGTGAAACTTCGCAATAATTGTCAAATTGAAAATATCAGTGGAACACGACACAATAATATTATCCCTTTGTTGTTAATATTGCTTTAAATTCTTAGATATATCAGGAATCACTGCCATATTTTTATTTTAACAATTTAATTCTCAATTATTGGGGAGGGAGTCACAAAAGAACTCGTAGGGCAAGGGGTTAAACTCGATAAATTTGGCATTTCAACATGAAAATCTTTTCTGCGGACCGGTACCGTGCCACGGACCACAATTTGGAAAAAACTCTGACCTAAAAGACAATCGACAGGAATTTGAACCTCACTGCAAGTATCCCAGATCGATGCAAACTTAAAGTACCCCAAAGCGCAAAAGGTCAAAATCCAGATTCAACCATCACCAGTGGCACCGATATTTTCGTATTCTCTTCCCATCGGAGCGTGCCCCGACGCTATAATGGCGTCTGTTTTTCGCGATTTCGCGGGCAACCGAGCGTCGGCACGGTCTATGGTCAACTATAAAGGCCATCTGTTCGCTTTTAGAGTCTCCTTTATACCGCTGGTGACGTCACTGCGCGCCGAGATAAACGGAGATGGACGCCCACTCGCCGCTATCGTACCCACCTTGTTCTCCTCTCTTTGTCTTCCTCCTCCTCCCCTCCCTCTCCTCGTCTCTCCTCTCTCGTTCCACCTCCGGCCTTGTTTTCCACCTTGTTTCCTAGCCGTCGAATCCACCCGGCCGCGATCGAACGGAGCTCGTATTAAACCGGCCGACTTTAACGATCGTTCGCCTAATCGTCGCGAACTAGGTTTCGAGGAAAGTTTCGCGCTACTGGAAATGCTTTTGGCACGGTTATTACGCCGAGACGTTGTCATTCGTAAATCAACGGGAATGCTCATTTCCATAGCACTCGCTTGTGTCGCATGTTTTGTACGGTTGTCCGTTTGAAAATGGAAGAGCTTTTTTTTTTCTTGAATTATTGACGCTTTTGCGAGATGTAATTTGCACGGTTTATCGGTGGCGGATGGTCGGTGAAATGACGGATTTCGAAAGCTGATTGACGCGGATTTGTGTCGTTGGGAGGAGGATAAAAATGAGGAGATTTCTTTGAAAATATTAGCCCTGCCAGAAATCGTTAAATATGATAAGTCAGCGGGAACTAAAAAAAGCTTACGGAATGGCGGACCGGGAGTAGAATTTGAAACAGCGTGGGTTTGCGTCAGCAAATGCGCTAAAAGTCCCTGGGCTTTCTGCGCATTTTGCATTGTCTGCTTTGGAGAACCTTCACTTGGAGAATTTGATAAAGAGAAATACAGAATTGAGCGCAAATAAGGATTCTTTTCGCAGTTGCATCTCTTGAGTCGAGTATTCCGAAGATTGCGGAAATTGTGTCTGCTTCCACTTAAAGTACGCGCTACATTAATGTAGAATATAGCTTCGTCTTGATGCGAGTACAGTTCAGAGGGAGGTTTCTACAAAGTGAGTCTACGGTTCCAAAATTGCATTTCGCGGAATTAAATTAACTCTTATCCGTCGGTGGATCTCGGAGGGAGCGTCGAACTTGCGGAGATCTTGGAAATTTAAATTCGCCACGGGTTTCCCTTCAAAACTGTCCTTGGAGATGCGAACTACCTAGTTGTTACCGAGATTGTTGATATTTGTAATGAATTAATCATCATTCATTCATCATTCATCATTCATTAATCATCACCACATTTTTATAGTGGAGAAATTAAGTAGGATAAAGCGGCTACGTTGTGTAGAAATGGAATATATTATGAAAAGCTGAATTTAGTAATTAATATGATGAACCTTGTCACAAAAAGCAACGCGATGCACTTGATAGTTTTCCTGCATTCGCTAGCAGTTATATCTTTGAGGTAAAAGATTTGCATCTACTTTCTCTACGACCTTCTTTAACCCCGTGCCGCACAATAACGAGTGACACTCGTGATGTCGCAAGTTGGATAGAAACTTTTCAAGTTTTGCAAAACCAATGAAATTGAAAATATCAGTGAGACGCGACACGAGCAAGTTATTTCTCTAATGTTAATATTACGTCAAATTGTGCGATATATCAAGAATCACCGTTCAATTTTTATTTACCAATTTAATTCTGAATTATTGCGGAGGCAGTCACGAAAGAAGTTCTACGGCAAGGAGTTAACTCTTTGCAAACGGAGGCTCCTGCAAATGCTAAGAAATAAACATTTCTTTGGCGATCAAAAATCCCCTTTTTATCTGAAAGTCAGAGCGTCAATATATAGACGTTGTAAATTACTATTTGTGTAATCATATTTTAACAGTTGTATTTCAATTTGTTATCTCTAACCGCGTATACATGCGCCGATAAACTATCATCAGATTCTTCCTCAGACCACATATATGCGTCCATCGTCCTCAAAGGGCTAATTGTACCTAGAAACCTCGGTGCCTAAAGAATCTCTAGAGACATCAAAGTGAGACTTTCCCAAATTTTTTATCGCACCCCACCCAGCTTCGCCCTCTCTGCTAATATACATAATTTTGCAACAAAATGTCGCTCACTTCCGGCCAACCGCCGGCCAACCGCCGGCACAAGAAACTCCTAACCCTTTGCACTTTGAGTAATTTTTACTATGAGCTACCAGCTACTCTAGGACTATTTACACAGTGCGAATACACATCTGTGGAAAATTGAAAGTCTCCCTTTATCATTGAGAAAGAAGCGTACATTTTTTGAAACTATGTTTTACAATATAAAAAAATATAATAATACTCCGGATTTATCTGACAACCGAGTTATCGGCTTGGATTACAATGTCGCCGCTGCGGCGACAACGGAGTGCAAAGGGCTAACTTTACAGTGCCCCTTCCCAGCATCGTCGTCGTATCTCCATTATTCTCTCTCTAAGAAACTCAACAAATTACAAAAGTTCGAATTCTGCAAAGGGCAATCTCAAAACTGTACCTCGCCAAGATAAAGCTCCCAAAGGGCCAAGCTGGAAAAGCCGCGTTTCGGCCGTTATCACGAGCGCCGCGTCGCGGCGTCGAGCCGAGTGAATTTGGTTGCACGTTGGCCCGCAGCCAGGCGTCCCGACGCTTCCCGAGAGGGTGGACCGAGTCCGGCCGAAGACGGCGTCCCGGCGTCGAGCGTCCGTCAGTGCGTGTGTGACATGGCTGCGAGGCGCTACGGCGACCTAGACGCCCTCCACCTCGCGATGTGAACACACCCGCAGCGTCCTCGAATGATCGCTCGGAACGATCCTCGACGTGTCCATCGTTTCTCCACGTCTCATCGCGTCTTCTCTCGTTTTTCCGCGTTCTTTTTCTTTCGGGCGTCCGCGCCGTGCCGCGACGTGACCTTCGAAACGAAAGAAAGGGATCTCCAGGAAGATCTCGATCGCGCGCCAATTTATCGCGACGGCATTGTTTCGCCGTAAGAAAGGAAGGAAGGAAACGGGGCCGTTTGTGATAAGCGTGTCCTTGCTCGACACCGTGACTGTCGTTTCATCGTAAATTCGTTCGAGTTGAGGGCCAAAGATTCAAGGCCGTGTCATCGAACTCTTTTTCGAGCGGGAGATACGACAGGGTCGAACTTGTGCATGTTGTTCATACGAAGGATAGTGGAGTAACCGTGGAAGAGCGGAAGATTCGGAGTTGGGAATTACGGCGAGCTTTAAACAATCACGGGAAATCGGGGAGGAGTGTCCGATCTTGGTAAGGCGGTACCACTTGCCGGGCGGTACCTGGAGAACGCTCGGTCGACGGAGTCTCTGGATCGGTAAAACGGTGGTTGGAACGAGATCGTCGAACGCACGATGCCCTGGAAGCACTCGAATCTACCGACAGGAAATGGAATTGGAGAATCTTGGATTGTTTGGAAATTTCTGCAAGATCCACCAACGATTCTGATTACTCGTGTTTGAGATCCGAGCTGTAATTTCACGCTGAAAGTTGACAAACGAGACGAGAGACTGGATCGAGAACAAGAACACCGATCGTAGATCGATGTTCGAGGCGCGAAAAACGATCGCCGCGTTCTTCGAACGTTGACGACGAATCGTCGAACGAATCGAAAGGAAAAATGTAAGAAACGAAGTAAAAACGATATTCTCCGAAGCCGAACGGCGAGACAAACGGACACGATTGACTGTTTTCCGTCTCTTGCGATCCCGATTGTTATCTCGTCTCGCGGAAACGAAGCAGAACGTACCATTCCTACAGCGAGACGAAGCTGCATTCCCTTTTCAAGAGATTCTCGACATCTTCGAGAACTCCCGACACGCTGGTTTTCGATATTGTAAATAAATGCTCACCGATCGCGGACCACTGACGTTCATCGTTCCAACGATCTTTGCAGATTGGAGATCGTCGACGATACGTCGAAGACGATATTAACTGAAGAAAAAAAGAAATACCAGTGACGCACGACTACGAAAAATTCCTGGATTATCTCGACGAAGAGATCGTGGATCGAAGCCACCGATTGGAAGATAATCGAGTGGAAAAAATTGCAAAACTCTTACCGGTCAAAGGTTCCTATCGAATTTTACGGCTATCCTGACAGACCTCGTCGTCGAGGGAGAGCGTTTAGAGCGTTCGTACTGGTAGCTCCGGCGTAAACACGTCGATCGAGATGTTCTCGAGGCTCATCGATCAAACGATGATCGATATTAGCCATCCTCCTCGTTGATCCGAGGCCGCGCCAATGATCGTGCCGAACAGCGCGTGTAATCCGCTGGTAAGCATCGTCAGAATCATTTCGTCCGTTGTAACTCGGCAACGACGTAACTGGACAACGAGTTGTGTCCGCGTAGTGGCGCGAAATTTTGAAAATAGAAAAACTACTGTGCAGTGACGTGAAACTACGAGGGTAGAGGGATAATAGGAAAGATAGAGAAACTGGGAGAAAAAGTGAGATAGGGAAAGAGAAAATAGGACGACAAAAAAGTAGATAGCAAACGAAGAATAGACATTAATTTCGACGACAGAAAGGGAAAGGAGAAAGAGGGAGAGAAACAAAGGTAGAAATAAAAGGAAAATAGAAGAGGACAGAGAAGATAAAAGATAGAGGGGAACAACGAACTAGAAGATACAGAAAGGGTGAAAATAAACTAGAGAAAGAGGGAGAAAAAGAGATTCCAATGCGTCTGACTACAAACCGGTGGCCTCTACTCCGCATCTTCGAAGGGGGTCGCGACTGAGGAGTCGTTGCAGTCCGTTGGAAGGAGTTTGTCGACGTTTCCTCGTGGTTTGCACGCGCGCCTCGTGCACGTGCGTGGGTGCGTGCGCGCGTGCCTCTGTGTGTGCGGCCGTGCGTGTATGTGCAAAGTGCAGAAACCGAGGATGGAATATCGGTGAGGTCACGAGGTCACCGCAGAATGCCTGAGCCGAGGGCGAAGCGCTGTAAACACTGTGACGGTACGCCACGGCGTTTCACTCCTGTCGATGCTGACTTTTCGATGCCTGGAGTGGACAGACTTCTCTTATTCTCCTCTCGTTTTCATTAATCAGTGTGCCGTTTGTTTCGACTAACCACGATTAATAAAGTTTTTTGCGCTGCGTTTGTTCTAATTGTACGTTTTACTGATATTAACCCCTTACCATGGTGTTTGTGTGAGTTTGATGTTTGATGTCAGAGGAGTATCGCTTGGGACGATTTATGATAATTATTGTCCGTTGTGTTGCGATAAAATTGACGAGGAGTCGATTGGTGCGATTTTATTTGCACCTAAGTCCGACGATGATTTGGAATTCCTTTTTACAAGAAGATCCATCGTCCTGCCATCCATGAATTTGGTTTAATCGATAGGAATTTCAGCTTAAAAATTGCAAATTCAAAAATATCTCCTCCCTGGACTATAAATGAAATGTACGATAGCACAGTAAGAAACGTAAGAGATCACCTAGGTCCAAACGAACGACGTTTACTTAATAAACGTATTCCACCCACACTGTAGCACTTTGAAGTCGCATCAAGCGATAAATAATCAAATTACAAGGCAACACCAACGACATGCGTTCTCTTAAAATTTTAAATAAATCACAGACGGCAAATAGAAAACAGTAAAAAGAATTCCCACCCAACATCCCCGGCAAAGAAGCACCCTCACTCAGCAACCCCTCGGCGTCGGTTGTCCTCGGATTGGAAAATCCATCGAAATCTGAATGATTCCGAAGAGAGTACGAGCCTCGAGGAAAAATCGATCTGAATTAGGAAGGCAGAGGAGGCCATTTTATCTCTGGGTCATTTATTCCGCGGCTGCGGCCGGACATTTGGACCAGGCTTGAGGCAGACCAAGGCGAATGCGCATAGCGCATTCCAATCGGATGGCAACCACGTCCAACTACGCTCCCGTCCTCTTCTTCCCCTCCGGCTCCTCTCTTCCTTCTTCTTTCGTCGTCTCTTGCACTCCACGCTTGCCAGTATTTTTATCCCCGGTTATTCACCCTCTTATCTGCGAATAGAGGCGCCCCTTATCCACCTGGATTCGTGCCTTCTTTCTTTCTCCGCTTTCTCCCTCCTCGTTCCCCGCCAACGACTTGCATCGAGTCTCTTCAAACGTATGGTGCCATTTTTCCCGTTTTCTCTATGTTGATTGTTCCCTCGTCGCCTTCATTTTTCAGATTTTTCCGTTATTGATGTATATCTTCTGTTCTCGTCCTTTCTCTATTTGTGTTTCCCTTTGAAGATTTTTTTCCCCTTTTATTTTCTGAATTTTCTATTTGTTGGTAATATTTGTTTATTTCTTATGTGGTCTCGTTGTCGATATTTTTTTTGTATTTCTATTTGTCCTGATTATGAGTGTACTTTTTTTCGTTTATATTTCTTGCATCTTTCCTTTGTCGGTAATATTCCTTTAGTTTTCTGTAAAATCCGAGGAAGCTTGACGATATTTCTGGCTGTAAAGAATTGGTAAAAAAATGACGGATTTTTGTGGATTTATTTGATGTTTTTTTTGCCGATGGAGATTCTCCCTCGCGGAATTCTCCGGAGAAACGATCGTAGGCGATTTACGTGTCTGTGCCCCGAAGAGAGTCGTTTAAATTTATTCGGGGCCATCGGGTAAGGTACGGAAATAATGGAGACTTTTGCCGGGTAAAAAGCTTTACGAGCATAGAAAATATTCGTGAATTCGAGGCTGCGGAATGGCCGGTTTATTTGAATTTCTTTCGCGATCGATCGCCTATCCAAACAGCGAAACATTCGGGGATATTAACGATCATCTCGATATCTGGCATTGGCCCACTTACTTTTTTCAGCGGCTTTATTCGACAATCGTTTCTCTCTTCGTCCCGCGATTCTCGTCTTTCGGGCAACGTTCGACCAGATGGCCGGGATTAAACCAAGAATTTTACCTTTCGTCCGTTCTTTGCTTTCGTTTCATCATTTTTTTTTATTCGGCCAAGTATTCGACGAGTTTTCGAACAGAAGTAACTTTACGTCTTAAAATTTATTTCTTCATTAGCTCAAAACTAGTACTTTTACATAAAAGGATCCAACCCTGATCGAAAAATATTAAATAGTTTGGTCTCGCGTTGTTGCCAATAACCCACCCTTCCATTATTTCAAAGTCTCTTGGTGATCCACTTTCAAATTTCACCCTATGAAATAAAACAAACGATCTGTGCCCCATAAACATCGAGTACCACTTCCTCGAGCAGCTTCCAGCACCCCAAACCTGTTCAACTACCTATACCATAAAAAAACGGACATCCCACCCTTTTCTATCAGGTCGAGGAAAATGCAATTCCTTAATTTCAACTCTTGTAAAAAGTAGCATTTAACACCAAAGAAGGTACACCTAGACCATAAAAAAACAGACAGCCTACCCTTTTCTATCAACTCGAAGAACCTGCAATTCCACAATTTCAACCTCCGCAAAAAGTCAACACCACTCAAACCCTAAAGATGATAGGTCTAAACCATAAAAAATAGATAACCCACCCTTTTCTATGGACCCGCAGAACCTGCAATTCCACAATTCCAACCTCCGCAAGTCAACACCACTCAAACCCTAAAGATGATAGGTCTAAACCATAAGAAATAGATAACCCACCCTTTTCTATGGACTCGAAGACCCTGCAATTCCACAATTCCAGCCTCCGCAAAAGTCAAAACCACTCAAATCCTAAAGATGAGAGGCCTATACCATAAAAAAATAGATAACCCACCCTTTTCTATGGAATCGAAGAACCTGCAATTCCACAATTCCAACGTCCGCAAAAAGTCAACACCACTCAAACCCCAAAGATGATAGACCTAAACCACTAGAAAAAACAGGCAACCCTATCTTCCTTCCTCCTATCAGGAAGAAACTACTATTCCACCATCTCGAGCCCACTTCCCCGAACTTCATGGAAAGCACGTTCTCCCAGGAATCGCGTGTTTATCAAAAGAAGAAACGCCCGTGCTTGGTAAATACCTAGGAAGTTTGCATCCTACATAGGGGAAGTCCGCGTGAAGAGTGACGAATGAAGTCCGACAGTTGTATTTTGGTAGCGACTTCACGGAACTAATTATACATCGCGCGTGTCCGCGAAGTCGAGCCGATAATGGGCCTAAGTCGGAAATATTTCGAACAGTCGACTGCATCTAAGGGCGACAGGATGAGAATGATGTATGGTCCCCCAACGGCCGGATGATTACGTGGAATCCTCTCCTCGAACACCTTCCTCTCTCACTTTCACGCTGGATAACCTTCTCGTCATTAATGAACGTCCGCCTTTTTTAATCACTTTCTTCATTAATCAGCGACTCGGCAACGCGTAGAAGCTAGGCCTGTCGCGACTCTTCGACGAAACAAACAGACTGTCGACTGTTAATTGACCGTGTCGAACTCTCTGACAGGCGAAACTAACCCTTAACCAATTATCGGTCTTGCTTCTTTTCTGAAAACGAATTCTGTTTTGTTTTTTTTTCGTTCCTCTTTCCTCTGTGTCTCTTCATGGCACCGGTAGCGAAGGCTGTTTTAGCTGTCCGGAAACGAGGCTCGTGATTATGTCGCTTTGTTCGTTACCAAATGGTAAATTGCCACCATTCCGAAAATCGTTTCTTTTACGAACGTGTGGAAGTAAAAAATGAGGATTGATGCTATCACTTATTTTATATTGCACCGATCTGCCTTAACCCTCTGAGAACTAGCGACGCATATATGCGGTCAGAGAAAAAATTTAATTACAGCTTATCGCCGCATGTATAAACAGTTAGAGTTGAAAAATTGAAATACAACCGTTGAAATATGATTACACAAATAGTAATTTATAATTTATGCACATTAATATTCTAACTTTCTATAAAAAGGTGGTTTTGGATCGCCAAATAAATGATTATCTCTGAATATTCAAAAATGTCTCCGCCCGCAAAGGGTTAATGTATGAGAGAACAACCTAACAGAATTGACAAAAAATTGAACCTCTTTTAGGAGGTCATTAATTGTTTCATTACAAAGAATTGTTCTCGATTAAAGTTTATAAATAATATAAAATGAACAATCAATATTTAGACCACTGTCATAATCGCCATTATATATTGGGGGGGGGGGGGGGGGCGGGAAGTAATATCGTTTCTCCCGATATTTTACTCAAAAACCAATTGATGTTTATCGATCCGGCATTGAAAATTTGCACACTAGATGGCATAAGGTTGTTGATAACGAGGGTGATTAAATCATTCATTAAAAACAAAAACTTGTTACAAATTTATTTGCTTGAATTTAATGTAAAAAAAACGACATTACTTTCTGATCCCCCTAATACATCTCGAAACGGATATCCTCCATTTTTCGAATTTCCTTTCTTTCGCCCTTATCCAAGTTGTTTATCAAAAGCTAAAAGTCACTTCCGTTACTCACCCCTTTAAATCGACGTTGAAAACGACATCACAATGAATTTCCAAACCGACAAAAATTCCAAGCACAAACGAGTCGCAATTTAAAAAAAATTCACCGTTCGAAAGCGAAGGGGTGATGCTCGAATGAGGAAGACAATTTTAGACGGAAATTTATAGGTCGTCGCTGCCCAAAGAACGATTCCCGTGTCCCGTGCTCGATCGTGCGATTGTCGTCGCCCACGCTATCGGGCGATTTTATAACGCGCCGATCGTGGCCTTGACGAGGATCGCGTACGAAAAAAAAAAGGAGGATAAAAATAAAAGGAAGATAGGAAAGAAGAAAGAGAACGGGCCGGGAAGAGGTAGAAATAATTCTGGACTTACGTAACGACGCGATAGAGAGGCACGGAAATAAAGAGGAGGAACGATACAACGGGAGAATAATATTTCACTGTCCCTCGGTAAACGTTCTTTGAAGAGAGCACGAGACCTCGTAAAAAGAAGCGAAGGTCCCGTGGAAAAGTGAGCGATATTTCTTGCGCGATTCATCGCGATCGAGGGATTCCGAATTCTGACGATGACTTTTGCGATAAGATTCGTTCTTGCGGCCTCGAAGTCGGTGCAATTGTCTCGGGATTATCGTTGGTACAGAGTTAAACGTTCCAATTGGCAATTAGCGGGACGGAGTTCAAATTCTTATTATCTGTGGAGAGATTTCCCTGAATGATAATAAATAAGTGTGAAACATGGTCCCTAAAGTATTTAGCTAATTTGCGAGAATACTTGGTAAATGTGGAGATAATACTAAAACTACCAAAGCGATCTGAATAACTGAATTCTAATTTTTTCGTAAAACTTCACAAATTAATAGGGGAGCCGTGCAGAAATATTCCAAATACTCAATAAATATGACTGTTTTATTTCACATTTTGGCTGTAACTACTGTAATTGACTTCACACCGTTACAGCATATCGGCTGATTTTCTCCTGTGCACTCCGTTTCAATATAAATAATTTAAAAGTTCTCTGTTTCCTCTTCTAGCACTTATCCTATATCGTTGGCATGGAAAAGGTAACGCATATGTGCAAACACCTGTCCGCAGCTGCATTGCAAACAAATCAAATTGCAAATATCAATGCACACACACATTTATTATACAGGAAAACATCGAGAACGATACAGCTTTAAATTTAACTCAATCCGCAAGACCCAACTCGAGTCTATTTTCCTCGATAGAAAATAATTGGCCGTATCGCGATTCAAATTCGCTCCGCTCGGTTTTCGCACTCTTGCACTGTAAAATCGGCCAAACGAGCTGAATTGATTTATAGAGATGATTTTTGAAGGTGAATAGAGTTCTCCTTGAGACGATTTAACGCCCGTGTTCTCTGCGCGTCGCGTCGATCGCTCTTTAAACGCGAGACTCTCTATCAATGACACCAAAGCCATTCCGTAATTGCAGAACGAATCCGCCGTTTCGTATTGATCGAGTTATTTCTTCATTAAAGCCGAGAAAGAAAAAAAAATACCGTCGAACAATGCCACGGTATTGTGAGGTCGGAGTTGCCGTTCCGCCAACTTTTTGTATCGACCGTTCCTTTTCAAAGTCCGCGCGCCATTTTCGACGCTCGTAATGCGAGAATTTATGATCCGCAATTTTTTTCTCTCTCTCTCTTTTCTTCCGACGTGTTGCCGGCCGAATTTCGATCCGGATACCACCAACAAACGTTCCTCTGGGCCTGCTGTTTCGCTGAAATATCATTTCGGCTTTGAGACGACGGTAGGAAGTATGGCGAGGTGTAGTTTACTGAAAGACGCATGGTGTGCACGGTATTGCGTATGTAATAGCGCTATTTTGGAGATATCGCGTTACAGTATTCGCAAATTGGTGAAAATTGGCCGCTATGGGGAAAATCTTAGACACGACGCCGCACCTTTTGCAACCAAATTAAAAACATAGTATGCCTTTGTAGTTGAAGATAATTTCCTTGTAAAACGTATCGTTAAGGTTGTTACGTTGCCGAATTAAATTTACTTAGAAGAATTATTAAAAGTATATGGATTGAAACTAGTAGAATTATGTTAGAAATATGTTATGTCGTCCGTCCGCAAAGGGGTTACAGTTGAAATTTCGAGCAAAGTAGATCGAGTAGGTCGAGAAACATTTGACCACTAAGATTTGTTATTTTCTAAATAAATAATTCTTTGTCATATATAATCTAGTCATTATATATCAAATTTTTGAATGTAAGATCTAACAAAATTCGCCTTCCTGTTATAATGTATTACAAATTGGAGAAAAATACTTGGGTACTTGGTTTTGGGCAGACCGTCATCAGCAGTGGAAAATATTGAATCGTAGAAATTTGAAATTCAGGAAACTTTTATTAAAATCTTATCGCAGGAATTTTACTAGAAAAATTGCGTAAACACTTGGTAATTCAAGTCACAATTTTCAGGAGTTAAAGCTGCTGAAAATTCGACTCTTTCCTGTCGCAGTAGATAGGCAAAAGTTGCTTGCACTTTGAGTTTCAGCGGGAATAGGTTACTATTGCAAAAGGTGCAAATATTCTGTCACGTTTGAGAAGTTTGCACATTTGAGAAACGTCCAAATAGTAACCGAGAAACTCGGCAGTCTGAAAGATTATAATGTCAGAAAACAAGAGAATTTCGGACAACACCGAAGAACTTTGCATAACTGCGTTGTGTTGGCGTAGGACGTGAAAGGAGATTGAACCAGTTCGAGCTAGTTGGACGGCTTAAACGCAGTCCATCGACGATCGTGGGCCGAGGGTAGCATAAAAGTGATTCGTAGGTTCGCAAATGGCTCGTAAACTCCGCGTCCAACAGCTGTCGATGGAAAACAAGGTCTAAATTTAAGCCTGACTACCGTCAGGGAGATACATTCGCGTAATTTTGACAATAGCCGAAAAATTTCGACCTTTCCGAAACCTCGAGCGGATCGTTCTTTCGCGGATTTTCGCGTCCTTCGGTGGCCCCGTTTAAATTCGACGTTTCGCGCTCGTAGTTTCGCAATATATCCTTCTTCGAGCCGTCCAACGCGAATTCTTCTCTCAATAAAAAACACGATTTCAACTTTTAACGACCTGTCTGGCAATTCTGTCGTCAAAAATCGAAATCGCGCTTCGGTGTCTTTCTGGTGAATTTAGAAAAGCACGGATTCGAATTATTCGCAGCGTAACAATTTTGAATTCGATTGGTTCATGAAGGTGCAATGATTGGTTTTAAATATTATTCTTTGCATAGACCAATATTCCATGCTAAGACTTCAAACGCCGGTTATTTTGTTGAAAACCTTACCTTAGCTACGGTATGATACCTCCGCCTGAGGAAAATGTGCCACACACAAACGATTTTCATCTTCTAATCGTCGTTGACACTCCCACAATCTTCCAATTTTCTATAATTTTCAAACACCTATGTCACATTCGACAGAAACTCTCTAAAAACAAAATCAAATTCCTCAATTTCACTGATCGCTATTCTTATCCAACGCTGAACCGGATGCACATAAGTTGACCTTACAAAACACTCCAGAAGACATAACCCCCGAATTCCCAGTAACCAAACCATCAATTTTTGAAAATCTCCCAACAAAACGATCCAATCAGTATTTACACCCGAATTAAACACATCGACTCGTGTCCTCGACGCAAAAGAAGAAGGAAATAGGTGGAAGAAGCAGACGAGACACGGCGCAAACATCCCCAAACAGGTGGACGCGGATGGCGGGAGAATCGGTCACTTAGGTAAAAATCGTTAAATCAAATTTTCCATCGCATCGCCGCGACCTTCGTGGTACTGCGTGGACGAGAATTTGGCAGCTCGCGATTCTGGACGAGTAGTTCGATTATTTATCGGGACGGTATGCGCGTTGCGTGGGCGGTAGCCCGGTCGTACTCCACCTCCTTTTCGTGTTCTGGCCAGTTTCCAAACGGCGACACCCTCACACCTACGAATTCCTTCCGTCGACGGACGCCGATGCGAGTGAGAGTGCGTCGACGTGTTATGCACCGCTCGCAACTCTTACGTACACCTCGTACAACGGCGTTACGTCGTCGCGATTACGCGCAACATCCCGCCGTCTGGCTTTCGCGCCTTTTCGCTTTCCTCGACACATTGCGGACCGGCTGTTTCATTGCTAGTTCCACTCAAGGGCTGAGCATTTTCTGCTCTATTTCATTAAAAGAGGTCACCAATTAGCTGCGACGCTGCAGTTAGTGTCGCATTGCTTTATCGTAAGTGAAAATAATGGAGCGGGGAGTTGAAGACTTCGACTCTCAATCTGTAGGGGAGAATTCAGATTCTTGTTGGCTCTGGGGAATTTTTGAAAATTATTATTTGATATATCGTAAGAATTGAAATTGAATGAGAGTCTGACGTGATATTATCATTTAACCCTTTGCACTTGGAGACATCCCCGGCGTTATCTATCGGCAAGTAGGCGGCACTTTAGGATTTCTTTTCTTGTGACATTTTAATAGAAAACTTCAGGAAAACATGCATTTCTTAAATGTTGCGATGCAACAAGTTCAACGTCCGTAATCACCGATAAACTCGAATTTCCCCTCAGAGGGGGCAACCTAGTGATATGATAGACTTACGATGTCGCCTTAAACGGAACGTCCGAGTGCAAAGGGTTAATATATCAGTCTTGGTGGTTCGGAATCAACCTAAAAGTGTTTGTCCTGCTCGAAAACAGTATAGAAGTTATAGTCGAAAGATAGAAAAGAAAAGGAATGATTCCTTGCTTTCACCACGAGCTTTTAATTTCCTCTATCTGAAATCAGTTAGAAAGATAATCGTAGTTGCCGATAATAGTATAAGAAATATAATAAGAAATAATTCCGTGACTCAGCCTGAGCATTAAATCGTAGAATTTATGAAGAACGGCACAAAAAGAACAGCCATTTGAACCGCAAGAACCCGCGAGGCCGGTCTTTTTCCGTAAAGCAAGTTTTGGCCGTGCGTAACGCGGCGTCCTAATATTATATGAAAATGCTATTACCGTTGGAGCGAAAAATACTCCATGTATTAATAGATTCCGCCGTAAAAATAGACTCGCGGCGCGTTGCACACGCGAGGAAAACGAATCGTCAAAGCCGAGAGTCTTTTCTAAGATTCGTCGTTCTCTCGATCGCGGAAGGACAGACGCCGAGGACATTTCCCTCCTCTTTTTTTCCTCTCGAAATGCTCTCTCGAATGAAGAGGCCACGTCGAGGACGTAAATTCGTCGGTTAATGGAGAGGACAGACGCGTTTTCCGCCGTGGAAAATAAGGCGCGTGAGCGAGCGCCGCACGCGCGAAGCTTTCTATTTTCAACGGCGCGATTAGGCTTATTTATGGCTGTTGTGGAAACTACGGGAATCCGGGAGATAGAGACTCGACTACTTCCGGTTCCGGAAGCCGCAACCGAGGTCCACTTCGAGGTGTCGTCAACGGGGAGGAACCGTCGTAATGTTGGAGGAGGAGATTCAACTTAATTGGCTCGAATTATCGCTCGGTATGCTTTCAGCTCTCTGTTCTCTGCAAACGACTTAACATCTGTCTGCGTAGCGGCGCGATTGTTTCTCTTTTTCATGGGGATTAAGATATTCCAGAGTATAGAATCGGTAGACCGTTAAATCTGTAGGCATCGGCTTCATAAGTTGCACGGTCACTTAAAGCGCCTCTAACTGTAAGTAGTATAGGAAGGAATTGCAACTTCACCTAATCAGACAAATCTCAAATCCGTTGCTCCGATAACTTTGTTGCACCAAAGCTACCGTTGCTCTTAGAAGCAGCGACGCAGCAAAAAGAGCAAAGTGGGACAGTAGTAACATAGCAAGGTAGCAAAATTGCAGAGCAGCAAGTAGCAAGGTTGCTAAATAGCAAAGTAGCCAAATAGCAAGGTAGTAAAATAGCAAGGTGGCAAAGTAGTTAAATAGCAAGGTAGCAAGGGTGCTAAATAGCAAAGTAGCCAAATAGCAAGGTAGCAAAGTATTTAAATAGCAACGTAGAAAAATTGCAAAGCAGCAAGGTTGCTAAATGGCAAAGTAGCAAAATAGTAAAGTAGCAAGGTGGCAAAGTAGTTAAATAGCAAAGTAGGAAAATTGCAAAGCAGCAAGGTAGCAAGGTTGCTAAATGGCAAAGTAGCAAAATAGCAAGGTAGCAAAGTAGTTAAACAGCAAGGTAGCAAGGTTGCTAAATAGTAAAGTAGCCAAATAGCAAGGTAGTAAAATAGTAAAGTAGCAAAATAGCAAGGTAGCAAAATTGCAAAGCAGCAAGGTAGCAAGGTTGCTAAATGGCAAAGTAGCAAAATAGCAAAGTAGCTAAACAAATACCAGAGTAGCAAACCAGTGTCTGCGCAGTCTCAGATACATCTCAAGCACCGATAGCCAGAAAATTAGTACCTTTCACGCAAAAAAGAAGTTCGTCTTCCTCCTTCCGTGCGAAGGAAGAACTGAAGGGAAAAACAGGAGCCGAGGACGCAAAGAGGCGGCTCGGCGGCGCGACGGAAGAACGTTGCGACGAGGCGATGGCGCGCGACGGGCGGCTCTATCGGATGAGATCGAAGATAATCTCTCGGCACCTTTTGCACGTTTTTTCGCGCATCTCGGGCCGGCTGGTCGAGCAGGGTGCGCGCGAGCACAGAGGCCGAGCGCTCTCCTGTTGCTCTTGGCAGCCGTACGCATGGTTTACGCGGTAACAGCTGTGCTCGCACGCACTTTGCTCGCGCAAAACATCGCTAATGGACCGACAACCCCGACCGAGCTCGCTCGAGCCGACCGTACGCGTAAATATAGTGGATCGGACGCCTTTCTCTCTCTTCCTCTGCCTCTTTCTCTTCCTCCTACCTCTTTCCACTTCTTTCTCTTTCTTTCTTCCTCCTTTTCCACGCTCTCTTGCTCTCTCCTCTCTCTTGTCACCCCGGATGGAATTTACGGCAATGGGTAGGTTCCGCTGTTTGCAAAAGGTAGCATCACTTATCTCGAGTCTTGGAATTCTTCCTGTAATTTAGGTCTTATTTGAGAGATCGGTGCTGAATTGAACGATTAGCCGAGGAAGATCGAGGTGGAGTATATGCCGCGACTATTATTGTTCTTTTGGCAGCTCCCGTCATTTTTACGATTCAACGCATCCAATAGGACAAAGAACCTTCTTTCGTTACTCTTATCGCGAATCATGCGAGAATCGAATCCTCGTCCGTGGCTGAATACTTTTAGATCATTGTGCCTGGTTTACTTAGGTTTCGATTCTTGATTAGGACATTCATGATGGTTCTACGGTGACCGTGGCGTCGGAAACTCCGATGTGCAATTAGGAGGTCCTAGTTCAAATCTCCGTTACCTCTGCGATACATTTCCCAGGTCATCGTTCGATGTATCATTGCCTCGATTGTTATTGCACAATCTAATATCGTTACTCCTAGAACACAGCGGCCAAAAGTGAAAAATAAACAAGAGGAAGACTTCCCCAGCGGAGAGGAAAGTCTCCGCACATCGCCGGCCGATCTTCGCAAGGGTGGTGCCGTATGTTGGCGCTTTATGAATGGCGCTGCAGGGATGAATCATCGCATTTATTGCGCTCGCCAGTGGTATTCGGTGTGTCCGCCGATACGAAGAAACGCGATGGTACACGTACACGTGAACGAGCACGCTTGCAAGTTTGCGCACATGCACGGACGTCTATACGTGCACGAGATGTGCCGAAGCTAAACATTCCGCGGAGCATTCACCCTGGCATTGCTGTAAAAATAAACGGATCGCCAACGGTGTATATCCACCTCGTCTCCGAGGTCTCCGTTTCGTTTACGGTACCACTGAACCGAGAACCGTCGTTGCGTCTTCTCCTGGGGCTTCCTCGATCGAACCAACGAATTCGACGAGACCTTGGGTCTACCTGGGATAAACTGTCGAGGATTTTTCGACGAGGGGGAGAAAATTGAAATGAGATCGATGTTTCTTAACCCTCTGGACACTATGGGAGCGATGTGCGCTCAGAGAAATAAGCTTGTGATGGCTTGTGGCGCATGTGTGGCCAGATGGGGAACATTTGTTCAGACATGATTGCGTACATTGTGATTAAACATTTCTACACTATGATATTTACGCTTGTCTTTGCGATTCTTGATGGGTGAGTAAATTATTTGGCTACACTGAAGCAAGTCATCGTCTTCAAAGGGTTGGCGTTGAATGACTTGAGGATCACAGCTGTGAACTGTGCTGCTAGAGTGGATGAAGTTTTTTGTGACCTTTGGACTATTATACTCACTGATTGGATGATGTAGTCGATGTGATGATACTGGTGCAAAATAAGTGTACAATCACCGAATATGCTGTAGATTTTGTAGCTAATTCGTTGCTTAACAACCGGCGTTAAGTCTATCCTATATCAATATATTAATTAAGTAGTTTAGAAAAAGAGGAATCAAGACATGGAAAATATGATTGACTCGATAATTTATGTTTTACGCAGAATATTTGCTCTGTGGCTCTGCTGTGAATTTGGAGAATTTTTGAAAGAAATTGACAACCAGTCATTTTGACTGGTAGTTCTAGTGTTAAATTAAATTTATTTGCCCTGATCGAGTAAAATTCATTGTTGCTTCTTCGTAAGTTTCCCGCAACATCTTCTGCCGTTCGTTCGTGGTTTCTCTCTCTAAAGAACTTCCGAATATTGAAAGAATTGAAGGAAACATTGAAAGTTAGTCATTTATTGGCAAAAACGAAAGAGAAGATGGAGCACGTAGAAAAAATTCCGAAACATCTACGGCTTACTTGTCATAGGGGGATTTTATTACCTCGAGTCTTCCGTTTTACGATCCTTCGACCTTGATACTCGATAGCAGACGCTTAGGACGTCCTACGGAACAATTGCTCCTCGTAAAAGTGATTTAAAACGGTTGCGTGTAAACGATACCGAATAGCAGGATGATGTAAATTCAAGGTGGTAAAATTGGGTCGTTAAACCTGACCTGGTCTACTTCGAGATCGCTTGACCGATGGAAGGACATCGAGATGCAGAGAAAAGGTCGTTTTACAGAATTGTTTAAAGAAGATCCACGCTCGACTTCGGCCTTCGGATTGCAGGTTAACGCTGCTCGAAAGCCCTCGTAAAAGTTTCCCGGTTTGTTTCCCCGTTATTTAACTGTCCATTCTTATTTTAGTCCTTTTTATCTATCTTTTGTCGGGAACTAAAAAAAGACGTATGGAATCTCTCTCTTTTTTTATTATTACATAAAGGAAGATTATCTTTGCAATTAGATATGTGCGCTGTAGAAAAGTATTTCTCGCTTCGTCTTAAAAGGTCTCCGAGGACTATGGCGAGAATGGAGGTAAAGGCGCGTACTCACAGTCAGTGGGTCCGACTTCAAATGCTCCCTCACTTCTAAAAAATTTTTCCTGAATTATTATTCCATATATCATAGCTTCGGTAATTCAGAGGCTACCTAAAACATTAGGTTTTTGGCGAAATGACATAGCAGTTGAGGGACTGTGGGGAGTAACAAGGTACAAGCTCGGACTCACAAACAGTGGACCGAGTTTAAATGCCCCGTCGCCTCTGAATTTTTTTTTCTGAATTGTTATTTAATATATTAGAGCTTAAGTAATTCAAAGACCACCCAAAACATTAGTTCTTTGGCAAAATGACATAGTAGTTGAGGAAGTATCGTAGATAAGAAGGTACAAGTTCGGACTCGCAATCAGTGGGCCGAATTCAAACGCCCCGTCGCCTCTGAATTTTTTTTCTGAATTATTATTCGATATATCATAGCTTCAGTAATTCAAAAGCCGCCTAAAACTCTAGGTCTCAGGCGAAATGACTAGGATTTAAAGCCAAAAGATAGTTATCTGCGAGATCAACATAACGACCATTCGTCCCGCAAAGTTCCCTGATAAAAGAATCTCATCTCAATTTCTCCAATATTCGAGCATCCGTATAGCATTCGATATCATAGCATCGTACAGCATCCGATAACACTCGTGCACTATCAACCAGTTAACAAGAACTGAATAGTTAATTTCAAATTCTTCTCATCTCCCGCTCTCGCAACGCGAGGAAATTCTTCGACCTTCGTCCATGCTCGTACAATCGGACAACGTGTTCCGCGAAACGAAAGCGCGAAGTGAAGGAAAGAATACGGCGACGAGACGTGCCAAGTGAGTCAGTGAGTTGGATGGTTAACGAAATTAGATCGTACGGGATTATACGGCAGCTGGCCTCTCGCGTTGCTACATCCTTGTAACTAGGATTGATTCACCGATCTGTCGTTACGAGTATACGTTGCTGGCTCCTCGCGAAAGTCTCTCTGAAGATGAAGGTGGTATATCGATGGACGTCTTTCTCGAACGTGATCTTCTACTTGCAAATTCTTACAATGCAGTGTGAAATGATTTTAAATTGAATTACCGTGAATGGGATGACAGTGAAGGACGATAATCTATGAGGAAATAATAAAAGAGCGATCCACAGTATCCGATACTTTGAGAATCTCTGATGTAGGAGCATAATTTCACCCTTTGCACTCCGAGTAATTTTTACTATGAGCTACCAGCTGCTCAAAACTATTTACACGGTGCGAGTACACATCTGTAGAAAATTGAAAATCTTGCTTTGTCGTGAGCTAAATTAATTTTGTAGTGAGCTAAATGAAATTAATTTCACAACATTTTCCATCGCTGGTTATTCTTTTTTTTAATGATAGCAATAACTATAGGTGCTGAAGGATATTTAGGTGATATTGCAAAATCATTATGAATTTGGAAAGCCGATATTAAATTATTAGAAAATAAAATGAAGTCTCCGACGGTTGAAAAATAAAAAACGTGAATTCACGTCATCCGTCTTCAATGTGTCAAAGGATTGGACTCGTAATAAGCAAAAAGATATTCGATCTGCAACAAATTCTTCCATTCGCAAAATTACCACTTAAATACATCACAGCCCGGTATTTCTCTACCGACCTGAAACTGTAGATCTAAGACAATATTGTCGCAGCAGTTAAACTCGAAAACTACAAAAAGAAAAAGATAGAAACAGCTCGTCACTCCACGCATTAAAACATTCTTCCACCCACTTTCTCATTCAAACCCGCCAGAATTCTTCCTCTCGAATTCACCCCTCGTTAGATAACCCTCCAAAGCGTAAAAGAAAAGAGACACGGCAAATAATTTGAAGGAAAAAAAAAATAACAATTCCAAACGATCCCACCCAAGAATAGTCTCAAAGTATCGCAAACATTTCTCTCGGCACAGCGCGATGCACGAGCATAAGCTGTTATTTATGCACGGAAGGAATATCAGGTGGCACAACAGCCGCTTAATAACACGGATTACAGAATGCGGCTGGAACAAGAGAATACGAGATGAAAAACGACGATCGTAGGAGATATGACGACGCCTGGCATGGAGTTGGCGTCGAGTCTAGGAAGCGAGTCTTCTCTACCGTTGTAGCCCTTAATGAGCCCAACACGAGACCGGTCCAACCTCTTTAACTCCGTTTCTTCTGTCAACTGCTTCTGTCTGCTTCTGTCCGCGGCGGTCTCACTGTCTTCTTCTTCTTCTCTGCCTCTCCACCCTCATCTTCGTCGCCGTCCAGAGCATGACCTGGATGGTACCCAAACGAAATACCATCTTCGTTGCTGCCTTTTTCGAGCGCGCCATTTTGGAGAACCGGCAGTCGCGTTGCTCCAGTTCGGGTTAACCTATCATCGCACCTCGCGAACGAAGAGGTTGTTGCTTTTCGATGGGAATTCATCGAAGGACTGATACTTCGGTGCCAGTGGATTTTAAGGATAGACAGAGAGTTGATTGATAATTGGAATTTCGAGTGATCTTGGGTTTTGTTCGAAGTTTACGGTAATTGAGGGATTTTAGTAGCTTTGCGATAGTCAAATTTGTTTTGGGTATGCGCAGAGACTGATGTTTGGATTTATAAATAATTTGGGGATTTCAGGAGGTTTGAGATGGCTGAATTTTGCTTTGCGCGTATGTCGAGGTTTAGATTTGCAGATAATTAAAAGATTTTGATAGCTTTGGGGGGATCAAGTTTATTTAACGTGCGGAACGATGCTGAGGTTTGCTTTTACGGATGATTAGGTAATTTTGGTAGCCTTGATAAGGGTAGCTTTGGGGTAATATAACAGGATTTTTTTTGGGTTCGTATTGAGGCTGAGGATTAATTTTCTAGGCTTATCGGAGCAAAATTTCGAGTAGACTTAGCTAGGTAGGGGTGTACCTGAAGACACTCGAAGGCTGTTGTACCGCCGACTTGGAGTTTTGCCACGGTGAGAGGAATTTTTAAAAATTTCATTAACAGTCATTTCACAAGACTTATACATTTAAAGAATATTTCTCATCTTCATCACCTGTCTTCATTACTCTTCTGCAACATTTTCCTTACTCTTTTTAGAATCATCTATATTTTCGTACACTGCAATTCCTTTATACATTCTTAAACCACAAAAATCTCCACAATCTCCCCTCGGTATATCGATATCTCTTACAAAAACCTTATAAACCATACCAAACCTCGATTACTATAGACTTCAACACTTTCCCCATCAAACTAACTACAGTTATTACCATAAAAGTAAGTTGAACTACCATAAAAAAAAGTCAAAAAATTCACAAACAATCTATCCATAAAAAATCAAGTACACCAACAGCACCGTATCGTCAATAAATAAACGATGGTAAAATCCAACACGAATCGCACAGAGAACGAGTAAAGAGTGCCATCGGAGAAGGATGACCGTCGCCTCGTGGAAACGCGTTAATTTCGTCCGATCGACGATAGGATCCATTCATTCGAAACGATCCAATGCCAATGTTAAGCAGCGTTTTCTCTCGCGATGACGAAATTAACCGTAGCGTCGTTCGAGTGTGCGTGAACGCGGTCGGTGGATCTTGTCGAATCTTGCCAAAAGCATTTCCATTATCTACTTCCTGCGGCATCTTTGTATCCGTCCGCTCGTTAGAAACGGCCGATGAATTGGCTGCCTTCCGGGCTGCGTTCGGCCGATCGTTTCTAACATCTCGAGACGCGTCCTCGGCTAATTTTATTGGGAAATATGTTTGTTTATTTTCGCCCCGGCCAGCAGCGAAATACGTCGCCATCTTTTGCGGCGACACGTAAGTAACGAGACTTTCGCCGCGCTCACGTTGACGTAATAACGCCAAGCCGGCGTAATCCGACGACGGTTTGTCCGGAAATATGTTCTATGACTAATGAGATTTGTTTCGGGGGTATTTTGAAAAGGTTAGCGTTTGCGTTGGAGTATATATAAAGTGAGGATTGTTCTTTCTTCGTTAAGTGATGCAATGGCAGTGATGGATTGGGAATTGAAATTGCGGGGGTGTACACTGTAAATAGATTGTGTACGTGTTTGGATAGAATATGTAAATTACGGTGGAAATTCAGCGTGCAGCTTGAAAGAAATTGTAAATTGGTTGAAACGAAGGATAAATGATTTTTACCACTATCGTAACTACTGGCAAATGTTTATGTCTCTGTACTATTTTATCGGTGGGAATAAATATTTCTTCTTTTCTGATTTTTTCTTTTAAATATCGTAATTTAATTTTCGTTCCGAGATACTTCGAATATTTTTGGCTGTGCAGTGAACTCTTTGCAGCGATGTAATTGTCGAACTAGCCCTGCCATTTCTCACAATTTTGAAAAATTGATTTTTCCCTGTACGGCAGGATTGAAAGTGTCCCGCCTTTTCCATGCATGAATATGCATGGTGGGATAGTTTTTGTCCCACCTCGAAAATTTATATTATTTTATAACTGTGTTAATAAAAATAAACCAACTTTGTCCAATTAAAAAGAAAAAAATGCCTGTGCAGCATGAGTCATTTTATTTTTTGAGTTCCCGTGCCTCAAAGAGTTAAAATTATTAATATGGTCAAACTACTTGGTAAAAATAATTAAAAAATTGAACCTTTAACAAAGTTGATAGTCATCTCTGCACACAGAACTCAACGCAGTTGATCTTTTTACTGTTTCGTTAGCCTTAACCTCGCGAATGTAGATATTTCTATCATCATCATAATTGTCAAGTATCAAATCCCCCCAGATTTATTTCATTAGTCGAAACTTCAAAATAATTTACGAAAGATCAACTTAACGTACATTATTATTCTTACCCGTTCACTGCACGTTATCTCGTAAAACGTGCGTGTTGAACTAACCGCTGTCAGAGGAACAGTTTAACGCCATGCTGTTTCTCGCCCGTTGACTTCGCTCGGCGTCCTGAAATAAACGAGTTTATCGAGTCAAGATTACGCCGGTGTAGTCGCGCGTTGGTGGAAAATTAGAGAACCGGGCCTGTTGGGATATTGTTGTCGCGATGACAGCTATTCGGTAACTCGCAACACTCTCATGCACTTAATATCATAATTTCGTTCCCCCTTTAAGTGGCTCGTTGCATAGAAAACTGAAAAGTTCGACGATTTCCTTCAAAGATTTATGAATTTGGTCGAAGGAGGTAAATGAGTTTCCTGACTCGTGATTACGCGGGTTCAGTGGCAGTTTCAGGGCGAAACGAAGTGCGTTGAATATCAGAACTGGAAATGATACAATGTTTGCTACATTTTTACTCCCATAACATAATTTTAATCACTTGCTCTACAATTTTTTTTCCGGCTGGATACTCCGCGACTAACACGTTGAATGTCACGGGGGTCATCGGTGACCGGCGCTGTTGAAATTATGGAATTTTGTGTTACTTTCGAACTACGATATTCACGGAGCTGCTAATGTATTTAATATTTATATATTACTGTTAGAAAAACAAAGTAAGTATCGCTAAGGGTATAACTATTTTTGTTTGCAAAGCTCCTATTCTATAAAGGTGTGATTTTAATGGGAAAAACTTCAGTTTGGTAGAAAAAACTGATAACAAAATGACTTTCCGATGTGTTTCACTAAATTCTTTATTATCCAAAAGTGTCAATTTTTTAAATTTGCTACGCCACGGACGTCGCTCTTTATTGTCGAATTTAAGTCGTTAATTGTACGTTTTAGATCCCAGTAAAGGAAGGTTGAGTATTTTCGCTTTTTTAGAACATTTCGTGTCTTTAGTTCTGGCGGGAATATAATAATAATTTGCTAGGAATTTATTCTTTGTGCGGTAATAAAAATGTTCTACTTTGTTCACTTCAAAGAGGACTGAACATTGTGTATTTTATTTTGGAGTATTTTCATTCGACCAATCATAAACAGTGATTCTTGGCTATTCCGTACATTATTTATTGTACGATGATGTCCCAGCAGAGCGCAAGCATCGCACAGTAAATACAGAGAATAGCCAACACGCGAAATTTATGATTCACTGTATTTTATTCCTGGCCTTTTGAAGTAACACTTAGCATTATTAATTTGTTAATGAATAATACACGATCTTACCTAGAAATATAAAGAATCTCCTGCACCGCGGAGCAATTTCAGCAATATCGCAATGACTCGGAGTGAAATTTAGACTCAAAATTTATCTGAAAGTTGGCATCATTAAAAAAAATTGTTGTGTAATTGTTCGATTCAAAAGACAGATGTAATATAAGAAATATAAAACAAATGCCAAAGTAACATTTAACCAAAAATTATGGCAAACGACTACGATTATTCGCTCAAACATTAGAATTTCGGGAAACGATCACTCTAAAATTAACCCTCTGCCTTTATGCTCCTGCCACAATTAAGTTGCTGAAACACTAAAATCTAATGCACTTTTAGTACTCTAAAGAAACAAAATTTAGTAAACTAAAGAAACCACTGAATTCTGCTACATAATACACTTTAAAAGTAAACCAATAGCATAAAAATAACCTGATGGAATCAGATCCTACAGATTTCTTCAAGGTGAATTTATCTTAAAAATCTCAACTCTCTGTATTTCAGTTTCGACACTAAAAGTGGTACGAATTGTTGCAAAATCGCTGAACCATCATACGCTCCTCAGGAATAGTTACGCAAAACAACCTCGGATGATATTTCACCCCCTTTCCCGTTTACGCTTTAATTAATCTTATTTGTAATCTATTGTACTACACTTCATTGAAACTAAATGAAGCTACGACATATTTAAAAAAAAATCAAACATCATCTATATAATAATATTTCGAACTATGGGTGAAACATTCGAGGAGCGTTGAGGGTTAAAGTTGAAACATCCCGCGCTGAATTCCAGCGATATTGCGTGAGCGAAAATCGAGAAAAATTTGATTCTGCAATGAAAATATTGGATTCTATGCGTTCTCTCGTTTCAACGACAGCAGTTACATCGATGTGGCAAGACGTTCGCTGAATTTATACGCAACCTTGAAAATACCGGGCGTGATTTGTCCCAGTCGCGTAATACGTGCCCGATTCTGAGAGTAGAGGATTCCGCATCTCCAAGAGAGCCGGAGTTGGCTGCCGACAACATTGTTGATACAAATTGACCCGATTTCGAAAGTCTATGACGTTTATTTGGCATTACTCGCAACACCTCTATCAACTCGATATCCAGATCGAGGAAAAATCTGGAAAATCCTTCGATTGTGGCGATTACGTCGCTGCATTGAAGGGACGATTGTTTCTTCTCCAATTTTCCTCTTGTATTCTGTGGTCCATGGTGTTTTGTCCCATATAAACGTTGTTGTACATAAAAATCGTCTTACGGTATATTTTAGGGAATTTTTGTTTCGTTGTTCTAATTGCAGGCGCTGCTTCCAAATTTGTGTAATTATCTGCTTGCTTTGTTTCTATTATTTTTTACTACGATTGCTACGCTCATCTAGCAATCATTCGCTAGTAGTTAGCAAAGAATTACCGAAATTATAATATACATATTCCATAAGAAAAATTTATCAGCAGTGACAGCACGAGGTTTCGAAATCTGCTTAATTAACACTATCACCGCAAGCCTATTCATCAGTCGTTGCAACCGAGTTAATTTGCACTGCCCTGAATCAACTGAAATTAGAACATCATAACAAATTCATATTTTTACTTTAAAGTTACAGAGTTTTAAGTGGTAGATAAAAGGTTAATTAGTGCTATAAGGTCCAACATACAGGCAAAATTTTCTGTCGTATTTATTGAAGCCTCGACTCAGTAACTCACCTGAAGCTGAGAGAGAGCAAGAACCATCTTGCACACGACAAATCCACTTCAACTTTCCAACACAATTTGCCAACTTTCCAACGTTTCCACCTCCGTGTCTTCGACTCCTGAACATCTTTTGAAGTACAAATCTCGATTCCGTCGAGCAAAGTCACCCACATGTCGCAATAAAATGCCGCGAGTTTACGATATCTCCGTGAAAATGCGCTCGCAATACGACATACTTACATTCGTATCTTCTCGTCGCAGTGAGTTACGAGCAAGGAACCATTCTAAATTCAAAGATATATCATAATTTCAGAAATACTTTATTGCCACCGAGCACATCTGAAGGCTTTCACAACAAGCCGAAGAACATTCATCCAAGGGAGGCTATGGTGGTTAATACAAAGGCTCGGACTGACAATTAGTGGGTCCGAGTTTAAATCTTCATCTCTAGGGAACTTTTCCTAAATTATTATGTAACATATCATATTACTGACGGATACCTTAAACTTTATAAATCTTACGCGAAATAGCAACAACTCAAAGCCAAAATATGGCATAAAAAAATTAGAGTCTGAAGTAAATTTACATTTGACAAAATACTATTAGAAAATATGCGACAACCTTTAACCGTTTAACTACGTTGGACGTGTATACTCGTCAATCCGAAGCTCTACTGCGGTAATCTTTTCCAGACTGAATCATCAATTCCTTGTCAACTAAATATGTCATCCTTCCACGTTTTGTTTCCCTCTTTTCATAAAATCAGTCATTTCCTCATTTTAATTCCGCATCCCCTGGAGGATTTTTGAAAGTAAATTCCGCAGTTAACCGGATAATCAAAGTAGCAAGAATCTTGATAGATATCGAGTTAAATGTGTCACTACTGAGAAAGTTTTCCCACATGACATCTACATCATAGCCTACATGATTCTCCACCCACCAAAAATTGTAAATTCTAATCGAAAGGACCGCAACACTGGAAACCGAAATACAAAGGCCACATTCCACCGAAAGATTCTCCCACGCTTTACAAACCATCTCCCACCTTCCTCCATCACCATCGTCGATCTTTCTCACCAAGAATGACGAATTTTACCTAAAACCATCGAACAGGAATATTAGGACAAACGTAGGAGTCACGGCAAGCGTTAAAATGGTTACGTGTTGCAATTCGCTCGTCCACCGACAGAGTCATCCACCTACGAGCGTCCGTTTCGGTTGAAATCCCATGAAAAACGGCAAATTGTTTTGGAGCCAGTAACTCGGTCGTGAGCGGTTGATTAATGCCTCCTCGCTTATTCAATTTCACGCACAGACGGTGCATTATTAATCAGTAACAAAATGTACACAAGAAACCGAAACATCCACGACGAGCGCACCGCCGGTATCGCGAGCGTCCTCGCGGGCGATGCTCTCTTTGCTGATGCCGTTACTAAAATTACGAACGGCTTAATGTCGCTAATTTGTCTAAATCCTCGTCTATGACGTTTAATCGGACGAGATATCGTTGGAGGAGGCGCTGGTGCGACAGTTTTTCCTGGCGCCTGTTGTTCCTTTTTGTTGTAAAGTTACACGTGGAAGGTCATCTTGGGCGGCTCCGTTGTTTTGGCGCTGGCTGCTTTGGGCTTTTGAGTGATTATTTCGATCGATTGCTGACTGTCAGTGAACATGATGGGTTTTGAAAATTTTTAGTTTTTGGATGGTGAATAGGAGGATCTTTCATGAAGGATTCAGTCGCTTAGAAGGCATTACGGATAAGTTTTTTTATATTTTCTGATTTTTCCAATTTTAATAGAATAGACTTCATTCTATTAAATTTACAAAAATCAGAAAATATAAAAAAGTGAACGTAATCGCATTGGCTTCTGAGCAACTCAATTGACGGGGTGGTTAGGGTTTGCGGATTGATTTTTTGGGGGCTGAAGGGGGTTGGTTTTGGTGTTTTCGAGGTTGTGATTTATTTGAGGGTATCTGGCGAATTAGTGATTTTTAGGTGGATGAAATATTTAAGAGAAGAACACTTTTAATATTTATATTTGATTTTTTTCACATTTTGCTGTTCTGCATTTTAGTTTTAGTATTATCGCAGACGAGGTCTTAATTTTGTCGAATGACAATCTGTGCTAGTTCAGAATTTTGTAAGAAATATTGCGAATTTGCATTTTCTCCAGCGATACAGTTTTTAAAAATTCTAGAGTACCATCGGATATGCCTGAAAGTATTGATCGTTTGCAATATTTTATTTTTTGAAATAAATGCTCTTTTATTCCGGGCAATTTTTTAATTCTCCGCGGATGAGAAATCGCGAATATTTAAATGTCAAACGTTCACGTTGACACATTTGTGTCAGTTTGGACATTCGGAGAATAATTCTTCGCGATATTTTACCAAGTTGAAAATTCTCTGGGACGTGATTTAGTACGAGCGGGCTGCTTTCATTCTTTGCACTTGGCACGTGGCTACGCAACGTTGACAACTATTCAAACGTTCGTGCACGCTTTTGTCGAATTTCGAGTTATCGAGAAGAAACAAGTAACATCGTGAAAATAACGAATATCAACAGCCATTCTTACGTTCCATTTCCTACTTCCAATAAAATTTAAACGCTACAGCAATCACTGGTTACCGGCCCCACTAAATTCAATGTTCCTTCCGAAGTTCAAACGATAATAGGAATTTGTTAATATATTGAATATTAAAATACTATTCTAGAGTATGTTAATTATTATTGAATCTATAATTATATTTAGCTTTTTAGGTTACAACTGCTCAGGTAATTTTGCACTGGGACCATTGTTTTAGGTGGGTTCCTAACCACCGAGGCTATTATATGTTAAGCAGTAATTTAGGAAAAGTTGCCCTCTAACTGCTGTGTTCATTCCGCCAAAAATCTACTGTGTTAGGTGGCTTACGAACCACCTAGACTCTGATATATTACATGAAAAATTAGAAAAATGTCCCTGCCTCCTGTGCTTATTTCGCTTAGAATCTGCGGTTTAGGTGGCTTCCGAACCGCCGAGGCTATGATATATTATATAACAAATTCGAAAAATTCCCTAACTGATATACTCATTTCGCTTAAAATCAACTTTTTTAACTAGCTTATAAATCACTAAGGCTACGATACATTATACATTATAATAAATTTAAAAAAATTTCCTAACTGCTATGCTTACTACGCCTAAAGCCTACTTTTTTAGGTGGCTTCCGAACCACTAAGGCTACAATACATTATATAATAAATTGAAAAAAATTCCCTAACTGCTATGCTTATTTCGCATAAAGCCTACTTTTTAGGTGGCTTCCGAATCACTAAGGCTACGATACGTTATATAATAAATTTAAAAAAATTCTTTAACTGCTATGGTTACTACGCCTAAAGCCTACTTTTTTAGCTGGCTTCCGAATCACTAAGGCTACGATACCTTATATAATAAATTTAAAAAAATTGTTCAAACGATATTTGAAACGCGAGCTCACCGATTGCGAGTTCCCTCTATTCACAATAGCCCCGCGGATGTTTGGTGTATTCGCGGGAAAACGTGACCGCTCGACATTTCACCCACGCGTCAAGCGATTGGACGCGTCATCGAATGACTTTTCGCGGGAAAATTTCTGCACTCGTGACACGGCATTGTAACTCGATGAGCCGTTATGCTCGAAAATTGGCCCGGGATATTTTCGACTTTCCGCCATTTCGCCTACGATCGCGACGGCGATGCGTGTAGGTAGAAAGTCCGCGGCTTCCGTTAAACGAACGAGTCAAGTTCAAGAACGTGAATTCGAACGCTCGTATCTTGCTGTGCAATTGTTTTCTGGCTCCATCGATACTTTCATTGCATTTGCATATTGCGAAGCTTTTCGAATTTTGCACTATTAGATAAATTTATGCTGACTGGAATAGTTTCGGATTTATAGTAAATATTTTCGGGATTTATGAAGACAATAATGCTGTGAAGTTTCCGTCGAAATGAGAGAGATGATAGGAATGTTGGAACCTTTTGATTTTATAAATGACAATGTAGATATTTTGTGCTGTTGCTGCTGTTCTTTATTTTGATATTAACTGACGCAGTTATTTCGCCTGAGACCTCCAATTTCATTTTTTTGTGTTACAAACCATCGAAGCTCTTATACGTATATTCACCCTTTGCACTCCAGTGTCGCCGCAGCGGCGACATTATAATAGAAATTAATAACTCCGCTGTTAGGTAAATCCGGTGTATTTTTATGTTTTTTTATATTATAAAACATAATTTTAAAATGTATACGCACCTTTCTAATGGCAAAGTAAGATTTTCAATATTCCACAGATGTAAATAGTTTTGGAGTAACTTGTAGCTCATAGTAAAAATAACTCGCAGTGCAAAGGGTTAAATGATAATTTAGAACAAATTCCCAAAGACGATGGCAATTTGAACTTTAACCGATCAATCCCTAGTGCGAACTCTTAACTCCATAACTCCTCATCTCCACAATCGCTGCAAATGAAACAATTAACTTCTCTCAATCACCTTACTCTGTTTCATCAAAACTCCCTATGTTATCATAGATATATGAAAAATATTCATCGTCGAAAAAATCATATTAAAGCTAAAAAACAAAACCATAGATATTACAGCAAGCAGGCGTTAAAAGAATCTTAGCCTCTCGGTATTCTATTTATACCAAGTTCCATTGCTCTCACTCGCAACAAACGTGTTTTCAAATCACCGACGCCCTTGGAATATTCAGGGAAACGTAAAATACCTCTGGCAATTCCAATTGGAACGCGGAGGAACGGCGGAGCCGTCGAAAACGCATCGGATTATCGGCTAGGCAGGGCAGCACGACGGACATCTCGTATTCGGAGGCTCGGCTAGACCGGGCTGTCCTTGCATTACGGATATTTCCGTCCAAAGTATTAGACGGTATAAAGGCAGAAGGCCTCCCCTCTGCCATTCTCGGCATGGCCAGACGTTGGCAAACGCTATGTAAAGCACCCGAGCAAACCTTTCTGCCCCTTTTTTGCTTTTTCGTCGTCGCCGGCTGACGCCTCTCTTTTCTCGACAGGTATATGCGCTCTTCTCTTCCTACGCAACCTATTATTGTTCTCACCATTATCATTATTGGTATTGTTGTTGCCCTTGCTGCTGCTGATGCACGAAAAGATGGAGAAATTTGTTATTTATTAAGTTAGCGGCTTGAATATGTAAGCTAATGGTTCCTAAACTTATCAGTCTCTCCGTCCACTTTATAGTTATAAAATCATAGATCGTACATCAGATTAATTTCTTCTAACTGAAGAAATTAGTCGAACTGACTACCCTTAAAATTGGCGATTTCGCAGGATGAAATTTGCAGTGCTACTTTCTGTGAGACATTTGTGAAGAAAGAAATGAGAGGTTCCTCGCAACAAGAGAAGAAAAAGCTAAATTTTCGTGCAGTCGATTCTACGATCGAGCGGTTATCGCGATTATCGAGGTCGACGTTATTTGCGAGATGGTGTTTTGCTCCGAAGAAACACCCAGTTCTTTTTTTTCATAGTCGCGCTACCACGGCAAACGATCTTTTCGTGGAAGGTGCAAACTCAATCGAATCGCGAAGCTCGATCCCCTAAACCTGTTTCGGTTTGCAGTTAAGACGTTAAAGGTTCGTTTCTTGCCGCAAAGATATTCGATTGGCGCGTATAAACGCAGGCCAACCAATAATATCCGTCTATATTTACGTTTCTATATACACAAAGCGGACGAGGAAGGTTTTAATGACTGCGCCCGTCGAGCCTGACCAGCTCCTTTCGTTTTCCTCGTGTCTTTTACCTTTCATCTATTTTTTCTCCTTTCTTCCATTCTCTGCCTTTCACTTTCCCTCTGTTTCCGCCTTCATTTCTTCCTTTCAAGTTGGCTCTCCTACCCTTTCTCCCGTTTTCCTACTTTTCCCTTTATACTCTCCCTTTCATCTCTCTAATTTCGTTCGACGAATTCTTCTCTTCACTTCTTCTTCACGCGGATTTCTTCATTTCTCTTTTCCACATTGTATATGTTATATCTTTCTCTAAACTTACATAAATTATTCGTATCGCGCAATTTTATTTTGCACGGTTAAAAAATTAATCAAAATGAACCTGCCGACGCGAAAAAGAACAAAAAACGTTAGTTTCTATTAGAAAATATAAAGTTTCCTTTCCGCTTGAGAATAGTATCATTCATTCTCTATTAAACCTACGACTTTACCCCTTTGCAGTCCTATGTCTTCATTTTATTTTCTATCGATTTAATATCGACTTTTCAAATTCATAATGACTGTAATATCACCTAAATATCCGTCAGTTCCTATAGTTCCTATATGCTATTATAAAAAAAAAAAGAATAACCAAGTACAGAAAATGTTGTGCAATTAATTTCATTTACCTCGCTACAAAATTGAGAAAATAATTCGGATCGCAAAGGGTTAACCCTTAACACTCGTAAGTCACCTCTGACGTGACAAGAGTACTTTGTCGTTGCGGTCGTATGGCACGTGTGAGGTGACAAAATGAATCGAGTCAAAACTGACTTGAATGTGGAATGTGTGGACAATTGCCTTATCAATTGAACATTAACCGCAGAGTGCTTAACATGTTCAGTAATATAACAGCGCCTTTTTTTAAACAAATTTTAATATTTTGGCCCCAAAAAATGAACAAAGAAAATTTAATGAGTTTTGGATAGTGATAGAGGCAGTGAATTCTTTGAAAAGAATTCTGAAAGTGATTTTGATTCTAGTAATGAGACTAGCAGCGACTCCTTATTACATTCTAAGAAAAGAAAAATTGTTATACCTATACAAAATTTATTAAAGAAAGAAGAAAATGATATGGAAGGAGAAAATGTTGGTGATTGAGATAATGATTGGATTAAAATCGACAGTGACGATGATGATTTATCGATGATGAATTATTTGAAACTCATACATCTGTAATACTCATTCGAAAAATAAATAATTTCTAACGAAAATGTTGTTCTTACAATCTTGAGAATTTTTCGTATATTTACCGAAACCGGCTACAACCTAGTGAGAATCGCGTATGAAAAGATAGCAACCGATAAGGGTTAAAACCAACAGCAGCAATCCGTTCGAAAAACATGCGTATCTCAAACTCTCAAATAAAGGATCTCAGTTTGATCCTCTTTTTGCAAATTTTCCCGCAAGCCATGCAACACATCCTGAAATTCTTTGCCGTCGAAAACCCGTAGGAGGTCCACGCTGCTACAAGCTCGACACGATCCTCGGCAAAAATGCAAAAAACCAGAGCAACGTCATCCGATCGAACGCATTGGTATTCCCGAGGGTAGAGCCACCGTCCAAGAATTAACGATCGCGCGCACCGACGCGTCTGACATATAAAATCGGACTTTTTGAGCAAGCGCAGAAATCGAGAGCCGGCAAAGTGGACCCGCGAACGATAAAGTACATTATCGAACGTAACCGAAGAAACGCTGGAGAAAGGATTCGGCAAGCAGAGCCGAAGGAGACGCAGAAACGACCGTGCAAAAGATGCGAACCGTTTCTCTCACGGATCGGCCGATCGGCAGGCGCTACCACGGAGAGGCGCCGCGGCCTTTATCTTCTTTCGACGTTTCTTTTGCCCTCAGAGTCATTTTCTCTCGGAGCGAGGACATAATCGGCCACGAATTTTAACGACTGCCGCATTTATCGCGATTATTACGGGTCGTCGAGACGGCGAGGCGTTTGAGGGCAGCCTCCTGCCGCTTTCCACTTGACGGCGTTGCGCCTGAAAATTATCGCCTTTTTTTCATCAGACATATTAAAGCACCACCTTGCAGCAATTTCGAGAGGCTGAAACGCGAGATAGGAAATATTTCGGTGAAACAGTCCTTTGCATGGTGAAGAAAAGTCTCGAGAAACTCGACATGTTAAATGTAACCCATGTACAGTTTAAAGCAATATTTATAGTATGGAAATAATTTGGCCGTCTTGTAATTCAATGATATTTTCAATTTAATAGTTTTTAAAGATCTTCAAAATTTCCTATTTCACTTACCGTGTCACTCGTCACTGTTTGCCAAGGGGTTAAAGGTTAACTCCTTTCTGATGTACGGAAGCCGTCAAATTGACGGGTCCGTACATTTTTATAAACATTTCACAAATTTATAAAGACGCAGGAGTAGATATTTCACGTGTACCTTCTAACACACCAATTTCTTCACCCATCAGTTTCTTTCTCGCTTGATGTGTCTCTTTCATATCAATTATTTACAATATTTAAATATAACACACTTAACGCCCGTAGATCTATTGTTAACCCTTTGCGATCCGAATTATTTTGTGAATATTGTCGCAAGCAAAGTGAAATTAATTTTACAACATTTTCCATCGTTGGTTATTCATTTTATTGTAATGCTAGCAATAACTATAGGTACTGATGGGTATTGAGGGGATATTACAAAATCCTTATAAAATTGGAAAGTTGATATTAGAACGTCAAGAAATAAAATAAAGTTCGACATAGGACTGCAAAGGGTATAATAACAAGTATCTACGTGAAACTTATAAGGCCCACGAAAAAAAGTATAACTTGGCCGCTGGTTGGACAAGCCTGCTTCAGAACCTCCATCCGCGGGACTTCTTTTCATCGCCGGACTATACTAGACTCACGGCGTCTTTCCCCTGCGATTTATCGCGGCAATCCGTCGACTCGTACAAGTCGGAGCCTTTTTTTATCGGCTCGGAACAATCGAGCGTAGCAGGGTATCGTAATTATTGCTTATCTGCCTTCGTTTTATCTCGAGTATGCAGGAGGAGGCCTGGAACGGTGGAAAAAGTTGCCGGAGAGAGGAAAAGAGAAAGAGAGCGAGAGAGAGGATCGCGCTCGTCTCGTATGTAAATTTAGCGTGTATAGAAAGATCGGTGGCGCGGCCCATAATCACCGGAGGCCCTCCAGACCGACGGCTTTTTGGTGGAAGGTGTAAACGACTTTACCGGCTACTTAAACCCGTTCCAGATCGATGTGTAAACGACTTGGGCACCGGTCAGTTAAGACATTATCTCGACGGCTCTTTGTAAAAAAGTTGCCGTTACGAAAGCGCCGGCGCGTCGGCCGTCTTTCGTTTCGTCGACGGACTTCAATCGCCTTGCCACGTTCGCCTCTCTTTCTTGCACCTCCTTCGTCGCGAATTCAATCTTGCGATCGTTGCTCGATTCCAGCACGGACCTCGATCGCTTTACGATCTCTTTCTCTCCCTCTCGCTGCGAATAATGAATCGAAGGTATCGATAATGACAATAATTATCGGCCTCGAAACGTTTCGGCGATTCGCTTGGACATTGTGGCTTGTAATGTTTCGTAAATGCCGAGTTTAAATGAATCGCACGTTTCTTCGTGAAATCTGCCGTCTTTGAGACAATTTCTGCCGCGGATTCGTCGGCGAGGTGTTAATTTTTGAGGTGTCTTTCACTCGGGGTGTTTTTAAAATTCTGACGGTTCTTCGGAGTAGTGGTGAGTGCAAAATTCTTGTCTCTCGTCGCTGAAAATCGCGTGGAATAGCAAAAAAGTTCAGTGACCTGTTCTATACATACACGCATAAATACATATTCTGTCGGTACAAAAAAAGTTGCCTTCTATTTAAAAGAATTTAATCATTTTACAATAAAAAACATCTCTCCCGTTTATCATCGCTACGTTAAAAAAAATGAAGACGAAAATTACGATTTGTACCGTGAATTTAATGATACTTCCGGTACGTCGCGGTTCAAATTAATAAGCCGCGACTGATTATAACAGTTTATTTATAAATAACAAAGAATGGCACAAACAGAGTGCGTAAAAAACAAGAAGTACAAATAACGATAACAAATAACACTTAGAACTAATCAAAAATGTGATTGATGAATCTGATTTGAATGATTGAAGTTAAGTGGTGTTGCTTCGAAGTTTGGTGTTAGACTGAGCTCTTCCGAAAAATGAAGGAGTCCTTCGCGAGTAACCATCCCCTCCACCGACCGGTGACGCCCTCAAAAATACGAATTATGCGCCAACGGAAGTGGTGCGGAGTCTATGTAAAATTAACAATTCCCTAGTGAGTTCCGAAGGCGCCCGAAGATTTGGCGGGATCGCTCGGCGTTTCCTTGGATCGGTGGAGGGGGCGGCGGTCCGGGCCCCGGGTGGCACGGGTCAGGTCAACCCTTGTTGGAGGGTTTGCGCGCGCGTGGAAGACGGTAGGATGACTTGTGAGCGCAGGCGAAGGTTTATGATACGGCTATTTCTATTGAGGAAGAGAGAAGTGAGAGTGCAAACTTAATCTTAAGACCTTCACTTCCCTCGATGGTTAAAGACCTGGAGAACACATGTTGATGTTAATTTAGATTTCCTCACAAATAGCTAAGCCGCTCGTACCTTAAACCTATTATTTACGCGGAACCGAACAGCTGCATGCCAGGGAAGTGATTTTGAGCTATTGTAACGAAAAATTGTAAAGAAAGATTAAAGCGAGCATAGAGTAAAAGTAATGAAAACTAACAGGACCTGTGACCCTGTCAGCCTTGAATTCTAAGGTTTCCTGGACATGCATTGTTTGTTTTTAGTAGACGGATTCCACGAAATAATTTAACTCCTGCGCTCGACCCCTTACGGGAACGGTAATTAATAATTAAATGAAACCGAACACGATTCTAAAATCAAGAAGTGAATTTGTTTGTCGGCTAAATTACCAATTGCCATGATAAATTCGCCTAAAACGCATTGTTTTATGAAGCTTCCAAACCTCCGAGATTATAACGCATCAAATAGTAATTCAAGAAAAATCTCTCAGTAACAAAGTATGACAAAAATTTGTTCGCAGTCCCTCTAATCAGAAATCCAAGCAATAAACTCCATTCTCCGTGGAACCTCCGAGAAATTTCACACAAAATTAGAAATCCCAGGCGCGTTAACACCGCCGTGAATTCATGAGTTATCGCTCGGAATTTCGAGACGCGACGCATCCTCGTCTTTTCCATCGTTCCCGGAGCCGAGTAAAAACAAGGCGGATAGGTTTACGAACACGATCGGCACGGTTAACTTTACGTAAGAAGAGAGGCTTTACAACGGCAGCGTTGCATCGCGTATTTCCGGGACGTGCGTGTGCTCCTTCGCGAAGAAGGGAGAGAAAAAGAGGGGAAAAAAAAGGAACGCCTAGGCCGCGATTGAAACGTCGGCTGATTGACTGGCCGATCGATGCGTATGATCGTTTAATCCTCCGGTTGCGCTTCATTCGGAGGGAAAGTTAATGCGAACGGACGCGAAAAAAGAAGAAGATGCACGCAGCATGGCGATGGTAAACGATAAGATTGATACTTTCGCAAGCGGCGCCGGTGCTTTTGCGATTGGCGCGAGGAAATTCGCGATCTTGTCGTTGCTTGTGAGCCACTTTGATGATCCGGCTTTGCGGGCGATTGGGAAAGGGTAATAAATTTAGCGGTGATATTTTTGTTGCTGGTATCGATGTTGCGGAATTATTCGCGAATCTGAGATGAAACGACTTTGATACTGTACTGGTAGTCGGGGAGGTTGGAGTCGTAGGAACGAGATGTTAGGAATTTTGTTTGGAATGGGTCATTTTGCAAGTAGAGAATATCTATTTTGGTAGAAACCATTAGCGAGTTTAGGAGTTGTTGATGTGTGAATTGAAAGTAATACACTTTTCGAGAAAGAAATTGCAGTACCTAGAATTTTCCAAAATAAAAATCGCAGATGGTGGTTGGGGTACCTCGATAAAAAGCTGATTCAAATTGATGAAAATGTATTAGGGAATTCCCACAGATAAAGATAGTTACCAACCATTTAAAATCTTCTCTTTAAAATACTCCAAACTCATCTAAACATCAGATTTTTACAATTTTCATTTAAAGATATTTCAGGTTTCTGTGGAATGATCTATTTCCGGTTTCATAGCCACAGTATTCACAATTGTTTAGTACTCATCGATAAATCGTAGTAGACAACTCGGAATAATTTACAGATTATTCGCAGTTAATTGCAAATAAATCTAGTCCTTCGATCCACGTTGAACTCTCGTCGCGTGGGATATCGCTTGCATTTGCATAGGTGGGACGTGCAAATTACTCGAATCTTGGTAGGTACAGTTATGCGCGAATTGCTGCACGTAATGGCGAATCGTCGAGCGGATTTCGACGGAAGATGGGAGGTGGATATTAAAACTAGAAATCAGTCTCGAATGATGCATTATCCGGCGAGGGTCGAAGTGCCAACCGACCTCATCCGCCCTCTTGGCTGCTGGCAGCACTCCACATTTTCTAGAATGACTCACGATATTCCGATCGAACATTCGGTTTGTCTGTCCTACGATCTGTCCGTGCTCATAACACGAATTACTTTGTTACTTTGTCATTGTTCTGTATTCCGGTTTTGACTGGTATGACAATTTTATTTTGGATACATTAAACAATTTACGACGTTTGAACTTGGTCCCGGTAATTCGGAATTAAAGTTTCGGAATCCTTAACTATCATAGTACTATTCTACTTTATTCCTATTCTATTTGTCGTATAAACTAGCGCAGGAGGAATTCTAATAGAAGGAGGCGATAGGACAGAAATTTTTCTTGAGGACACCATAATTGAAAGTTGCAACACAAGTTTTGTTTTCCGCTGAAAAATTGAAATAGCTCCGCAAGGCAGAAGGTACTGCCAGCGATTCTCAGCGCAACCGTTTCACCCGCGCTAATATTACAATGCGTTGCTTGCTTTACAAGTACATTTATTGCAAGCTTCATATAATACTAGCACGGGTGAAACGGCTTCGTTGAGAATCACTGGCAGGAACTTGTGTCTTGCTGACATATTTTAACTTCTCAGCCGAAGAAAAAGCTCGCGTTGCAAATTTCAGTTATGGGTTCCCCGAGAAAAATGTCTGCTCTATCTTCCTGGGGAAAGCTAACTGAAATTTGCAACACTGAGTCTGCTCTATAAATTTGAGAAACATTTATAAAACAGTAGGAACCCGTCAATTTAACTACTTCCGTAGCTTTAGTGTTAGTATTTCTCTAAAACTGTATTTCCAACCCCGGAAGAAGAAAGCACTAAAAGTCGAAACACGAAACAAAAGTACCATGAAAAATTCCTGAAAGCCAATAATTCAAAGTTGAAAATCAAATCGATATTCTCGAGCATCTCGATTCCCCTCGCGATCCATCTACCTGTAAAATAAATATATACAGAATATTCGAATTGCTGGCACGAATACGCTTCTGATTCCTCGAGATCCTGAAACGTGATCTCATCTTCATGGGCGGATGCGTTGGCCCCGAGGAACTTCCACGCCCCGGAGGATTCCTCGCGCGTGTGCCGCGATGAAAAAGGAAAATCCCGATGATACGAACGAAGCCAGAAACTCGTGCAAACATTTCACTTTGCGGTTCGCCGATGCATGGAAGCATCTCCCCACGATGCGCATGGGAATGGTCGCGCACCGGTTACGCGCGCGATCATTACATTCGCACTTTATATATTTTTATATCGCTCTCCTAACTACCTCGACTCGCTGACACGGCCATTTTCCTCCCACGTGCCGGATTATCCGCAAACAAACAGCAATAATAATATCCGCGCCCTTTTGCGCGACCGCTTCAACGAGACTTTTATTTATCGTGAAACTTTGCTCCTTTCTTCGCGGCCTGTCCTTCCTTCTCTCTTCGCTATTTCTCTTCGCGTTATTGTTCGGTCGTTCGAGAACTTTGAAAGCGGTGGCACTTGGGAATTTGATAAGGAAAACGTGCTGCCACGGAAAATATCGATAGTTGCGCAAATATCGTGGTTGCTGCTGAAATGAATGGCGGACTTGGAGGATCCTGTATTACGAAAGAAAATATGGGGTATCGGAAACGTGGGTGGAAATCGAAGCAGAGAATTTTTTGGAATTTTCACTCGATAGAGGGAAATATTTTCTCCGCGATAAAAAATTTTTTTTGTTCTTGAATTTCCAAATTACAAATATCAACCGAACGCAAAAAATTCTACTACTTTATATATATAAACAGTAGGAAGTAGAATTTTTTTGCGTTCGGTTAATATTTATAATTTGGAAATTCAAGAACAAAAAACATTTTTTATAGCGCAGCAAGTATTTCCCCCTATCGAGTAAAAATTCCAAAAAAATTGCTATATATAAATTCACATTCTAGGGAACTTTCTTCACCATAAAGTAAATCGCTAAACCGCTTCAACATCTCACCATAAAAAGTCGCAGAAATTCCTCCGCATCCCCATCAACCTACCTGTATTTATAAACCCCTCCAATTACCCATCTCACCATACTCTCCCATCCCATCTCCCTCGTTTCTTTTCTCCGCGATCCACCCTCCTATTTTCTCTCCCGAGCCCCGAATCCCCGTTCCGTCGTCGCTCGTTTCACGAAATTTTTCTCCGGAAAACAACGCGACAGGTCGAACGACCGTTTGAAACGTGTCGTCTCTCGCGCCGGAAGAATTTCACACCCACGCGGAAAGAATATTCAGACGAACGGACAAACGGGGCAGTCGGGTAGAGAAAGAAGGAGAGGCGCGGATAAAAATCTGCGCATAAGCGAAGCAATAATTTCTCCGTAACGCGAACACGCTTGATGCTTTACTCGCTCGAAAGTCGAAGGGGAAAGGAGGGTTTGTCTGTCTGTGATCGTCGGATTCGTCGTCTAGCGTCGGTCCTTTCTCGTTAGCGTACTTTACTGGGCCCGTCTGTCGGTGATTACGCGAAATTACCGTGGAAAAAAGTCGTGATTGATAGAGCAACGAGAGAGAGAGAAGAAGGGAGTCAGGAGGAATTTGGATATCGCCCTGCCGCCGCGAGGAATTATGGAAGGCAGCTGGTAGCCGAAGAAATGGAAGAGTTCCGATTCGACGATTTCTTTATTCGCCGATATACGAGGCCACGTGCTCCGTTTTCTCGCGGCTCGAACCTCAGGATGGGAGAGGGAAAGAAAGCTCGGTAAGCTCGAAACGACGCTCATTTCATAAAGCTGTCGTCGGTCGACCGATTCGAGGAGGAACGAACCAGGAGTCAACGGAGACGCCGATCTTGGAGCCTTCCTCGCGCAGACTTCACCGGCGGAAGGGCAAATATTGAGTTAAGGAAAGTGCCGGGGGAAAGCCCTCGTTTTCGCGAGCCGACGACGCGTCTTGCTTGCTCATTCGTCGATCGGTCATTCTCTTTTTAAGAGCCTCCGCGATCGCCGAAAAATCGTTTCAACGCGCCCTCCTCGACGCTCGCACCCGGGAATGTCCCGATGAAGATGGTCCCTGATGGATCTTCGTTTTTCTTCTGGGAAGTTGGGAATTAAATAATAAACGAATCGTACAAAATTAGACGATGCTCGATGGATGGTTCGTCGGGTGAAATCTTTAGGTGAGATTTGAACCGGGATACTTTTCGCGAGTACTATTTCGTCCAGCTAATATCTTTTCGCGGAATGGGCAATTTTCCGTGACGCTAAGTTTCGTAGAATTTTTCTTGATGATTCATAGCATTCATTTTTACGCAAGATTGCAATGCATTCTAGAATTTTAGTTTCACTATCGGTAATCATCATGACCGCTCTGGCGCTGTTATTATACAGGAAGATGATTAGAACCCACGATTAAAATCTCTTTGCTCGGTCTTACTCCAGACGTCCCTCAAACTATGAAACTTTCACAAAACTTCGTCCACGAAGTTGATCATCAAACGCTCTCTATTTATGCTAATTCGTATGTTGCCTTTTGACCCATTGTATAGTCGAGTGGTCGGCAAACTCATTACTCAAAAGAGCCAGAAATCAGTAGCAGGACTGTTACATTTTTTTGAGAGCCAAATTTCTTTTCAAGATGCTGTCAAGAACCACGTTTTTCAGGAGTATGTTTAAACTAGCTACTAAACATGACATACAACCAGATATAATAATAATCTGATTTATTGACAAAGTCTGTTGTGGTCGACTGGCCGAGCCGCACTCAGATCGCTAAAGAGCCGCATGCGGCTCGCGAGCCGCGATTTGCCGACCACTGGTACAGTCCAACAACTGAAAGATGGCTAGAGAGCGGCGAAACCTCTCGTTTTCAATCGCCCATTCCCGCCATTTCGTTTTTGGAATCCCCAAACTCAGCATCCTAAAGTAAACAACTATGCGGAGTGTTTACTTTAGGAGACTGGGTTTGGGAATTCCAAAAACGAAATGGCGAGAACAGGCGGTTGAAAGCGAGAGGTTCCGCCGCTCCCTTTCAGTTGTTCTTTCAGTTGTCGGACTGTAGGTACCGTCCTTGGAAGACTTCAAAGTTTCCAATTCCGTTCGCCGCGTCACGAGTGTCACACGTTGTTGTAGGCCAAGGGGTTAATATATTGCAGCCTCGGTGGTTCAGAACCCAGCTCCAGTCCGACAATTGAAAGTTGACTAGGGAGCGGTGGAGCTTCTCCTTTTCAACCGTCTATTCCCGCCATTTCGTTTGTGGAATTCCCAAACCTAATCTAAAGTAAACACTCCGCTTAGTCGTTTACTTGAAGAGGCAGAGTTTGGGGATTCCAAAAACGAAATGGCGGGGACAGAGGGTTGAAAACGAGAGACACCGCCGTTCCCTAGCCATCTTTCGGTTGTTGGACCGTACAGGAAAGGTCTTCAGCGACGAGCGGGCAAACGGAGCCCGATTGTCTCGCGTCGAACCGTCGAAAAAACGTCCGTCGATAAGGAGGACGGGAGAAGAGGGGTCGGAAATGCCGAGATGCAAAAGATGTCGAGTGAACGAAGCGGAGAAAGAGGACGAAAGGGAGGAAGAGACGGTTGGTAAGCATGTGCCTGGTCCAACTTCCCCTTTCTCTCCTCCCTTCTCGAGCCGCCTGGCAAGCCCGTTAGGCTAACTTGGGAGTTCTATTTGCGTCTTGAGTTCTTACGCCCGACTCCCCCTCGGCCTTCCTCCTCTGCTTTTCCTCTTCGCCATCCCCTCGATGAGGGCCCGCTACCTCTCCCTCTTTCTTCCTCTTTCTCTCTTTCTCTCGTAGCTTCTCTCTTTCTTCCTCTTTCTCTCCCTCTAGCAACGGCCGGTCAGCAACGCGGTCAGACCTACCTAATCTGAATTGCCGATGCTACCGGGCGGAAAACTTGGAAGGATTCCCGAACTTTCCGCCTCTCTTTCGCCGGCTCTGCCCTCGCGATAACTGACGATACCGCGAGACGTTCGTTGAGGATTCAGAAATGGCAAACTATTCGGGATTATCTCTTGTTCGGGTGGACGAACGTTCTGAACGTCGAAGCTGTGAGGATATTTTGAGGACTGGAGGGAGAAGGAGGGTGAGGGAGTCGTGATAATAGGGGTTGATTGGAAAAATTGTCAATAGAGGGTATGGCCTAGTTCTGAAACTCTAGATATTGAATTTAAATATGTTACATGAGATTAGATATCTCCATTGAGAAAAATTCTGACATCGATCGCTGAAATTATCGGCAATTAAGGACTTATAAGCTTCTAAAGTTAACAAGTGAAGAATTAATTAGGGAAAGACGAAAAAATCTGTTAAGCTTCTACCGTCTCTATCGAAACTTATCACTGTAATAGGAAAACTCTGCACACCGAAGTACGATCAATTTTCCAGCGTTACTTATTAACAGGAGAGAAAGAAGAAACAAAGAAGCGTCGTTAGTCACGGTGTGTAATACTCGAGGCTATCTAATTACGCGAAGGTACGTTATTAAGGCAGCAAGCCGATGATCGTCGGATAATAATCTCCTCGTCGATGGAACCCGGAGGACTTGCAATACGTAATTAATTATCCAGTGGAGTTTCCAGAATTTCGCCAGTTTTCTTAATTGGCTAGTTGGTATATCAATCGACGAAGTTATTAACGAAAATCCCGAGAGTATCTCTTACGAGACGGGATGAAAATACGACGTCGATTATATTACAGCAATACCGAGTCTTTATTGCGGCAATAACGCGATATCGAAGGTAACGTCGTTGAAATCCAGTCGCAGCAGTTTGTTGTTGATAAAAATATGTAAACAAGTACAAACATGATTTTACTTACTTATCGTCGATGTACCACGGCGTCTAATAGTCGCAGTTATCGCTACCTGCGTGCCAAGGACGATAATTGCGAGAGGTGTCGGCGAACGATGCCAGTAATGATCTCCTTAACGCCGATACCGGAGAATTTGACGTTCAATTACGTCGACTGGTTTGAAATATCGTGGTTTACTTAAACGCTGCGGAAGATATAATTTAACGTCTTGTACGTGTTTCTTTCAATATCGCGTTAAACATCAATTTTCCGCTCCCGAGCTGAAAATGGAGACTCGTGAAATCGTCCTCTCTCTGTTATCTTTTATGTTATACGTAATTATTTTAAATAAGTACTTTGAAAAAAGAGGGATCAAGCAGCATGGAGTATGATCAATTAAGTCAGCGTTTCTCAAACTGCGGTCCACGGTATGGTAACGGCCCGCGGAAATTTTTTTACTAAAGTCTGTTTAACACGTTGACTGCCATGGGGGTCACCGGTGACCGGCGCTATTGAATTCAATGGAACTTCATATGACATTTAAATCGCAGTATTTACGAATTTTGTAATATATTCAACATTTGAATATTGGCGTTAAAAAGATAAAGTTTTGTTGAATATATATCCATCTGTGTCTTTGAGGTTTCTGCTTTATAAAGATGTGATTTTAATAGATAAAGTTTGACTTCAATAGAAATTATGAAACAAGCGAAATGTCGGTGGTGTTCAACGTGTTAAAATGCATAATCTGATTTTTTGTTAAACCATTTAACAAAAATTAAAATTAGCTATATAACACTAGGTTTACCGGGCGGCTCATTTCGACCCATTTCGAACTTCGTGGGGGAAATTTTAGAAACCGCCCGCATTTTTTTATGCCACTTGTACTGACTTTTATCCATTCAACGGGACGAGTATACATAGAAATTAATTTTTTTCAAAGCCTTCTAATTTTGAAATTCTGTGTGTCGCACACCTATTGTCCCGTGTCAGTAAATATAGGTACATAAGAAATCTCGGTAAACCTAGTGTTAAATAATATGATACATGTGTTTTACGTAAAAAAATCTGGGAGACGCTGAGTTAATAAATTTGTATATAATAAGATGTGAAATATCTACTGTGCCTCTCCTCTATAAATTTGAAAATTTCTTATAACAAGAAACAGACTCCGTCGACATGACGACTTCCGCTGATCTAACGTTAAACGATCCAATTTTCCGCAAATTTATTCCAACGCGTTAATCGAGAAGCGGCGTCGTCGATGGCGATTAACTTGGAATCGAAGGAGCTCGAAGTTTTCGCGAAACCGACGAATCGCAACCGGTTCTTTTCTGCCGTTGCGAAATGACCGGTCCGAAAGTAGCCTCGGCAGAAGCCGGCACTAAGTAGCAGTGGCATAACTCATCTGGAGTAAAACGAAATGAGAATAGATTCGTCATGCTCCGCGTTTCAACGGCCGCGAAACACGGTTGCTGGCTCTCGTTGCTGATCTTCGCTCTGCTTCCGCGAAATCCTCGCGCAACGACGCGACGTGGGTCAGTGGTTCTTAACGCGATGAACGTTCAGACGACTTCAGAGAATTTTCACGTAGATTTAGAATCATTGTATCAACCAAAATCTTTCATCTTGAATGGGAGTGGATAAAAAAATTCTAACTTGGTACAACAAAACCCCTGTAAATCCTCAAAACTTGGTTTCCACATTGCGCGGAGCAAGAACTGCGACAATCGTCCTGTAAGGTGATACTTTTAGAATAAAATTTCCATATAACGCCATACTTTTGGAATAAGATTTCCATATAACGCGATACTTTTGGAATAAGATTTCCATATAACGCCATGCGAATTAAGCTGATTTGCACAGTTTCCACTAAAGGGTTTCTTATCATCCGGTTTTCATGTAACTTGGGACGAATTAACCGCATCATAGAAGGATTGACCGTAACACTATCAAGTTTCAGGGCTTTCCGGTGGCTTCGCGTGATTCTATAAAATTTAGGCGTAGCTTCGGGTGAATTCGGATCCCTTCGCGTAAATTTTCGTTTGCCCCGAGTACTATCGGTTCTTTCGTGTATCCTCGGACATTTCTTCCGCGTGTTCGCTGAACTTCGCGAGGCATCGTGCAATTTCCGCGTATCTTCGGATACTTTCGTCCAATTCACCGGCAGCAGTGGCTTAAGCCTCTGGTAAAGACGTAAGAACCACTGGCATGGATGGTTCTCCGGAGAATATGCACCTACGCGGTCTCATACGTGCGTGCCTGCCGACATTACGCATTACGCAATTGCGCTGCACTTCGTGCTGCCTTTGAAAAAGTGCATACGACCTCATCGTCCGACATCTTCTTCGAGACGAGATACGCGATGCATTCGCAAAATGCAGCGTTTCCTCGCGCATGATTATTTACGCGGGATGATAACGAGGTGGACCTTACGTGCCGTTGTGTCGCTTTGATCAGAGACGCAGGATAATGGCTTCGCTGACATTCGACAGACATCGTGCATTTTCCTGTCTTCGATAGTTCAAATCATTGATACGTTCGTTTCGATCATGAATTGCGAACTTGTCGGATCATCTGTCGACAATGCTGCGTCTTCTTCGTGCAAACATCCACCTCTGTATTCTCTACGAGCTTCAGAATCTGCGAAGGTTAGAGCAGCAAGAATGTCGTATTCAAAAAAAGTAAGAAATTTCTGTTTTTGCATGTCCCTGCACCGATAATTGGAGAATTCGTTTCGTCGTGGTTTTGTCGCACGAGTAACGGACTCGCAATTCATTCGCGGTCGTTTGACCTCTCTTTCTCTCTCAATGGCAAATCCACACGTCGATAAATTGAATTTCGCCGATGTTAAATGACGGTACAAGCACTAAACGGAATAACAAGCAGATTTCCGTCAGCCGGTTTCGTTCTCGGGGACATTGGCAGCCTCCGCGTTATTATTTTAACGCGAATGTTCTGGCGATCCTCACCAAGATAAATAACAATGCTTACGTAACGGGCATGTAATGTTTGGGCTTCAAGGATACGTGTAGTGCCTGCTCCGAAATACTGTATTTGCGAATAACAGACTCCTGCGTGATCTATATGCGTTTCGAAGGACCTGTTGTATAGTTATGTTGGATATGAAGTCGAAAGCTTGGATTTTCAATTGATAGATCCGACTTTAAATCCCCGGGAGTTCGAGGAAATTTTTAGAAAATTTTTATTCAACGCGTCATAGTGTCATTGGCTCGATATTCGTCCAAAACAGTAGATTCTAGGCGATGTGACCGTGGTACTTGAAGCCGAAGTGCGGAACAATAACAATAACAGCTAGAGGGCAATATGGTGCGTCTGGAGTTATAGGCTCGGACTTCTCAATTACTGGGTCGAGTTCAAGTACCTCTCACCTATAAAAGATTTGTTCTAAATTATTATATAATGTGTCTTAGTGTCATTGGTTCGAAATTCGTCGAAAGCAGTAGATTTCGGGTGATGTGACCGTGGCAGTTGAAGCCGTAGTGCGGAACAATAACAATAACAGCTAGAGGGCAATATGATGCGTCTGGCGCTATAAGGCTCGGACTTCCATATTAGTGGGTTGAGTTGAAGTACTTCTCACCTATGGGAGAATTTTTAGTAAATTATTATTTAATATTAATTATAATTAGACTGTCCCTATGCCCATATAAATATGTAGCTCTTAAGTCAACAATAACAGATGCTGGGCTGCGCTGTGGGTATGGAGTTAAAATTCCGATTAACTCTCCCCCACCTTACTGAGATTTTTCTTAAATTATTATTTAACCTGCATCCTCTCCTTAAGCAAATCGTACTAAAGTCCGTAGGGTATTTTCCGATCCGTAATGTACTTTATATTAAAGAAACAACGTTTTTCTACCTTCCCGCAATTTTTATCAAAATTTGTCTCGATTTTGGTCAAATTCAAACTCGACTTGCGTCGAAGAAGATCCAAGGGGCGGATGAAGGTTCATATATAACAGCCTCAGAGTCTCAAAATTCAGCTAAAACTTTAGCTTCTGTGCAAAACGACTTTAACAGTTAACGACATGCAAAATGGTTCTCTGACATTTATTGACTTTCGCTTGTATTTTGTTTCAGGTAAGGAAGCTTCTGTCTGTTCACTTCCACGGGCAGAGTGTGCTGGTTTGTGGTAAATATAAACATTCTTTCGTTCAGCGGATTCTGTGATCCGCTTTATTTACATTGTCGTCAATGTTTTTCTGAATACAAGCTTACGTTGTTGTAAGATATGCTGAATGACGTTGTTAGTTTATAAGATATTTTGTCGCTTTTGCGACAACTGTAGCGGAAGTACTTAGAAACTAAGTATCTGCATACTCGACATATTCCTCCACAAAGATCCTTAATATTCTGAACTTTAATTATAAACATGATAATTAATTAGCGATCGCAACTGCCATTCGATTAGGAGCCAGAAGAAGATTAAATTTAAGTGTTTACTTTTTAAGGGCGACTCCCAATTTCATCTTCAACCACTCAGGTGCAAGAAACACCACCACCGCTATTTTATTAATATTATTTCTCAATTCATCTCCCTTATCAATTAGCGTAGAAAAATAACCCATATTTTAATCAGACTTATTCATTAATTTATCCTATCAACAGACAGAAATTTAAAACTACCTTACCAGTCCCTCAAATTATCACCGATAACTAATAATTTCCACTTTTACCAAAATGACCGATCGTAAAAATATTAATTACGCTTTTCTTTCCGATGAAACCCTGTAATTAATATTCGTAATATCAGAATATTACGTCTATATTCGCTCTCCTTCGACATCCAACAAACGAAAATTTAAAACTACCTTACCAGTCCCTCAAATTATCACCGATAACTAATAATTCCCACTTTTACCAAAATTACCGATCGTAAAAATATTACTTACACTTTTTTCCGAAGAAACCGTGTAATTAATATTTATAGTATCAAAATATTACGTCCATATTCGCTCTCCTTCGACATCCAACAAACAAAATTCGCCTCCAACACAGACATATTCGTTTGAAAAATTTCTTTTACCCGTAAAATTTCGATGATCTCTTCCAATGGGACAACAATCGACGTGATGATTCTCGATGATTTGCTAGGACAATAAAAAAGGAGACAGGGTGACGACACTAAGGTCCGCGTAGCAAGTTAGAAAGGTGCATCCTTGGATGCGGTTGGCGCGCCGGGCGGCGGGAGAAAACCGCAAACTGTCCGAGGGAGGAATTTCTTGAAATTGAGGCGATCCTGCCGAAGGTCCTTGAGCGTGGAATAGAGAAAAACCGCGACCCTATAATCGCTAAGGCCAGGAATGCTAATTCCGCGATGCTTCGGCCGTGAACGGTGCGTCCGCCGACCCGAGGATAGAGGAAGAAAATAATCGGGGCAATTGAGGGAACGTTCTAGAATCATTTTCGCGACGAATCGTCGGTTTGTTTGACGGATAAATACTTCTGTCGTATCAATTTTAAATAACCTTTGTTGAATCACCATCACCATTGCCCTTTTCACGCACAAATACCTCTTCCAAGGAGTTTGCCTGCGATCATTATAAAATCAACAAATTATTGCCAATATTTATTTCTGTTAATATTGTGTAATTTCTGTGGCCATTTGGCTGGAGGCTCGCAGCTTTAGATGGATTATGAATTTTCAATGTTACAATATATCGGATAATTGAGGAAAGAAGTATTAGAGATGACGGATATTTGTCCTCAGCACATTTGTAGGTCCAGTCACTTTTGGATCGTTTTCATTAATTATTTCGTACATTGTAACCTCGATAGTTTGAAATACACTTAAAGCTGTAGATCTAAAGAAAAATGGTCATCGGAAATAAATATCGACAATAATTTCTTTATTTCATAAGTACTGCAGGGAAACTTATATTCACAAAGTTTATATTATATTCGCAAATTCATAAGGTTCCTTAATAAATATTTTTGCCTACACATCCATACGTCAAAATCTGAATAGATACCATCACTTTGAAGTCCCAGTCAGTTTTTCCATAAAGTTCATTTCCACGCGCTTCCACGAACGCATATGTGACCCCATAAGCCACGATAAGTTTCCTTGTGCACAGATATCTGAGCATAGCAATCAAAGAAATAAGTATTTGATAAAACGACGTCGTTTAATGGCCCTCGAATTGGCACGAAATTGCGCCACTATATAAAGCAATCGTTTACGGAAGGATCAAGAAGTGTGTCGCGAATTTCAATTGTGCGAAACCGGATGGCGTCCTTCGAGCACCGTCAAACGGCGAGCTCGTAAATAATCAAACGGTGGCAACTGTTTGCAGATTCCCCCGAACGTACTCGTGGTTTTCTTTGACGTTTATCGCGATATACGTTGCCGCGATTTGATAGTTTATTACATGACGTGGCAACCATCCATCCTCCGGATATTTTCATTTCACGTTGTACTACTTAACGCTCCGATATAACTTGCCGTGACGATATTTATAGGGAACACCAAGGAGGTAAATTCGATGCCATCGAACGAGTCTCCGGTTTCTACGTTTCCAATCCACGTTATTTAAGATCGATCCTTTTATCCCTCCTGTGCCAAACGAATTGCCTTCGTGTATTTCTGTCTTTCGATTTCACCCGCTTCTATCTGCTTCTATTATTTATTCCTTCTCGATATTTTGGATGTTGCGAGTACGATTTACCGTTTCGTCGATGACCTAAAGTCTCAGGTGTTCAATTTTAAGGTTCGACTCCAACCCTGTATAAGTTTTTATTTTGCTGGTACAAAGTTACAGACTGGCTTTATCTATTACGAAGGATTAAATAAGGGGTGGCTAGAATACACCTTTAAAAAATTAATTACACCTTTATACACCTTTATACACATTTATACACCTTTAAGAAGTTAATTACACATTTTCTATCATTGGTTATTCATTATTTTTAATGATGGCAATCACTATAGCAACTGACGGTTATTTAGGTGATATCAGTAATCATTATGAAATAAGAAAGTCGATAGTAAATTGTTAGCAAATGAAATTAAGTGAGAAGCTACGTTGAGTATAGCTCGACTTCTCTCGATCGATCTCTTTCTTTCGTGTTCGATTTCTTTTGTGATTGTCTCCGCAATAATTAAAAATTAAATTGCTAAAATAAAAATATGTTAGTAACTCCTGATATATTTTAGAATTTCACGCAATATTAATAACATAGAAATAATATTATCGTGTCGTGTTCCACTGATATTTTCAATATTAATTTTTGCTTCAAAATTTCACTCCTTGTTGTAGGGCAAAGGGTTAAACTGATAATTTAAAATTGTTCAATAGCATTTCGTCGTACAGACCTTTTGACTGATAATTTTTACAACTTCAATTTTTCTGATGTGAGTTAATTTTCTTCACCAAGAGCCTGGTTCCAGATAGTAAGTCAAAAGGTCAATAGGTTAAAATACGTCTCGTTTTCAATTTGTGCAACGGATGCACTTAATTTTCATCAAACGTCCAAACACCTTTTGGGTCCCTTTGGTGCGAGAGGTCGCAAGAGCGGAAGGGGTTAATTGCGAAAGCTCGTTTCCCAAAGCAAAAGGTTCTTATTTTGGTATCGGTAACGGGACTTGTCGAAGCCTGGTTCTCCATGGTACTCAGGAGACACGGAGGAGCTCGTCCAGGAACTATTAGGTCGGTAACTGGCAGCTTTAAAATCGAGTGACACTTTCTATTTCGGTGAACGTTGCGCCGTGCGCCGTGTTTGTTGACAACTTCACGAATGCCTCTTTTTATTTGAGCATTCTAGCGGCACGTGGGCGGATAGACGAGGCGATAAGGTTTGTCAAAGTCGTCGGAAGGGTTTTTCTCTGACTCCTCGTGAAAAGAGTTCGGTGGTATGGAAAGAGAGAGCGTGGAGGGAAGGTGAAGGATAACAGACGTGACTCTTCTCATTCATTATTTTCTACTCTCGAGGGGAATCCGTCGACCCGATTCTTTCTCATTCCGACGGCACTTCCGAGTAGGAGGCTATTTTTAATCGACGTTAACTCGATGCGAATCAACGGTATCCAATTTGTCGGTGGACCATTCAATCGCTACTAAAATTCTACGCTATAAATGAGCCGCTTATTTTAAAAGTGGCAGGAATCGGCTTCCGTAATTAACAATAGTTATTCAATTATTTATACTGAGGAAAGAAATAAAGAAAGTCAGAGGGCACTTCCGAGTTGAAGTCTATTTTTAATCGACGTTAATTCGATGCAAATCAACAGTATCCAATTTGTCGGTGGACCATTCGATCGCTAGTGAAATTCTACTGTATAAATGAGTCGCTTGTTTTAAAAGTGGTAGAAATCGACTTCCGTAATTAAAAATGGTTATTCTATTATTTGTACTGAGAAAAGAAAAGGAATAAAGACAGTCCAACGATACAAGAATTTTTATCGCGTCTATCCGTCATTTTTCTAATCGAATAATTTCTGAGCTACGGAGAACTCGTAAATAATAATAATATCAACTTGATAATACATGAATTACAATTGTGAGACACAGGAATTTTACGAAATATGAGCAGAATCGGAATTCGATCGACGAAACATCGAAGCCCGATGGGCGAAGAGCAGTTCCCGATAAGCGATTTTTGATGTACCGCATATAGCACTGGCACAAATCTTCTCTTCCTTTCTATTCGCGTTTCTGTCACTGGTTATGCAACCAATCCCCAAACGGGGTTTGCACTACCAAACATCCGAGGCACGTTGCACCTCGGACATTCCTAACACCCGGTATGGCGTCCAGCTTTTAAGTTTACCGCTCTCGACCTTAAGCGCGCTTACGAAAATCCTTTGGCTGAATGTCTTCCAAACTGCAAATCTTCCCTTTTTACTTAGAACATCTTAAAGCATTATTATCTTCCTGTTTCTGCAAGGCTAACTTAGTATTTGTCGCCGGGTTATAATACCTTTGTGATTATTAATGTTCAATCTTGCGAAAAGATGCGATAACCGTCAATAAAAGAAAATCACTCCTCAATCACCTTAGGGAATATTTATTTTATACTATTATTTGATACATTATTGGTTCAGTAGTTCAGAAGCCGCTTGAAACACTATGTGTTGGGCGAAACCACTATAGAATTTGAGGATCTATGGGGTGGGAGATAAGGGGGTACAAGCTGGGACTTGTAATTAGTGTGCACGAGTTCTAATCGTGCTCAGATACCTCTGAAAAATTCTTTCTAAGTTATTTAATAATATGTGATATTCTCAGTGGTTCGGAAGCCACTTAAAACAGTAGGTCTTAGGTGAAATTACCGTAGAAGTTGAGGACTAGGGTGAGTAAGAAGGTACAGCCTCGACTCGACATCAGTGTGCTCGAGTTCAAATCCTCTAATATATTATATTAATTTTATATTATTAGATTAGTATAACATAGCATTGGTAGTTTGGAACCCACTTAAAGTAGTAGGTCCTAGCCGAGCTAGCCATAGAAGTTGAGGATCTATGGGGGGTAAGAAGCTACAGGCTCGAAACCCCCATTAGCGGGCTCCAATTCCAATCGTGGTCAGTCACATTAGAAAACTTCTTGCCAATTTATTATATTAGTACGCAATATCGTTGATGGTTTAGAGTCCGCCTAAAACAATAGGTTCTAGGTCAAATGACCACAGAAGTTGAGAATCTATAGAAAGAAACAAAGTAAAAAAGCAGAGTCACAGTCAGTCGGCCCGAGTCCAAAACCCTCCCCGTAACCTCTGTTACATTTTTGCAAAATTATTATATTAGCATGCCATAGCATCGGCAGGTTGGAATCCAACTGGAACAGTACGTCCTAGAAAAATCATCATAGCCGAAAGAAGCACAGAAAAAGCTTGCAAGTGGTGCTCGAAAAGCGGTATAAATATTTCGCGATGTCTACAAACGGGGCTGGCCTAATCGGAGGAGCGTGGTCGTTGGCAGAAATGAGCTTATTAAGCTCGAGCCACACCTGAACGTTGCGGATCAAAGCTCGAGAGCACGGTTTAATAAGGACGGTATTAATACTCACGGCGTTTCCTGGCGCGGAATATCATTCCACCGCGTATCTCGGACGTGCGAGTAACGATCGTTGCTCGGCGTTAATGATTTTCGATTGATCAACTGCTCGTACGAAAAGAAAAGAAAAGGTCTGATATTACGGAAATGATTATGGGTCGTTGAATTTTTACTGTTTTTTTTGTGCAGTTTGATTGAAAATGGAAAGAAGGTTGATATCTATCGAAGGTAAATTTCGAGAGGAAATTATTTCGGCTGTTCGAGTAAGACGATGAGAATCAGGTTTCTGTGTTTGGGAAGGTAAATTTATATTTAGAAGATGGGTATTTAATTATTTGTGGTTAAAATTAACGAGTTGTTGAATTTGTTGTTTTTTATGCAGTCTGATTGGAAATAGAGGAAAGGAATTGGCACTTGCAGGGTACATTTTAAAGGAATTAGAGGTAGGTTTCAAGAGGAAATTGTTTCGTCTGTTTGGCTAGAACGATGGGAATTCAGCTTGTGTGCTTCAGCGGATAGATATATATACTTAGCAGATAGATACTTAAGGGTTTGCGGTTGAACTTAGCTTTTCAATCGCTCGTCAGTAGATTGAAATCGATTCAGTAGAAGTTCCATTGATGCGTTCTTTTTTCTTCAGAGACGGCAATAAGTACAGGTAATGAGAAGTACTTTCGGTATAATACAGGAGTTAAACGTGCCATGAAATTGCGAAATTGCAAGTTGAAATTAGTTGGATACAAAACTGACTACAAAATCGATAAGAAACTTTCCAGGAATTCCCGCAACTTTCACGATATTCCCCGTAAAATCGAGAAGCTCACGAGCCTCTCGGTTCGGCGATTACCGTCGATATTCTCCGGGTGTCGGCCTAAAAAGAAAGAAAATTACTCTCATAAAGCAAATTAAACGCGAATTTGTGTGTTAAACGATGCCTCCGGTCTTCCCGCTCTGTTCCATGTATTTTGCAATATACCCTACCGATCGACCATTTTTAACGCGTTCGCGCGATCAAAATTAACCTTTTTACGTTGCTCGATCCGCGAGTAAAGCGAGAAAAAAGCCACGTCTTGCTGCAAAACGAACCAAAGGAGAAAAAGAGAGGAGGACAATGTGAAAGAAGAAAAGGGAGGAGAGAGAGAGAAGAGAAAGGTAGGAGGAAAGAGCGTTTAATTTTCGGGCGAAAAGGGGGCGCGGTGTATTACCAGGCTGGCTTGAAATAATGAACCGCGAGGAGTCAGCGAATTTTCAAGAGAGCGTCGGCTCAATCAGCCGGCATAATGCCGACACACGGACGTCATTAGTCGACCGTTGGAATATTAATTACCTGGCCAGGTAGCCCGCCCTTATCGCTCCCTTTTACCGGCCGCTATCGACCTCCTGTTAGATTCGATTGACATAATTATTAAACATGCTCGAGTCAGGCTCGCGCTTTCGACTCGAACCTTTCGTACTTTGTACTCGGAAACCCGCGCTGTTTGCCTTTTTCCTTACTTTTCTTCGAAACTCTCGCGACTTTGGCACCGGTTAAGTGAACGTGTAATACGAGCAGGTGAATCATGAGACAGGTATTTCGGATGTTGCTACGAATTCTGGCGAATAACTTTCTTGTTTAGATCGAGAAACTTAAAGAAAGAGCGAGTTGATCCAACTCTTTGTCTTTGAATTTTTCATTCTAGTAAGACTTCTTTTCGATAGAACCGTTGCTTTGGAATACTCATAAATTCCATGAAAATTGTGCGACGTGGGTGCAAAAGAATTTTCATTATTTTTGAGCGAAAAGGGAATAGGAAAGATAGCATGACGTTAAGTAGAGCAAGGTCGCATGGTCAGACGCGCGTTGATGACCCGATAATTCGAGCTTCTAGGAAAATAAATGCAGCGAATGTTAATTTTAAGTGCAATTCACTTCAAAGGAGGCATTATAGACTAGAGAGGGTTAGAATAAAGCGTGTTTGGATTTGGAGAATTGAGTTTAACGTTGATCAAATTGGACGGAAAAGAACTCTCTTGTTTCAGAGTGGTCGGCCTGCGTCGACTTTCTCGCTTCAGGAAATCAAAGTTCTATTAAAATCACATTTTTACCGATTTAGAAGATTACAAACAAAAACTGTTGCATATTCCAGAATAGATTACTTATTTTACACTAGAATCATTATTCTTATTTCTGACCTCAGCTATCGGTAGCCATCGAGCAAAAACTTACAGTTGCCTTTTTTTAATTTACTTTGTAACTGAATATTTTCCATCGGACGATGAAAGGAGTTTCTGATTAGTATTTTACTACCATATTCCTTAAGGAACTCATAAATATTATTATTTAAAAGCCGCAAGAAACTTCATCCAATTCTGTAACACTGTTCGCCAACAACCCCCGCGAAGTTGAACGTTTAAATGCGTTGGCAATTTCGCCGATATCCTCATTAGGACAGTGTACATCTTTAGTTAAGATCTTTGACGTTAATTGAACCACTTAACAGCGGCAAAGAGACGATATTTGAGACACGTTTTAAGCAAAACGTGTCTCCTCCGGTCGTACCGGTTTCGCGAACGAAACGAGCATAATGCGCGCACTTTTGCTCCACTTTTGCGTCTCTCGGGGACAAACGAGCAATGGTGTAGCGTCTTCGTCTTCGTCGTCGTCGTTGTGATAATTATAACGGGAGGTCGTTTATTTCGGTTATTTACTCTGGGCGTATCCGAAACGCTTGTCATTGCCTCCCACGATTTTGTTTACCTCTTCGAGCCATTGTTAGGATTATATCCATGACAAATGAGGCGGGTGTTGTAACGGCGTTCACCGTGCAAAAATCTGCCTTCCTATTTATACAATGAATCGAAAGACGAGGTTGAAACAGTACATGCTCCCTCGTCATTCCTCCATTTTCGATGTTACTCTGCTCCTAGCTTTCTCTTTCGTCGACTTATAAAACTAAAAGTTGCGAATATTAATTGTCAAAATACATTGAACGCTGCAGTAAAAGGATTTTCCACGGTTTCGGGAAAGAAAACAAAATAAAATGGAATTTGCTGGGGGTGTATGATGGGTTAGAATTCCTCTCACCTCTGTTATTTCCTTCTAATTATTATCTAGCAATGTATCATAGTCATCATGGTTCACAAACCGGTCAAAATTGTAGCTTCCAAGCGAAGTAATTATTGCTAAATACAACATGCAAGACAACAATAACGACATTCTTGACTCTAGAAGTTAGAGCGACAATTCCAGTAGATTCTTTGTACCCCACAATTCAAATCTAGCTGCTCGTCACCTCTGAGAATTTTCCTCTCAATTGTTATCTATTACTGTATCATAGTCGTCGTGCTCAGAAGCCACCCAAAACCAGACAAATTAATTACAGTAGCTAAATACAAAATGCACAACAATTATAGCAACATTACTGCTTCTAAATGTTAGAGTAACAGTGCAGTAGAGTCATTGTAGCCCAATTAATCGACCCGAGTTCAAATCCCCGTCAGCTCTGAGAAATTTCTTGTCAATTAACATTTATTAATATCATTTACCCCGGTGATTCGGAGGTCTTCTAAAAATTGACCTTCTGGACAAAATGCCAATAGCAGTTAAAGCTAGAAAAGACGAAATAAAAGAAGGAAGGTGAAATAAAGAAGGAGGAAAGAGTGGTAAATAATCGGAGGCAGTTTTGAAATAGAAAATCAGCTTACGAGACGTGGAACACGTTGGCAGATCGATGCGCAACGCGTTCGCCGTACTTGGTCCTAAACTGCTACTGCCAACTTCGTAGATAGCTCGATGACTCGTTCCTTTTCTATTAGATCTTAGCCTGAAAATAAATCTCCCGCCGAATGATCGATCATCGTCGTGCAAACGCTCCGCTGGTGATTTTAACGTCGACCTTCGATGCTAGAAAATTCGTGTCGTCTCTGATCCTCGATCAGCAAAAACAATTAGGTTCGAAAATATTAGACTTTATGCCCGGGACATTTCCCAGGTGAGTTCAAACATAAGTGCAAACTATCTGCACGATAAATCGTAGCACATTGAAATTTCGCCATCGAAGCCCAAAATTTGGAAGAAATTCAGTCTTTGTGCCACTCTGAAGAAATACGTCTTACTATGTACGTATTCCCCTGAAACTTTACCTTAGAATGTTTAGCTTTGAATATTGTACGCTCGTTATTATCAGAATCGTATCGACGCTAATTAGATAATTAGAAAACTCGAGAAAATTAATCCAAGCATTAGTCATTTCAAAACTAAATCCCCGAAAATTCGGTATGTCAAAGCCCAATCACAATAGCACCGATACGAATTAGATAATTAGCAAACTGGAGAAGATTAATCCAAGCATTAATTTTTTCAAAACGACATCCCCTAAAAATTCGGTGTGTCAAGGCCCAATCACAATTGCACCGATACTAATTAGATAATTAGCAAACTGGAGAAGATTAATCCAAGCATTAATTTTTTCAAAACGAAATCCCCCGAAAAGTCGGTATGTCAAACCCCAATCACAATAGCACCGATACTAATTAGATAATTAGCAAACTGAAGAAGATTAATCGAGGCATTAACCTTTTCAAAACGAAATCCCCCAAAAATTCGGTGTGTCGAGGCCCAATCACAATTGCACTGATGCTAATTAAATAATTAGCATACTCCAGAAGATTAATTGAAGCATTAACCTTTTTAAAACTAAATCCCCCAAAAATTCGGTGTGTCAAAGTCCAATCACAATTGCACCGATACTTATTAGATAATTAGCAAACCTGGAGATGATTAGTCGAAGCATTAACCATTTCAAAACTAAATCCCCCGAAAATGCGGTGTGTCAAAGCCCAAAGGACCATCGACTCCCCACAATCCCCGAATAACCGAGCCAAGTACTTGAACGTTCCCGGTGGGTGACGAAAGTCGTCAAAATTCAGCGAGGAATTTAACGAAAGCCGACGGACAGGGGAGAGTTATACACCCGACGCTCGTTAGCGATTATTATGAGTGTAGCTGAATCATCGTCGTCGTATATATCGAACGTTGGTTGCAAGAGGAACGGCCAGTTTACGATCGTCAGGGATCGAACAATGAATAAGAAAGAGACGAGTACCGGACCGTGAGATACGCCGGTAATAAGCCGGGCGGGGTTCATTAAGTGCATTGTTGTATCCGAGGCAAACTCTTTCCCTCTCCCTTCCTCTCTCTACCTTCTCTTTCTCTCTCCGTTTCTCTCTTCTCGCCGGTTCTCTTTTCGTCTCCTTTTCTCCTGAAAGCACGGCAATGTTAAGCTCTCCGTTCCTCTCTTTCGCAGAGCCTTTGACCGATCGTACCCCACACAGATCGATCGAAAAGAAGCCGCGATACACGAGCGGCAGAGGCGAAAGGGGGTGAAGGGAGAGGGTAGCCGAGGCCCCCTCTTGTCTTTTATTTATCTTCTCTCATCCTCCGTCCTCGACACGATGAAAGGGACGTGCGGAAATTTTGAGTGGCCCATCCGACACAAAGCGGCCCTGCTCTCCTCGGCGTAAAAGGAAATTTTTATCCACTCATCCTGATTTAGTGAATATAGCGGAACGTGTTACGGGACTGAGAAGAAAGTCGCGCTTTTCCCGTAGATAATTGCCATTTATATGTTTTCTCGCTGGATTTAATTGTGGAGTGGTTGCTATTGTATTTTGGCGATAATAGGAAAGGATTTTCAGATGTTTGGAAATATTCGAATTTGTGATTAGCACGCTAAGAGAAATCGGAGAATGGGAGGGTTTGGAAGAAGGTGATGTTTTTTTGGGGTTAAATCAACCCCTTTCATAGTTAGGCTCAAAAGTGAAGGGTCGTAGGCCTAATCTTGAAGGGTCCAGCGTACGAGGAACGATTTGGCAAATTTTTATTCCAGGAATTTCATTCTTAACTGTGACACACGCAGTTACAAAATAATATCAGAAATGGGGAGATTATATAGAAGAAACATTAATTAACAAGTTGAATGCCACCGGTATTCCGCTAGTTTCTTCATTTCTACCGAAGTGAAACTTTTTCTATTAAAATCACATCTTTGCAAAGCAGAAACCTCAAAGACACAGATGGATATCTATTCAGCAGAACTTTATCTTTTTAACGCCAATATTTAAATATTGAATATATTACAAAATTCGTAAATATTGCAATTTAAAGGTCATATGAAATTTCATTGAATTCAATAGCGCCGGTCACCGGTGACCCCGATGACATTCAACGTGTTGACACTAAACCTACCAAGCCGGTCAAAATGATCGATTCCTAATTATTTCTAAAAATTATATAAATTGATAGAGTAGCCATGAAGTAAATATTCCACTTCTACCTTATAAAATGTAAATTACTTAATTAATCATCTTCTTCACCTCTTGATTTCTCTTTTTCCAAAGTAGTTATTAGTATATCTAAATTTTAGTACATACAGCGTCGGTAGTTTTAGTGTTAATACCCGATACCAGCAAATATCGATACCTAGGAAACAGTTTCTCCAAAGTGAGCCCTAATGTCTAGTGCACTGTCCTAATTACTAATATCGGATGCGAGGAGACATCGATGCAGAGAAAATATGTCGGGCAGGCTACGATACCAAGGAAATAGTTGCACCAAAGTAGACCCTAATGGCTAGTATACTGCCCTAATTGCTAATTAACCCCTTTAGTGCCGGATGGGAATATATCGTCGTTAGCAACACTCCTAACGCCGATAATCATGAGATTATTATTTGATTTGCTCATATGATATTAGTAATTGTATTGCAAATAATTGAGAATACACAATTTATGCGTCATATTACGTTATTCTATATTAAACTATGACTGATTCCTTTTACTTCTAACTACTTTCTATGATCAGTAACCGACTTGTGCCTCTTTTCCTAACAATGTTAGATAATTATTAATCCTACGATTTTCCACGAATATTGAAATATATTTGTTATTAATTTTATAAACCTTTACGATCGGCACTAAAAGGATTAACCTGGCCAAAACAGCAAAAAGATCGGTTCGTCCACCACGTGACAGTTTCACCGGGTAAATACGAACGCCGACGTTATTGGTATAATTTCCAAAGTTGGAACGATTGCTTCAACACACGTAATTCCCTCGTAACTGGGAGATAAAAGTTAGCGACTCTGGGAATGCAAATTTTACGTGTCGTTAAGTCCGAGCGGAATTTCCCCGATCTCTTTCGTAAATTCAGAGTCGGAGTATCGGCAGTATCAAGTGCACCGATTAATTTGCAAGTAGCTACGTGCTTCTCGGCTCTCGCGGCAAATAATAAATCCCAATATTAATTTTAACGACCCGCATGTTCCGAGTAATAACCCTGAAGGTGCGTTATATTTGACGATTACATCGATTTTATTCCTCCCCGAAATGGTCTACTGAAATTTCATTGCTCGCATAACTTATTCGCGTCCCGTACGAAACTTTAATAACTCGTATCCGTTCTACAAATCGATTTCTCGTATTGGAATTTCTCTTAAAACCCTTGGCTGTAACAGGCGTGTATACGCATCGCAATTTCCATTGACGCGTAAGTAAATTTATATACTTTTCTGATATACCAATGGAAAGGCAAGAGCGCATATATATTTGTAAATTCTTTAACTTCTTTTTCGATATCTCGACTTCAAGTGATGTGAGAATTTAACTTCGAAAGGTTTAGGTGGATGCAGACTTGTTGAATCTACGTGATAATTCAGTCAATTTAAAAATGATTTAGAATAAAGCTCTCGGATGTAGCGGGGATTTAAACTAACAATAATCTCAGCTAATTAGGAGATCGACATTTTTCTGCCTCCATATTCACCATAGCCCGCAATTTCTTTTTCCTTGAACACCGTCCTACTTTGGCCATATTATATCACTTTTACTGGCGATTCCACATCTGCACGTTAAATTGTAACACCACGTTAATTTGCTGCTTCATGGAAAAAAGGTTAAAACAATTTCAAGACTCGACTTCCATTCTCACCCTTTTCATTGATCTTCCCTCAACGATTCTTAAATCACCTTTAGCGATTTAACCGTCTGTCGTTTATTTAGCGAATTCCAGTTCCGCATTTTAATTATTGCTGTCCAGCCATCGAAGGTATACGCGACTTGGAATAATTTCGCGGTCTCATAATGCCAGGTTCATTTTGACTTAAAGTCCGTCCCGAGTGGTTTAATGCTCGCAAACGAGCCGAAAAAGAATCGTCCTTTGCCCGTTCCAGCGTCCACGTGCGTTACGAAGTTGCATTGCATCGAGCAAAACTTGTTTTTGCCTCTGCTATGAGTTAGTGGTTAATTAAGATATTTTACCGTTGCGGACATGAAAAATTGATAACGAGGCGTTCCGGCGCCCCAATAAATTCTGCAATTATTATTTTATTATTACTCGTGATGTCTTCGTTTCCTCATACCTTCCGTCAATGCAAAATTACCAATTTCTAGATAATTTAAGATCCCGTAAGTCCTCCTTATCAGCGGCCCAATCCATTAAATTAAAATACCGACGTCTTCGATATTATTACTCAATAATACCCTCAACAGTAGAGCTACCAGTTTTTTAATTAATTAAATAATTAAACCTGTTATATTTAAATATATTAACACGTTGAATGCCACCGGTATCGCTCTAGCTTCTTCATTTCCACTAAAATGAAACTTTTGCTATTAACATCACGTCCTTACAAAGTAGAAACTTTAAAGGCACGAAGAGATATATGGACAGCAGGACTTTACGTTTTTCAGACGAACGCATAAATATTGCCTGAAGTAACAAATTCGTAAATATTACAGTTTAAAGGTCGTATGAAATTTCATTGAATTCGATAGCGCCGGTCACCGGTGACCCCCATGGCATTCAACGCGTTAAATAAGTACTTTGAATCAAGGAGAATCAAGAGGTGGAAAATAGGATCGATTTCGTAATTTATATTTTACGAGGTAAACGTGGAACATCTATTCCATGACCCTTATAAACTCAAAGAATTTTTGGAAAAAATTCTGTGTCAGTCATTTTGTCCAATTCGGCAGTTCTACTGTTAACACTAGATTTACGGGCGTTAAATCAGTCACACTTAAATATATTAAATAAGTGCTTTGAAAAAAGAGGGATCAACGGGTAAAGACGAAGATCGGTTAAGTAATCTGTATATTATAAGATACAAGTGAAATATTGACTGTACCACATCTCTGTAAATTTGGAAACCGTTTTTAAAAAAGTAGGAATCCGTCAATTTGACGGCTTCCGTAAATCTAGTGTTAAATACCCGTCAACATCGATATACCCTGACCCCTCTGTGCCAATTCAACGAAGAAAACGGAAGTAAGCGGAAAAACAAAAGAAAAACCTTTCCTCGCTGCGTCGAGACGACATTAAGGTAACGATCAGCGTTTCAAACTGTGTCAGACGTCGGAGACTTTCGCCGGGGCGAAGATGAGCGCGTTTTATTTCGTCGTGTACAAGGAACGAGATTCGGTGTTCGCGCGGAATAGTGCCAAGAAGCCGATCTTCGCTTCTGTTTCGTGCTAACTCGCCCGCTAACTCATCCGCTAACTCGCTCGCTCGCCCGTTCGCTCGCTCGCTCGCCGAGGTACTCGCGCGCGCAGTTATTTCACTTATGCGAGCGCGGCTCGCTCGTTCGAGAGAGAATTCCGACTTTAACTCGCCGACAGATGCGAGACGGTGTCTGTCGGCCCCATCGACGCGTCTCCCCTTTCGATCAGCATTTTAACGGCCGAATTATTGAAATAAACTGCAAAGCGTGCTGCGCGCGCGCGCCGCCACCGCCTATTTGTAGCAGGAAGTCCGATCAGCTGTCTCGAAATATTTCCATCGGCTCGTCATTCTTTTCTTTCCGCGAACCTGCCTCGGTCGAATGAAAAAAAGCGCTCCCATTTTCGAGATCGGCCCGCATCCCGTTGCCGATCGTCCGAGCTCCTTTTACCTTTGATACAGGGACTCGATTCGCGACAGTGGGCGAAACGACTCCTCGATGACGTTGATAGCGATGGTATTTATCGGTGGTAATTTCTTGTGTTTTTTTCACCATAAATATGTCAGACTGTAGGTGCAACTGGTGGTAAGTTGTCGGTGTTGGAAGAATCAAAAGTATTTGGAAGGATGTTGGTGAGAATATTAAAGTGGAATTGATGATAATCGTGAAGGTAATAATTTAGGTGATGGAAGGGTTTGTAGAAGGTGCAGGTGAAATTGCGAGAATTACTGAGTGATCGATAGCTGTGGAATTAATTCCACTCTTCTTACGAAACGTCGGATTAGCATTAAAAGAGTAGCGTTCAGCCTGGATATTTCCTGTATATTGTTCAATTAGCGAGTTGCGCTCTTACGATGGTGAATTAGGCTCGTATTATGCGCAATAAAATTTGCTCGACCTAAGAGCAGCTAAGACCTCCAGAATAGGGGTGGAGGTGGTTAAAATTTCGAAAGCGGATTCATCGGCATATCGCCACGGTGATTCGCGTTGATGCGATAAAAGAAGAAGACAAGAAACCTTAACGATTCGAGTGCCAACCGAACGAGAGCGGTTCGTAAATCAAGACCGCGCTGCCGATTAGGAGAATTACTTTAACCGGAGCAAATCTCGGATCTCTCTCCTTTGACTCGCGCCGTTGCTCGCCAGCTTGCTCTCTCGCTCTCTCTTTCGCTCGCTGTCTCTCCCGACAGGAGGTAAGAGCAACCTCAATCAGTTAGGCAGATGCACGATGAAGTTACGACTCGACCAGAGGAATAATCGTAAAATACCTGCGTGAACGCGCCTTCGTTTCGTACCCGGCGAGTTACGTGTGTACAGTAGTCAACACCATTCGAGCATCTCTTTTTCCTCCACTTTCTTTCTTTTCTGACATCAATGAGTCTTCAAGGTGATAGGTTTAGCTTTCGATACAAATATGATCGGATTTACTGTGCCGGAGCTTCCAAGTTCAATCTCATCAAACTGTAATTAATTTTTTCCCAAATTTTGACCTTCCGATTTATATAATATCACGTTTTGAACCCCCCAGGACATAGTATATTAACCCCTTGCCGTACTATTTATTTTGTGACTGAATACGCAATAACTCTGAATTAATTGCTGAATTAACAATCTATCCCCGATTTCTGACATAGCGTATGACTTAACGCAATATTAAATAACCTAGAATTAATTTCATTTTATCCTGACCCACTAATATCTTTAATATAATCATTTTTGGAACACTTCAGAAGTGACTATTCCATTTATCGCGTCACGAGTGTAACTCATTATTATACGGCAAGGGATTAACCCATTCCCTGCCAAATTTTTCTTGGTTTTATTATTTCTGGAAGAAGTATTGTCGTAGCGTAAAAATAAAAATAATGCATGAAAATTCCTGCTTAAGAGTACATCTAAAACAGACTGCCTTGAACACGTTTACTCTCAAAAGCATGTCAAATATCTAAATTGAATGATAAAAGACTTAGAAATAAATGAATCCCCAAATGGAGTTTATGGGAGGTAATGGGTTCAGTAAGAATTTAAGAAGAATCTTCTAGAGTGGTGGGAATTTGATTGACCAACTATTTGCAACTTCAAGCTTTTAAATCCACACTCATCGTAGCACACAGCTACTCCCTTCCTCACCGAGGAACTCCGCTGTCCTCATCAGCGAACTTTTCGGCAAAGTTCGTCGATTTTTCTCGAGACATCCCCTTCCGCTCGCTCTGCGTGGGCCCGTTTATTCGCCCATTATTTTCTTACCGTTTCTGCCAAGTTTTTCGTCGGTTCTTCGCACTCTTCCCGAGTGCTTTCAAACGAGTTCTCCAGGATCCGGTACACAGTCGCGACGACGACGACGAGTAGCCGCATATTTGCGAGCGCAGGCTCGTTTTGCGCGGAAAAAGTGCACAATCGCTCCAACTCGCGCTCGAAATTCTTACCAACGGCAGCGACATCGTCGCTTTCGACCTGCAATTTCGATGTGCAATTTCGCCACGATCACCGTACGAGATGCGATACTCGACTTTACGGCTTCTCACTTACTTACGGCCGAAACCGTCGGTTTTGTTCTAACACTTTGCAGCTCATGGACCGTGATATCGGTTTTACATTCGAATGGAATGCGCGTAACGTCGCTTGCAAAGTTAAAGAACGGCTTCGAGTATTGGCGCAACGTCGCGTGCGAATATTTTCCTGGAGTGGACTGCCACTTTGGTGGAATAAATGTACAGGTGTGTAATCGTCGTACGCGCGAAGTCGCAGTGGGATATTTTTGAAGTAATGTTTCGTTTCTGAGAAAGATAATGATTTATAAATATCGCTTGAACGCGCACTTGTAGTTTGCGCTGGAAACTTATGAAGGAATTGTCGAGGCGATTTTAAGATTGGGGGAAAGACACAAAGAGGGTAGTACTGTACAGATATTATTAAACGAAGCAAACCAAGAATTATAATTAGCGCTAGAACTGCCGGCGTTAAATATATTATATTTAAATATATTAAATAAATACATTGGAAAGAGAGGCATCAAGGAGTGAAAAAGTTCAAATGAACAGACTAACTTATATTTTGTAAGATAGGCATGGAATATCTACTGTCCGGTCTCTAAATTTTTATAAATATTTAGTAACCAGTCATTTTGACTGCTTTGATAGTTCTAGTATCAAACAGATTGCGTATTTTGCAATTTTCAAGAAGGTCCGCCAGTTACTCTTTTGCCTATAAATGAAATATTTGAACGTAGACGAAGTTAAAAGAAAAATCGTGCCGGCAAGTAGAATCATCCGGTATTAGATCAGACACAGCGACGAAATCCATGGCGCGCCTGCTGTCATTGAATTTTCATCAAGTTAAACATAAAAATGATTTAAAATGTGCTACTTTGCAGTCCTTGTAAACACTGAAGCACCAATGAGACGTATTTCGCGCATTTTTCGGCCGAAACCCACGTTGTACCGCGACGAAAGAAGGTCTTCCTTGAGTAGATAGAAAGACAAACAATTAAACGACCTTGCGCGAATACGTGCAGCTCCGACGAGTGACGAAACTCGTCGACGACGTCATTAGTTCGTTGTCCGTCATCTTCGTTCATTTTCCACCTGCGTGGTCATAGATCTTTCTAAATAATGCAGGCCCGCACCCGTCAAAAATAAATTTCCTCTCTAAATGAGAACGACCTTTTTTTCTATCATAGGATGAACCACTTTGAATTTTAATAAGTCGCAAAATTCATTCCTCTAAGCTATGTTAAACTATGATGAATACGGACTTAGAGATTCGTATTCGTTATTAATAGAGCCGAGTTCAAATCCCCGTCACCTCTGCAAAATTTTCTTTAAATTGTTAGTTAACGTATCATAGCCACGGTGATTCTACACCCACCTCATACCGTAGATCCTCGATGAAATTACCATAGCAGTTAGCAACAACAAAAATCGCCTTACCTTGGAAATATCTCGCTCCCGCGATTACCAAGACCGGGCTGGATTTTCGACGGCGCGTATCTCCGATCCGAACGTTGCGCGAGTTGCTCTCCTTTACGTCATCCACTTTATCTCTGCTCGTAAAACGTTTTATGCGAAAAATGGAGGTACAATGCTACCCGACTGGTTTACAGAGGCAGGCGCATAGGTACGTACCCTCCCTCTTTCCTTCTTATTGCAATTCCTCCTTCATCAGGAGGCACAATGGGGCAATTACAAGGCGCGGACGAATCGCGCGTAAACGAGCCGTAGCAATGAATTTGGCGCGGTATCGATAAAACCCGAGGCGGCTCGAGGGGAGACGAAGAGACCCGAAGGGTGCCGAGGGGACGGTCGTAGGGTGCCGAGAGGAGCCGAGGGGACGGTCGAAGGGTGCCGAGGGGAGCCGAGGGGACGGTCGAAGGGTGCCGAGAGGAGCCGAGGGGACCGCCGAAGGGGGCCGTCTTCGCGAATCAGTGTTCGCCACTCTGGCAAGCCGCGCGAGCGTGTTGCATAAATCTAGGCTCCGACGTCGTAAACGCTAAATAAACCTACGCCATTTTCGACTCTCTAGCCTTCCACGAGTCCTTCCGTCGGTACTAACCCTGAACGATTCCGGGGAAAACGTCACCGAGGAAAATAATACAACGTGTCTGAGAGACTCCGCATTCGCGTGATTGTTATTTGCAACGGGAGAGGTTGCGGTTCTTCGGGATATGAAAATTGTATTGCTTTGATTGCTGGTTAAATATTTGTTTAAGATTTATAAACGAGTAGAATAGCTAGGGCGATGGATAAGAAATTTTACTTTGTGCTGTTCGGTATAGATGACCAGATTACTCTTTGGAAATAATTTCTTCGGTATTTTCTCCTTATGTTAAAATTAACGTAACAGTATTTTTTAACGATAGATTAATTATTTAATTCGATACTTAAGTCGATGGAAAATCAGCCAGACAAACGCAACTGTCTTCCGACTTTACGACGTAGAACCGCCAAGGATTTTTTCAAATTTTTTGCGTTTTAACGCTTTACGTCCTGACACGATGCAACGACACTCAAGTGTCTTCGTTCACATGGCGAGACACGCTCGCAACAATTCCGATTTGCGCGCGAAAAGCGCCGATCCTGCAGGTGTTATTTACCGATACACCAGGGACCAACATTTGCACTTGTACCTTTTTCACCGTTACTTTCTCATCGTTCCTAACACAGTTGCAACTAAAGTGCATCCGCTTATCCCAAATATCGACAGGTCTTCTTTTTCCTTCATTCCACCGTGTCCATTTCACCGAGGATCAATTATCTCCGCACACCTTAAAAACACGATCTCAAGATCTCCGAAACTCAAACGTCCCCGTAACTCCTTCTCCCCCCGACAATTAAGCGCGTCCACTCAATCACATTTCACCAACGGCGCACACAAAACAACGCCCCAATAATTCCCAAACCCTTCGCTTCTTCCGATTTCTCCATCTAAGAGCTTCGACCGATATCGTTCGATCGAACTCAGTCCGCCGAAAAGAATTGCCTCTCGCAGCGTCCGAGCGTTGCGTTATGATTCACTGCGGTCGTAAATCAGTAGCCGAGATCTGGCGATGCTTGCCGATAGATAACGCACGCCGGTGGATGCGATTTCACGCGTGAGATCGGTACACCTCACGCGGAATCCCGCGCGGAATGCGGCTTTTCTTTTTGCCACGGCTCGCGAATGCGCGAGTGCCCTCGCGCCTCAGCCGGCTGCCGGCCGGCGAGCCAGCCTCGCCCAGAAACGGGCCCAGTTTACGGGCCCCGAGTCTATTTCGCGAGCCGTCGCTGTAAATGCCGATTTGCAACGGCCGATAACCCCTTTTTTGATTCGCTCGGAAAGCCTGATTGAATACCGGCTCCGCGGTATTCGAGAAATGAGCTTACGAGTAAAAAGCGGAAAAGTGCGACCGCCCGTGCTACCTCGTATCGTTATGCCGGATTTTTCGCAGCGCGAACTTTCTTTGACGTCTAAACTTGTACTTGATATTTTCGCGTCTATTTACAGACCATTTGCCGTCCATTGAGCGTGGCGTGTCGTTTATTCGTGTTGGGCAGGTTCGTTGTGGCGAGGAACGGGGAACTTGTGTTTGGACGAAGTCATGGAAGCTGAGGGAATATTTGTTGATATTGGGAATAGCTGAATTGTAATTTTGTAGGTGTAGGGGAGATTCTGTAACGTTTTTGCATATCTGATTCACGGTCTTTCAGCGGGAACGTTACGTATTATATTTGTGCAGGTTACTTCTTGCAGTTTATTTTAACTGCGGCAGGTCTGTCTCTCAAGGGCTGCAACTACTTGGAAATTCACATCTTCCCTCTGCTACTATTCCAAATCAGAATATTAAAAATATTACAAATCAAAATTCTGTTATTACTACATAATACAACAACAGAACACGCAAGTAACAAAATTTGTATCGTACTTCACTACAAAACGTTCATTTCAAACCTCGCAACTAGCCAACCAAAGCTGCACCCTTCACCTACAGCCATCAAAAACAAGAGAAGTTCTCTTGCCTCTGGTTTGTTCTGATTCGCCCGATGAATAGAGACCTCCCTCGTTCTGACGTCATTTTCGATTCTAACGCGTGACTGGCCGTTAATGCTGCACATTCCTTGCGTCGTCATGTGAACGACGAAAGAAGTGTTTTGTTTTCGGTTGTTATTGGCCTAACTTCAGGTTTCCAGGAATGACATGGTGCAAATACAGCTCCCAAAGACAAGAGAAGTCCTCTGGCCTCTGGTTTGTTCCGATTCGCCCGACGGATAGAGACATCCCCCGTTCTGACGTCACTTTCTAACGCGTTATTGGCCGAGAGAGCCACGCATTCGTTGCGTCGTCATGGGAACGACGAAAGAAGTGTTTTGTTTTCGGTTGTCAGTAGTGGATCACAGATTTCCAGGACCGATATGGCGGTGCGAGCGACACTGTCCCCTTACCCCGTGCCTCATACCGCGCGCCTTCTTTCCTTTTTGGCTATGATATTCCAAGCCTTCGATTGATGAGCCACCTTGCCCTCTAAGCATCATGAGACCCCTTCGCCAATTGAGAACTCTCAGAGAAACTTCTCCGATTCCTCACTCACTCCTCGCCAACTTGCTGTCGATTCGCCGTAATTATGTCAACAAACAACGTCGTTTTCTCACAGCCACCGACGTAAACGTGCGTACAGACAGAGAATATCCAACTGCAACTTGGTGCAGCGGCATCGAGGCATATTTTAGTCGGTCGCGCCTTCGAAAGATTCCTCGAGTCGTTCGATGGACGCACGTGCATAGCCGGGGTATGTTGCGTGGGCGTCGTGCGGTAACACCGGGCTGCACGTGACGGTGCTAGAGAGACAGGAGGTGGTCCGACTACGACTGTTCGCTGGGTGGAAATAGTATTAACTCCGAGGTCGTTTCCCATGACCCCATGAGCCGTTGCGGCAGCTCGTTGCGTCGGCCTGCAACTCCGGTTAATTCGCTCGGCAATTATAAAGGGAGCCAGATTCAGAGCATCGAGAGTGTGTTCGAGCTGCACCTTGCTCGGTGCACCATGGCGTTTGACCGTGGTCGTGCGAAAATTTTAAATGGAAATTTAGTCCCGGCATTTTTTATTGGTCTATGGGTTTTGGGTTAATTGGTCGTAGAATTGTGATGGGAAGAGTGTCAAGAGCATGGAGTTTTACGACGGTTGATTAGAGCGAGAATTTGCTACAACCGATAGTGATAATAACTTTTAGATGGTTAACCCCTTGCCCTACGATTTGTTTTGTGACTTCCTCCGCTATAATTGAGAATTTAATTGCTAAAATAAGAATTGATCAGTGATTCTTGATACATCGTATAATTTAACGTAATATTAATATTATAAAAATAATATTATCTCGTCGCGTCTCATGAATATGTCCAATTTGATAGGTTTTGCAAAACTTGAAAATTTCCTGTCGCATTTACGTCATCACGAGCGTCACTCGTTATTGTAGGTCAAGGGGTTAAATCTTTTTTAAATGTGCAACGCTGAATTAGGTAAATAAAAGCGATTAATCGTGGATATTCTACGCAGATGTATCAGAAAAGTCAAATGAATTTTTCACTTTCTCATTAGTGCGCACAATTTTTTTTTATTCTCTCAGGAAATTTGCGCGCCGAATTAACGATTTTTCTTCTCATGCAAATGATCAGTTGGATTTCGCAACGGAATCCTGCCGGTCCGAGGATAATGCGATTTTGCTTAATTTATTCCTCGAATTTCTCTTCGGCGTTGGCCCAGCAATCGTGCACGCCGACGCCGATGAAGCTGATCGGTGTCTCGATTAAATTAATGCAATGTAATCGATACAGCATTGCAGATACATTTTGTAACATTTTATAACGGTGTTTTTCTCGAGCCCCTCGCGTTCACCGATCCCGAAAGAGTGGCTCTCACGCTTCTGAATTGCGAACTTGGCGAAAGGAACGACAAAATTGTCCCTGCTTTAAATACCCTCGAGCATGTCGTTACCTGCATTCGCATTTATTCCCCTCGTGCACTTTACGAGAGATTAAGTTAATTCGCATGAACGGTACGATCATTTGTTTGAATCTTGTTCCGATAATTCGACTCGCATCGTTTAAAACGAAGAAAAAACGTGATCGCTCGAATTCGCCTTACTTTTGCGAGTAATTAAATCCGTTATTTGTAACTTTAAATGAGTTCCAAACTAGCAGACTTACGATATCCATTTCACACGGGACAATTTTTCTATCACTGACCAAACTCAACTAAATTCTCCAAAGCAGGAGACTAAATGAATCAGCACCGGTCCATTAGAAATCCCATTAATTGCCCGATACTCTTCCAAACATCTTCGAAGCAGCGCAATCGTTCCACATATCCGTCAAGCAAATTCTCACATTCCCCAAAGCGCAGATATAAATCCATTACTACCAAATCGCTCGAACATACGGCCATCGAGCGATTCCTCTGCAAACTACTTGCAACAGCCGTATCAACACAGTCGGCGAGGAAATTCTCGTACTCGTTAATTCACCGCTTCCTCTCGCCTCAGCGATGGCATCCTCGTTAATTCACCAAGGATAAACACCTGCAAATCTACGCGAGCGTCCGGTGCTATTTAAGCCGAGAAGGAGCAAAAATCAATGATGCAGGAGAAGAAGAGAGGCCAAGAGAGAGAGAGAGAGAGAGAGAGAGAGAGAGAGAGAGAGAACAGGGAGCCCTCGAAAGAAGAGAATAAGCTAACCAAAGAGGACGAACGCGCGAGTAAGATCGCCGGCCTCGTAAACCGTTCTACGTGCGTCGAATCGTGTTTACTTTGTAAACTCGTTGCTTCCTCCCGTTTGGCGCGAGCATCGATCGCATGGACGAGCCAAAGAGCAAACGAGCAAACGAGCGGCGACGAGTCAGCACACGGTGACTTTATCGATCCCTCGAAACCGATCCGTTCCGCGGAATCGATCCTCCGTGGGTTTTCTTGCCGATACGAGGAAAGGCCGATAGAGGAGCGGAAAAGAAGGAGCAAAGGTGGAGAGAGGTAGGAGACAACCACGGGCCGCACATCGTGGAGGACGGCTAAGCTATCCGCGGAATTCCTTTTTCCTCGCTCTCGAGTTCCCCGTCCGCGATTCGAGGAAATTATTGCCAGTTCGATTCGTGGCCCGTGGTGCTCGCCCGGAAATGGGTCAAAGCTGAAAACCGAGGGCAATTTAACTGGTATGCGCCTCTCTACCGAGTTTCAGATCGTAATGCAGCGGTTATTATTGTTTTATCGCGGCACGATACGCCGCCAACGTACCTGCACGGTTTCCGTAATGACGGGAATTCTTTTCGTTCTTGTGACTTCGTTATACGTTTTTCTTACGCCGATACGCCGACCGATTATCGAGGATCTGATAATTTCTCATGGTCCTCTATGGTTTGTTCTTTTGTGAGAAAGAAAGGAGCCGGATTGGTTCTTGCGACTGTTTCGTATTTTATGTACCTGAATAGGGCAATTTCAGGTTTGGAATTAGAATTACGAGTTGTTCGGATACGAACGAGTGTTGATTATTTGTTAAAGACTTAAACGTTGCATCAAGAGATAATCGTCGTGAGACGAAATGCTCCGATGAAGAATAGCGACCCTAAAACCAAAGCATTCGAGTGAAAGCTAACGCGCTATGAAAGTAATCGTCTCGTACGTCGACGGCTGTATCGTAAATCGGCGCAGAATAATCCTCGTTTCCCATAAACCATGCTCGTTATATCACGCTGATCGCGCGAAACCTCCTCGCCGCCTCTGCCGAGCTTGATTTTTTTTAAAAGCAATCACAAATGGCCTTAAAATTTGCATTTCATCAGGAGCGCTGATTCAATATGAAAAGCTTGAAATTAATATGAGCTAATATTTATAAAAGTAGTAAACTCCCACCGTGCAAAGAAACCTCTATAATTCGAGGGCAATTTTAAACGCTTCTCCGCGAGCAGCCAGCGTAATTTATAAAATTTGCATTTTATCAGGGGCACTGATTCGCCATGAAAAGCTTGATATTAATATAAATTAATGCGAACTAATATTTATAAAAGTAGAAAATTCGCACCGTGCAAAAAAAAAACTCCATAATTCGATGGCCAGCGTAATTTTTCTGGTACTCAGAAAATTGCGTGAATATCCTAGAATCCGTGTCTGGTTGGCTGGCTTTATTTCGCGGTGTTACGTAACGTGCGATTATGTCCTACGATTCATACCGGAGGATTTCGCGATACGCGGGGCAATATCGCGACACGCCTGGTCGTGTACGCAGATCGGTACCGGTACCGGTACCAGTACTGGTCCTCGCGGGTCTGCGATATTAACCTGGTATTTTAATAGCTCTCGTTCCGTCTTAGTCGCACAATGCGCTCGCACGGCATTGCAATGCCGTTTGCCGCGCTGGGATAATAAAAAGTAATGTTTGCGCTTTCGCGCGATTGTTGTTTTAATGGCGACGCACCGCGCTCCGCGAAATGCCAGTTGCGTCGAATCGGCGCGGGATCTAGGCGGTTGCTATTGATGGAGCGATGTTTGCAACTGCCAGGGAATTGATTTTTTTGCGACGTGAATTTAAAAACGAGCGAGAGAGCAGAAGTTTTGCTGGGGTGGGTTACAAAATTTTTCACTCGCGACTGGTATCGAAATCGAAGGGTTGCAGTGGTTAACACTTTACCGATCGCTACTGTTTGAGCATCCTACCCACTTTAACCCTTTGAGGACTAGCGACGCACATATGTGGTCTGAGAAAAAATTTAGTTATAGTTTATCGCTGCTTGTATACACAGTCAAAGTTGAAAAATTGAAATACAACCGTTGAAATATGATTAAACAAATAGTAATTTATAGCGTACATACATTAACAGCCTAACTTGCCGATAAAAACGTGGTTTTTGATCGCAAAATAAATGGTTATCTCTCAATATTCAAAAGTGCCTCCGTCCGCAAAGGGTTAAAGGATTTATTTCGGCTTAGATTGCCTAAAGAAAATTACAATCTCTTTGACAATTACAAATGCTTCTCATCGACTCCTTAACACAGTTCCACTACAATAATAAATAAATTAGTGATTGCCGTGGGAACCGATTAATAAACTAAAAGCGGTGATGACAAAAAGCCTATTCATAGACTACCGGTCGGTAAAGTGTTAATACTACAAAACGGTGGCAGTACTGTAAGTAGCTTAGAAGATGGCAAGTGAGGAACACTTCTATTTGGCTAACTGTTCTGGTCATTTCGCCTGACACCTGTTGACCTATTGAGTAATTATTTAGGAACAATTTCTAAGTGTTAGAAATATACGAGAGGTGCCCGCATATCATTTGTACTGCGTACGGCACTGCGAATAGGAATTCGGTTTACATTGTGACTCTTTAAGTGTCGCGGCCGCCCTAGCTCTTTTTGAGCTCATCGTCAGTCACTTCTCTTTATACGCCCTACGCGGAAACACTAATTACTTTTTCTCTGCTAAGCTTCAAATATATATTCCATGCACATTAATTTGTGTACGATTAATTGAACGCGCACCCTGTCTACTCCTATCACCAAGAGGTATCAAGGGGTTTAAATTCGACCCATTGATTAGAAACTCAAACCTTTATCTCCAATAGTCCGTTATATAAATTTCTATGCAACGTCCGACGAGCGCACCCACCTCCCTTAGCATCTCGACATCTTTTCACCTCTCAACAGTTTCATCCTAACCCCCTGTTTCTTTCGTTCACTGAAACGAACCAACGCAAATGCTCGATCCCCACACCGCTACTGTTTCGATTTTATCCAGCAATTTCATCGACGACCCACGTGGTCCGAATGGAAAGTCAATCGGTCGAGAAACCCGTTAACAAAGAGCCAGAAAGAAAGTAGCTTGTCAGTCATCGCCTTAATGAAAAGAACCAAGCACCTTCATCGTTGCGCGTGGAGTTCAGAGGTCGTAAATTCATTGGATATTTCCCGGATACTCGCGGAGGAGGCAACATTGTTTCCCGGAATGACCGTGGGCACTTATGTAATCTCGTAAACGGGATAACTCGCACGGCAGGAAGGCGAATCTACCGGCAAAAGGCGAGCATTGACAGGAATCCGATAATATTTGGGGAGATCTCGTAATCGACGGAATTACACGGTCATCGGGCGTGGGCGGATCGAGGAAACTTTCCAAACAAACTCGACTCGCCACCTATGGCGATTCCCGGGATTAACTTTTTCAAACAATCGTGCCGGCACAAAAGAATGCGCGCCGCGGAGCAATGCCTGGCAAATGTAACGTTCTACGTATCGGTGACGTCATTACACCGTGTCTTTGTTTCGCGATGATTGTTTTCCCAGCGTGGCTCTTTATCCGAGCCTTTCCGGTAGCCGATCTCGAGGCGTTTCAACGACTCGATTGTACGGTTTCGTGGGTTCGCGTATTATCGACGTTTCTCCACCGAATATGCAAATTGGATTGAGTTTTAGGTGTAGTTCTAAATCTGCAGGAGCTAAGTTTTATGTGAAACGAATATTTGGTGAGATTGCAGCGTTAAAAGGTGAACGAGAGTGTTTTGTATTTTGCCTGTCGAGTTTAATTTGTGAAATAATTATATGATAGAAATGTCTGTGCAGACTCGGTGTTACTTGATTTCTGACGTGATTGGCAATTTAAAAATGTTTGTTCGTTTGACGCTGTTTTATGTAATGCCGGGTAGTTAGCGCTCGAGAATTTTATGGTAAACGATGGTACAGCATGGGAAATTGACTGCGGCATTTTAGACAACAGGATGAAATATTTTTTGATAAGCTACTTTTGCACAAAAGGATTGTTATATCAGTTTCTTCAATTTCTTCTTTTCAATTTTTTCAATTTTTAATTTGATAATCTGCAGACATTTTTTTTTCTCTTTAACTGTTCGTCATTTTTTTAATAACAGTTAAATATTGTAACAACACAACTGCACTGATAGCACTTAGCATATTTTCCGAAATTTTCCTTCCAGAAATTTTTGTGACTTTCGCAAAAAAGGTAGCCCACGTCAAAAATTCTGGCTAATAAAAAATTCGAATGATCGTCGTGCTACCATTACTTTCAGCCAGATAATTGCCGAAAGCGGCGGAATGTAACGCCTCATTTAATTTCAGTTACAAAATGGCGAGTTAACGATCTTATCGGTCCCGTTGAAAAGATCGGCTGAAAACCGGCGACTCGTGGTTCATTGATTAAAGGCGACACTGGTATAAACTTGTACGTTTCAAGAGTACGCGTCTCGCATTGCGCAACGACTCGCGTGCGAAAGATCGCAGATAAATGCAATAACTTGTACGCTACACGATATTTATAAACTTGGTTAACGTCGCAGGCGCTATTGGCGCTTCTACTGGGTGTTTCGAAAAATCTACGCAATAGGCAATTATTTTTTGCTTTCTCTTTGTATTTTTCGACTTTAATCGCTGTTATGGTTACGGTTAGAATCTACTGTTTTAGGTGGGTGCTAAATCACAGAGGCTATGATATATTAAATGATATTTTAGGAAAAATTTGCGCATGGTAATGGAAGAGGTTTTAAACTTGGGCTCACTAATTGCGAGTCCGAGCCTTTACCTCCTCGTTGGCCGTAGTCTCCTGATATTTTCTTATTACACTTTCCTTGCTTTTTTTTAATGCTTTGTCTTCTCAATTAGTGGATTTCCGAAGACGGCCGATCTTGGCTGATGTGCGAAAATGAACCTGTTTCTAAAATTCTATAATTGTAAAAACTAAATGTGACGGTATACTGATTACATACTGATCTTCTTTAATTGCAAGGCAGAATCATTTCTTTTTATCATTATTTATAATAATCGATTAACACATTGAATGCCATAGGGTTCACCGGTGACCGAAACTGTTGAATTGGTTGAAATTTCTTATCATTTTGAAATTGCGATATTCGCGGATATGCTAATATATTCAATATTAAAATATTGCTGTTAGAAAAGTGAAGTATTACCAAGGACATAACTATTTTTACTTTTAATATTTTTATTCTATAAAGATGTGATTTTAATAGAAATAGTTGTCGGTTCGGTAGAAATGTTGATTCTAGTGAAATACAGGTGGCATTCAGCGTGTTAATTAGACGTCGATCAAGAAGCATCGAGAAACTGAAACTCTATTAATAGACTTCCGGTGAAAGAAAGTTTAAAAGAAAAGAACCAGAGGCTTTAATCCTTCCGGCTTTGACTGTATATCGATGACATTAATATTTAATAATTCCAACGGGAAAACGTAATTAAGCTGGTCGACGAGCGAAGATGCAATGAACGTTTTAAAGATTGGGAAAGAAAGCGAGAAATCGCAAACGTGTACCTGTTTGGTACCAGTCTTTGGTATCGCTCTGGTACCAAAGTTGCACGATGCCGCGGCAAATAGCGTAAAATCGGGGTCCGTGAAAGACGATGCCGAACCGGCTTATCCTGTCCATCGATCTTCAAGATTTAATCTCAAAACGATGAAGCAATATGTAGACAATAATGAGAAGTTTCATCTCTCACACACACCGCTAAAGTTTCAAAAGTAATACAATGTTGAATATAAAAGAGAGATTTCCATTGTCAAATAATTTTCCCTCGAGCTTCATAAAACTTAAGTGTCAATTTGAAAAATTCGTTTCTTTAACACCCCGTACGTATTCTCCGTACACGTAAATGATTATATCCCTCGATAATTAACGACGTTTCACGTTATTAATTAAATTCAATTAAACGTCCGCGGGTTTCGCAATTCTCGCAATTTATGCGTATTCTCCACGATTTAACGGCAGTCCTGGCTTAATGCATATTCAAATTTCGACGCTCGGACGGATTCCTTTCGGTTTTTCGGCACACCTTCGTGGAAGATCCGGATCTGGCGGGCGTGCGAGCTTGCGAAATCGAAAATCACCTTCGGTGCCTGTCGCCTCGTCGTTTCGGGGCCTCCTCTCTTTTAATAACCATACTTTGCGATTCGTTAAGCTCCTTCGTTACAGTGCGCGTTTAAAAGGGCCATCGGCGGCTGCGTGGAAGAGGGACAAGGACGGAGGATGTGGCGATTGAAAGGAGAAAGAGAGACGGGAGAGAAACGATGGAGAAAGACGGCGAGAAAAACAGAGGAGGGAAGGAAAGATTAAAAAATGGAATAGCAGTTGAGGGGGAGACGATGGAAAAAAAAGAGGATCCAAGAAGAAAGATGGAAAATAATTGAGAAATTAGGGAGGAGCCGAAGGGATAATGAAGAAGCAACGAGCACTGCAGGAGGGAGGTGGAAAGTGAAACCGAGAGAGGTACGTCGAGAGAAGTGGTGAAATTGAAAAGAATCGAAAAAGGAGACGCGTAAAAAGAGAAACCAGAAAACCGAGTGGAAGATACTGAAGATGGAATGCAGGGAAATCAACGCAAAAGGCAAAAGAGGAAGTTGAATGAGAGAAAGGAAGAAAGTCACAACATTATGGGGCGACGGAGAGAGAAAAATATCCGGAAAGGAAGCTAGTTATCCGAGACAGAAGGAACACCGATGGTCCGGCGAGAAAAGTGGCCGATCGGCCACGCTCTCCCGCGATTCATCGGCAGATCGATCGCTAATTTCGGTCGTTTCAGCCACCGAGAAATCGCGACCGACTTCGCCAGAGGTTCCTCCGTCTCCTCGGGCGTCCCTCTTCCGCAGGACAGAAACGATTTACGCCGATATTTCCAGTTAATTATGGCGATCGCCGATTCGTTACGAGGATCCGCCTCGCGCCGAATATCATACCTTTCTGCCGGTGCTTTTCATTCCTAAAAGTAGTTCACCGGGAGAGAGTGTCAAACGGGGTAACGAACAGTTGTTTGCTTTATATTTTTTATGTGGCTGCACAAGGTGGAACCTCTTGATTTTTTTGAAAAAATGCCAGGTCTAACAGGAGCCCTTAATTCTTTATAGAAAACCTTGAAATTCTGGTGGTATCTGAAGATCAGTTGCATGATAGCACATTGTAAAATGATAAAAACACAATTTTAAGTAATGAATTTAACGCCGGTGACTGGCGCTATTCAATTCAATGAAATTTCTTACGACTTTAAAACGATAAAATACACGAATTCGCTACTATATTCAATATCTAACTGCTGCTATTAAAAAAGTAAAGTACTGCCTAATATACAACTATTGTTATCATTATCATTTTTGCTCTGCAAAGATACGGTTTTGATAGAAAAAGTCTCACTTCAGTAGAAAGAGTGAAACTAGCGAAATACCGCTGGCATTCAACATGTTAACTAGATTTTTAAACATTGAATTTCAAAGACTTTCATGATTTTTTAGAATTAAATTGTGGGATTTGATAAAGTTAAAAAATTGTCTTTGAGGAATAGAAACTTAGATGCGTCTTATGATACCTCTAAGTATCAAGGACTCATGACCGCGGGAGTTTCCAACAAAATCTCTTAATTTTTTAAATTCTTTATAAATCACTGCCGCAGAAAATATTCAGACTTTGCTCCGTATATTATAAAATTAAAGTACCAAATAATAATCACAGATTCATTCCTCGATCGGATCGACCTCCGGAAAGAATACTCTCCCTAATTACTCTTTTTACCCAATGAGAATGAACGATAACCGGTCCTTATTTTTCTAATAGTCAAGCTCCAACAATCTCGACGATAAAGAGCCTGTTCTCTCGACACACTTTATCGTGAAACACTTTGAAACCTTTAACGTTCCATCTTGTCACACGAGTCGAACAAAAACGCGACTCATCGGATCGTCGGTTTCCTCGTAGTTTGCGCAAGGCTATTTACGCGACTTTACAATTGCCGTAGGAGCGATTATACCGATTATCCCCGAGGATCGGGCTCTATTTCGAATAATCGGATTAGAGGCAGATTACTCGCAATGTTTCTTTTTTACGTCCTGTCACGCCCACGTGATTTTCGGTGTCTCTCGGCTGAGATCGCTACGAGATAAATCGTCGCTCTGCATAGTTAACCGAATAAATTATTACGCTCGATTGCGAACCGGCACGAATGACAGGCCGGTTTTCGTAATAAATCGACGGCCGATCGAGCGCGACGTATTATTGCGCCCGTTCGAGACGCGGAATTTTCTGCGATATCGTGAAAATAACTCATTAACGGGTTGCTCGATTGTCGGGAAATGAAGAAAAGCTTTGCAGGATGAGTGCTTCTAACCCTTTTAGTGCCAGCGACGATATATCTGCGTGCTTTACTATTCGCATTGCGAAAGAACTCTACCTCAAAATAAATTTAAAATGCGTTATAAATGGTCTAATTTCATTACAAGAGGATTAAAAAAATAGTTTCCCGATTTAACTTTTGTTATATTCTATACCGGTTGGTGCCACGACTGCCTATACGCTGGGACTGCCCATATTAATAAATAAATATTATTTATTTGGTTACCAAATAAATTGAAAATGCAAAATATATACTTCGTGCTAAGTGCTTTATATAAAGTTACGGTGAAACGATGACTTTTCTTATGTGCAAATACGTTTTGTAAGAGAGAACTCAATTCTTTTTTTTTTCATGATGATTTATACTTATGTTATTTGTATGATTGTCAATCAATATTGAAAAATTAATGTCATTGCTTTATTCTCTATTTCGCCCTTGATACGTTGCTTTTTGAATTATATAAATATCATTTTTAGTTTGGTTTTTATGAGCTTTTTCGCCCGGCACTAAAAGGGTTAAAGGTGCGAAAATAAGATAGAAGTACAATAGCATTGAATTCTGATAAATTATCAATTTTCGAATGGTATTGCTATCTTTGGTTTATTCTAATTTAATGTAAACTCAGTAACTTTAGAAGCAACTTGGTTAATGAAAGATGCTGACGTCATAATTCTTTATGTAGAATCTTTGGTAAATGAAACAAGTCGATTTCAATACCATTTGAAAATTGTCCTTTCCAAAATAAGAATTTTTCTAGTCTCCTCTACATTAGAGTGCAGTATTAACTCTCCATAGTCCGAATTTCTGTGGCATCTGAAGATCAGTTGCACGATAGCACATTAGAAAATGATAAAAATATTATTATAAATACTACATTTACCTTGATTTTGAAACATTAAATTGTAAAGCATTTCATGATCTTTAAGAACTAAATTGTGATAATTGGCAAAGCTCAAAAATTGATTTTGAAGAATAAAAGCTTAGATTTGTCTTGTGTTACTTCAAAGTTACACGGGCCCATTGAGGGGTAATTAATTTATCCGTCGGATAACATCTTGAAGCACTATATTATTACACGATGCAACAATTCTCCCCAAAACCCCCGCCGTAAACCGTTCCTCCGCAATTCGTCGATCAGCTGGCGAAAGCGACTTCTCGCACACCGAAAGTCCCGAATTTCCAGAGCTCCGCCTCTCGACAGTGAAAAACGAAGACGATCGTTGTTTAGTGGTCTTTCGCGCGGATTAACCCATTATCCTAATAAAATACGCTCCGAATTACAATCTTAATTTCGCGTCGAGATGCGGATGGTCGATAAGCGAGGGCCATCTTTATCCGAGCGAGCCGCAGGCTGGCGCGGGTCCTCGAAGGCCGAAAAAAAAAAGAGAGGAGAGGAAGGTCCGCGCGCGAGAAGGGAGAGGAATCTCGTTCCGAATCTATAACGACGACCGGTCGTACAAATTTCCTCGACTTCGACCTTAATGCCGCGACGATCCTCCGAGCGACGCGAGAAGGAGGGAGTATAATGCCAAAGAGAGACGAGGAGAGAGAAAGAGAGAGGAGGATCGTTATCGAATCCTTGGAATCGAAAGCGGACGAAAAAGAAAATCGAGCAGGATCTCCGGGGCCATTGAATGGGCCCGGCTTATCGGTCCGGATCGTCTTAATAAATTGTCAGGATTCCCTTTCCACCCTCTATTCGGCCGTACCACAATCGCCGGATTTTATATCCGCCGGAGAGAAACGATTTTGGATAGGAATCGACCGGCTTACGTTGCAATTATCTCTGTCAACTGGTCACGTTTCCCTTATCGCCGACTTTTACGGCTCCCGATCTATCCTTCTCTCCCGATATCTCTCCTTACCTCTGGCGCGCTTCGAGAGCATCGATTCGACGATAATCTCCCCGCGCTTCCGCTTGCCGGACGCCGAGAAGGGAACGTTTTTACTCGCTGAATCTACGCGAACGCTCTTCCTCCCCGTGAAACTCGACGTTTCCCGTACATGGCTCGAGCAGCCACGATCTCTTCTTTTGGCAAAAACATACACTCTCGATCGTTTATCCGAGTGCAAATTACCCCGGAAAATGAACGACCTCACGGCCCTACCGTGAAGCCAACAATCCGCAACGGTTCAACGAGTCAAATGTAAACCGTCCACGTCGAGGAGGAAAGCCGAGAAACGATTTAAGAGGACTCTCGATACCTCGTTTCTTCGTGTATCGGCGATAGATCCGCGAGTCCGCAGCGGCTCGCCGTCGGAACGATATCAGGGGCGGCTCGCGAGCGAAAACCGAAGGCGGATCTTCTTCTTCTTCTTCTTCTTCCGCCGAGGTGAATTTTTGTCGCGCGGCGGAAGAGAGCCGGTGGCTGCCGGCAGCGGTACCGGAGGTAGACCAGCGGTACCAGCGGTACCAGCGGCACACCAGCCGCACTCCAGCGGCACCATCGGACGTACGAGGCTCGCAAAAGGGGGCTGTTATCTCGCCGGCGGCATAAGGACAGGGCTTAAATCTCCCCGGTATCTCCTCCTCGTGGCGGTAACAAGTTTCAATTCCTACCAATTCCACGGCCATACATCACTCCCGGGTAGATACAATGGTGACTTCGGGGGACTCGGGCCACGGCCTCGGCTTCCATCCACGCAAACGATAAATATCTTATTGTGCGCGAGAAAGAAGTATACTGGACACCCGTGGAAACCGGCGCGCGGTGATGCCGATATCGACGGTACCCCCCGATACTTCCAATGAGCGACGATAAATGCCTGGATGTGTGCATACGCACCGATACACGTCCGCGGGATCGGATACGAGCTCGAGGAGACTCTCATCGGGATTCAGACGTGATCGTTAATTTAGGGAGGAGCGTGAGTCCTCCCAACGGGACGAACGACGTCGTTTCTGCCGCAACGATGTTTCGCCAACTACTTCGGACGCGTGGAGGCTTCGGGGTTTTGCGATGTGACGTTGTGTTGGTACTCGATTGGCAGGGGTGTTTTTTGGCAAATTTTTCTTTGCTGAGATACAGTAGTTGAGACGGCATTAATTGTATACAGCTGGCAAAAACAGAGAAGTCTCGCGGTATGAGACACGGGGCAAGGGAAGACACTTGTCGGACCGCTTATTCCCACCATATTGGTCCTAGAAACCTGAGATCGACGAATGACAATCGAGAAAAAGACACTCCTTTCATCGTTCGCATGACGGCGCAACAAATGTGCGGCTCTTTCGACCAATAACGCGTTAGAATCGAAAATGACGTCAGAACATGTGACGTCTCTGTGCGTCAGGCGAATCAGAACAAACCACAGGCCAGAGGACTTCTCTATTTTTCCGAGGTGTAGCTACAATTTTTGCGGTGGAACTTTCCTCTCATATTTCTCGTAGTACTGTCGCGTTACTCAAGAATTTTGTAAAAGATGAAAGCGTTAAAATGCCGTTAAAGTCTGTAGTCCTATAGCGTGAAACGTTCTCTCAGTATTTATCTCCATAATCGTGTCAAACTCCTGCCCAAATAGCAACTATAAACGACAGCCGACCTCCAGGCGACCGCTCCTGGTCGAAACGCTTTCCTCTTCGTTCAGCGCCGCCTCTTTCGTTTGTTTATCATCGAGGATAATTAGCTTTCTTATTGGCCGGTAGCGGCAGTCCATTGCGGGGTCGCCTTAAAGAGGAACCTTAAGAACGGTTTAATGTAATCGCGCGTAGGTAGAAGGCGTGGGCTCGCATTCGAATCGAGTCGAGGCGCCGGAACAACCCCCGAGGCAGATCCGCAGGATTTACCGAGGGCTCCGAGGCGGTCCGCTTAATTAGTAATAATTAGTAATTATCCGGCATTGGTCACCGGTTGATCGGTGAGGGCAATTATTGCCCGCTCGGCAGAGGTATCAGACTAATCGGTCGCGCTCTCTCTCTCTCCCTCTCTCTCCGCTTCTCGCGCGGCCCGTTTTAGCGACTGACTAATTAATTAGAAACTCCCCCCTCTTCTTTCCTCCCTCGTTCGACTCCCCCGTTCGCATCGAGCCCGCCGATAATTAGCGCGCCGCGATTAGTCATCGCGACGATCAATTTGTCGCGAAACCTCTGCGCCCTTTCGCCGGCTCGATTAACACCGTTCCTTCGGTGTTTGCTTAACGAACGATCTCGATGTCGCGCCTTCGTTTGCGTTGGTTTAACGCGCGTGAAATATTTCGTCCGGGTGTACTCGCGATTTTTATCGAATCTCGATTGCGAGTCTCGCTTGAAAGTGGTGGGAAGGAGTAATTGAGATCGTTGAGAGCGGTGATCGAACGTTGGTGCGAGGTTATTGGGAGGGAGGCTTGAAGATGCTGTCGGTTTATCGTCTCGTTGAGAGAAACAATCCTGCAGTTTTTAGTGGTTTCACCATAAATCACATCTCAAAGAATTTTTTACGTGATAATTAGCGGTGATCCTGTGAAATCATTATGAATGAAAGCGCTTTTCTTATGTCCCAGTGATTATCTAGTGGAACCACAACTTCTTTTTCCTAATTTGCGAAGAATATGCAGCAATGGGTTCATTAATGTTAATTCTATAGTATTGTAACTAAATGAAATAAATGATATCTTCTTCTTCTTGAAAAAATGTTATTTGGGCTTTAAAGGGTTAAATAGTTACATACACACAGTTGATAAACTGAAATCTCCTGAGTTCTGTGTGCTTCGAATATAATGTCCCACTATTTAGATTTTAACCCTTTGCATTCCTATGACGAGCTACGCTTTCTACATCACTTAACGTTTCATCTACTAATTGTCGACTATTCGAAATCAACAATAATTTTGCATCTTAACATAAATATCCCGCGCTGCCTACAATTGTTCCTAGTATTAAATAAAAATAAATAATCAACGGTAGTCAATTTTCCGACTCTATATCTTCTTATCTGACGAACAGTTAGTAAAATAATTCGGAGCGCAAAGGGTTAAGGTTCATCACCCTACTCGAGATTGATAGTATTTCCTCAATGTTGAATCGGACACCGAAACCCATATTGCCTATTAAAAAACGACACTGTCGACTGTAGAATCTTCTTGCACAGCCGTGTGTTAATATCACGAACACCAAAACTACATGGTCTACCAAAAATTCACGAGGAAGATACACCCTTCAGGCCAATAGTTAGCACCATAGGTTCACCCACATATAAATTAGCCAAATTTTGGCCAAAGAACTACGTTTCCTCACAGGCAAATCTCCCCCCTACATAAAAACAACACTGTCGAACCGTGAAAAAGCAGAGTTTCCATCCACCGCAACTTTCCCGAATAGTCTTCCCTCCCGTCACAGTCGTCGCGAATTTTTTCGCGGGTTGCTCGAACATCCGCGTAAACTCGCTATCCGATAGAAAAGGGTTTGTTGCTGGCCCCTCGTCGATGCAATAAAAATCGGAATAAAAAGTGAAACTTATCTTCCGCCCACCCCGCCACCTGCCCCCCACGCACGCACGGTGGCGTTTTTCCTCGGCTGTCTCGCAAAAATGCGAAATTTACGTCTCATCGGCGGGATTGTAAATAGGGGGAATTTATTCGCGTTCCGAAAATTGCCGGGCGATATAATATAGAGACGCAGGGATATCTCCCGTGGCGTGGGTGGTGACGTTTGTCACGATTTAAATGTCCTCGCCGCGATCGAGTGCCGTGCCCTGTCGATCTTGCTCCGCGGCGGAGAACTTTTAAGGGTCGTAAAATGACGATAAAAAGACCTGACGGTGATATTTTACTATTTTACTAGACGCCCTTGTCGGCCGGAACCCCCACGTGGAGAACCGCCGGGAATGTGACGTTCCGACGTCGACGGCTGTGTCGCCGGTAATATTCGAGACCCTTTATGAGCACTTTGAAAAATTATTGCGACTCTTCGAAGGGTCCTGGAGACTCCAACGAACCTCGAATGTTGCGTAAAGAAATAATTTGGAGGGTGATAAAGTTACGCGCTAATAGAATGAAATCTTGTGGGTCAAATCAGTTGTGAACTGATTTGGGACCCGTATCGAGCGCGATGACCAGTGGGCCCAATTTCATGGGCCACTGTGCACTGTAGGGAAGAATGGATTGGTGGAGAAAAATGTGGCCTATCTTAGCGAACTTTATAATTAATTTTCCAGCTTGTCTCGTGCAAAATTTTGATAGTTTGGAAGAATACTGCGAGGTGTAAGCGTGTGCTGTATTTTATTTAGATTTGAGAGAGTCTTTCAATTTTTCAATACAATTCGTCCGAAGATTAATTAAATTAAAAATTTCAAAGGGAATCAAGCAAGATAGAATTGCATCATTATACACCAAAATTGAAATTTAAGTTAGCATATCACTGAGAAATTTCCGCCGTCGATCTTTCATCGCTAATTCGCAGCACATCTCATCGCTATAAACGAGAATCGTCCACGTTTAGAAGGCAACCTCGGTCTTTAAAAACACCGGAATATTTACGAGCGCGTCTATAAATATTTCATAAAAATCGTACACCCCATGTAACGTCGCCGAAGTAAAAATACTAGAATGTCCGACGAAAAAAGATTTAATAAAATCTTATTACATCACCCGGCTCATTCCTTTCCACGATTTTCCAAGAATCCCAACTCACCGAACAAAACCGCGCTTCCAAATGGAATTTATTACAATTGAGGCAGCATCGGGTGGCAATAACGTCGCCAAAGAAATCTCGATAATCGCATTCCCAAGAAACTATCCAGATTCGTCGCCGTTATCACGATTTCGATCGGCGACGCATCGAGGTCCCCGTTGAATGGGGTATAATTTCGACGTTCCGAAAGAAGCCGCGAGTCAATCGATACATTCGTATGTTACAAAAGGGCAAGGAGAGGGAGGAAGAGGGGAAAACGAGAGGAAGAAAGAGAGGGCTTTCTCTCTTTCGAGTCGCTTCTCGCTCGGCTTTTGCCCGACACCATTAATAACGTACGAATTTTTCGTGGACCCCCTTCTACCCCCCCGTACAAGACAAATTGGCGGGCGATCGATGCCGAGAGCCGATCTCAATTAATCAAAATCCCGATCGCAGAAACGCTCACCGTTCATTATCGCGCTTAATTCGCCGCAAAAGTGGCCGCGCTGTAACGAGCTCGTATCGAGCCGACAGAAATCCCGTTTAATCGACGATACCGTGTCGACCGTTCTTCCCGATGCGCCGATACGTTTCATTTGCGAATTTATACTTTTCCCATAATACCGGCAGCCTTAATTAAACGCGGCCTAAAACACGCGGGCACCATAGGACGCGGCGTGATAACATCTTGAATTACGTTACGCCTACCTCTGTCCCTTATTCTTCTTCATTTCATTGAGAATGCACATGCTCGCCAAGGAATTCCGATTGCGAGACGAATTCTGAGGAAGTGATTCGGCCTTGTTTCTCGATTGAATTGCTGGCTGTGGGGTTGTTACATGGGATTTTATGGAGGTTGAGATTGTTTTTGCTTTTGTGGGATCTTAGTGTCACATTTTGATGTGCTGATTACTTTTTGTTTCATCTATTCTTTTTATTTTGGACGGCGAACAGCAAGTGTGGGAATTTTGAAACGCGTGATTACCTTGTGAGTAAAATTTCCATATTTTTTGTCGCACAAATTTATTATTAAATTCATTATGTTAAGATTCTTCAATTGATACTTATTTAATATGGTTCTTAGAAATTTTGCACAATAGGTAGAATATTTATCTGTTAATTCAGTTAATATATCATTTATATTCTCAAGAGCATAGGTGTCCACTAGCTTTCAGCAATCCTAGCACATCTTCTAACATTTCTGTCGAGATCATTATCAAAATAATTGTATATAATAATTTCCTACTATCAAACCAAATACCGCAAAGTTCCATTCACCATTTCCGACGGCGGAACGCCTGAAAATTTACGAACCCCGGAACAAGTCGAAGAATTCGCCCCAGGTGATTTCAATACCGCAATCGGACTTTAATAAGTTCCCTCGAAGAGCCGATTGAAAAGTTCCTTCATCCGTGTTCGGATAATTCTCATCGGTGAGCGAAGGATCGTTTTCCTTTCTTCGTGTTCCAAGAGATTCATGGATCGGACAAGCATCTCCTCCACCCACGATCGTGTTTCTCTTGCTCTCCTCCTCTCTCGTTTCTGCTTTCCTCTCACTCTTTCCCTCTCCGTCTTCCTTTATCTCCCGGCGCTCTCTCGATCACGGTACATTCATAGTTACTCGAGATCTGATAGCGCCGGAACAAATGTGTTAATAGCCTTGGGTCGGATACTGCGTTATTACCACGTGCCTCTATGGATCCATAAAATACCAACGAACGGAGATAAGATCGAGGTGTACGCTTCTGTCGAGAAACGCGCGTGTGTGTACGCACGGCAGAGTAAATTAACCCTTTGCGTACCGCGGTTAATGTTTCCTCGGATAAGCGACTCATTAGAGAAAAACAAACTTCGTTTTATTTTTCCGAGGGGTTGTTTTGAAATTTTTAGTCGTAGATTTGCATGGGGATGGCTCAATGTGTTCATCCTCACGTGGGGTACCGGTGACCCGTGGGTTATTTTCGAATAGAATGTCACTAAAAAGTCAATTATTCTATACAGATAAGCACTATATAAATTGAGATAAATAAAGTGTATAATTTCGATAAGATTTCGATGTCAATTAACTTCTCGAGCGATCGCGGATCAGCATACATTACGAAAGAAGGAGGAGGCTGACTTCGCATACATTTCTCGCAACGGTATTGTAATTGTTTTTTTAGTATTATGAAATTAGATGACAAAAGAATGCTGTTGAACAGGCGAATCTACTAGCGATTTTACAAATCTTGAGAAATTGAACTAGTTATTTCGCGTAGCACCAATTACTCTAACTTAACTCCTCGTTGCCGACACTATCAACCGCTTTCCGATTAATTGGCTATAGAAGTTAACGTTCATACAGTCAAAGTTATTCATCGGCTATTGCAAACGACAATAAAATAAAGTTACACTACCTCAACACATTGAACACGTGTGACTGGCGGTATTGAATACAATGAAATTTCTTACGGCTTTTAAGTGACAATATTCACGAATTTTCTAATATATCTCACAATTAAAAATTGCCGCTAAAAAAGTAAAGTACTGCCGCACATAAAATTACTTCAACTCAAACATTTAAGTCCTGCAAATATCTGATTTTAAAGTAAGACATTTCCGATGAAACTAGAGAAATAATTGGTGGCATTCAGCGTATTAAAAGAACTACAATCGGAGTGAAACAATGATCATTTTACACTTTACAGTTATAAAGCTTTAGAAGTGAATTTATACACTTCTGAACAGCATCCAAAAAGTGAATGGTAAAATGTTAATGCCAATAATCCTTCCATAATTGTTCGCATGCAACGACCATCCTCGCGATAACTTATCCCGGCGCTTTAAATTGCCCGCTAGATCTCATCTTCGCGGTTCAGAATTAACAGACTCCGGCGATAGTTTACGCGTCCCATGTAAACGCACCTTCACGGCGTCTTACGCGCGCGGATAGCAACGATTACATTTATTTACAAGCCGGTGAATCTCCATCTTATCGATTCGATCTTACCGAGAGTCTAAACAACTCCGCGCCGTTTGAGCGCCGTTACGGGCAACTCAATTATCCTTCGGGAGACTTCTTCTTCTTCGCCTCTTATCCGCTCTTTACTTTATTTTCCTCCCGTTCTTTTTCGCCGCCAGTATTGTTAACGCTTCGACATCCCCGCGGAGTAATTTTACGTCGAGTCGCGCGAAGATAGAGGCTGATTTACGCCGATGGGACGGCCGGGGAAATAATTAAACTCGCCGGAGGTGCGACGGAGGGCTACTTCGTTTTAACCGCTGAAATTGCCTGTTTTGCGTTATTATTTGTTATCGGTTTGGAGAACCTGACTTTGGAAATTTTACATGACGAATTTGAGAGTTGTAGAGACTTTTATTTGACGAATGACTGTGGATCAGAGAAGGGGAAATTTTTGAAATTGAGGTTAAACGTTTGGAGTTTTGAAATTTCGATGGTCTTGGTTTCTGAGATTACGAAAAGAAATACACTTTGATTCTACTAATAAGATTCGATCACGGTCAGCATGCAGAGACTTCCTGCTTTTTTAACGATCTCTGTGATATTGAAAGAGAAGGAAAGACGAGTTTATACGATTGTAGATCAGAAAAAGGGGTATTTTTGAGATTGAGGCTAGCGTTTAAAACTTCGATATTCTTGATTTCTAAGATTACAAGGAAAACACTTTAATTGTACTCTAAGATTCGATCGCGGCCAGCACGAAGAGGCTTCCTGCATTTTTAACGATCTCTGAGATAATGAGAAGGAAGGAAATGTAGACCCACGTGAAAAGATTGCCTATCACCCGATGTCTCAAGCATTTCGTTATCCAAAATGAAAGATCAACGGCAACCGTCCATCTTCAAAGATCTTAAAGCCTTCTCGAATCTCACAAAAGTTTCCAGTCGCCCGAACGGACGTCCGATTAATGAATGAAAGAGGAAAATGCCGGGTAAATATCGGTCGTTCGAGAAGACGTAGCCTTTTTGGCGTTAATTCGGCAAGGTCCACGCGGTCGGCTCACCGTTCGCCCTTTTTTCGCACGGTGCACCGAGCAATCGCTCAAGCACGGGACGGAGACCGAAATCCGCCGGTCTTTTGTCGGCACGCTTTCATTTTCGCGCCATTTTTGGCGAGGCCGCTTTCGCTGGTTATTAGTTTAATTTGAGATATAAAGCTGATGTAACTTGGTTGCAATTAGCTACCGGCCTTATCGATTGCTCTTTACGAGTCGCGCGAAGGCCGGGCTCGCGGGACTTTCGAAAACTGATATAACTCGATGATTTTTCATCGTTGCTGCGTTTCCAGCGTTCTCATCTCTCTTTCTCGACTTTTCACCCGATTAATTGCACCTTGTGACACAATATATATTGGATCGGTGGATTAAGTATTTGAAGGCAAACTCGAGCATCTTCATTGGAGTATTTTCTTTCGATTGTAACTAAGCGAAGAATTGAATCGACTTCTCTTAGAGAACACCTCAGTTTTCAAACTTTAAACATGACAATTGAAGCCACTGTGCGCATGACCAGGCAATTAGTAAGCTCGACTTCAAATCTCCGTCATCTCTAGAAGATTTTCCTAATTTTTTTCTAAATTACAGTTGTCATTTAATACCATAGCCTCGGCGGTTCGAAATCCACCGAAAACTGTAGCCCCTAAATGCAATTATCATACCACAGAAAGTCCAAAAATACAAAAGAAGCTGAAAAGGAGAACTTTGACCTGTACAACAACCCTTCTCCTTCTGCGCTTTCCAAAATAAACATTCGCATACGACTCCAACGCGATAACTATATTCGACTTCGCCTATGCTGGCTATCATTGCCCTAAAATTGAAAAATCAAAGTATCTAACCATCCTCTTAACACATATGCATCCGTAAGTGGAATATTCCGCGGACGACGATTGTCCTATGTCAGCAGCCGCGGAATATTCCGCCCTGTACAATATTAACCCTTTGCGGACGGAGACAGTTTTGAATATTGAGAGATATCCATTTATTTTGCGATCCAAAACCACCTTTTTATCAGCAAGTTAGGCTGTTAATGTATATACATTATGAATTACTATTTGTTTAATTGTATTTCAAGTGTTGTATTTAAATTTTTCAACTCTAACTGTGTATACAAGCAACGATAAACTATAGTTGAATTTTTTCTCGGACCACATATATGCGTCGCTAGTCCTCAAAGGGTTAAACTGCTGCGCGCGGAAGTGTATGGTACTACGGGTCTTCCGCCGTATTTAGAGCTATGATGCAAATGGGTTAAATATCTTTCGATATTTACTATCTATACACCATCCGTACACCTAATATCTATAGAGTTTTGATCAACTCTCGCGACAGATATCCCCATGAAACTTTCCCCTTCATCGTTACCATTGGCTTCGAACAACTGCCAAAGCACCCAGAAGATACGCGAGGATGGCGGAAAATAGCCGGAACCCTCCGTAAAGGACGTCGCAACGGAGCCGTGAAATTTAACGAGCGCCTTACAAGTGTAACTTGCGAAAGTTCGAGACAGTCGGTTATCGTCGGCGATACTTAGCCAGGGAGAAATCGTTATTCATGCGATGCTTATCTCCGTCAGAAGCGACGTTTATTTCCCTCCTCGAGAGAGGTCCGGCGCAAAGAGCGACGCCGTACACAATTTCCTAGGGCTTAACGGCTCCTCGTACGTTGGACGCGTTGCATAACACGTTAGCGAGCGGCCTCTGTGAAATAATGCTATAAAAGATCGTTATCGAACGCCTAGTATACCGTTCGTTTGGACAAGCCAAGTGGAATGGCAATTATCTTCGGACACACGCTTTCCACGCGGCGAACGCCATTTATCGCGATGCGTATCTGAGTATTCTTAGTCCGTCGAGGGGCTCTCGGCGAATTTTGAAGATTCGAATGATGCCTCGAAGTTCCGGACGTTTCTTGCGTTGAGATGAGGGTTTTTGGAGTTTTTTTTCTTGGGGATTTATAAAGTGCAAGGCAGTTCGATGGAGAAGGGTTTGAGACTTTTTTGCATTGTTATCGGATTTGATTGCTATGTTTATTTTGCTTGCCATCTAAAATTATGGTCTAAGGCTCTTACTCAAGACAGATTTTAGTTTGCAATTCTGCTACGAAGTCATACCTTAAGCCTGCGTCTCTTATTTCGTTGTAACCGAAAAGTATCGATTCTTGTTTCTTATAATAAAATTGTTAAACACATATCACGGAAACACTATTATGAATTTGTTGTCAGAAGTGGAATTCCAACAGTTTAATTAATTAGCAGTAGATCGAAAACTGTCCGGATCGCGAGAAGTTAATAACATAATCCGTGAAGAGTCTAATTTACTTTCTTCCTCCGAGTGCTTCAACCTAACAAGATTAAGGTCAGAAAGTTCAAAATAACTCCAAAACACGAAGACTCATCGTTTACAGAAGAGCGGATCAAAATCCCCGAAGAAACAACATCCTAAACGATTTATCAATTAGGAAACGCGCCAATGATTCACGGTTCTACGATATATTCGCTCTTCTATTTACATACCGAATTTATGCTTGAGTAGCTTAGCTCGGCTTTAAAGAGAAAAGGCTGTCCTCTTGACGTTGTTATCGGTTTAGTCCTATTAATCTTTCCACCGTACCGGAAGCGAGGCGCGATTATCTGCATTACCGTTATTAAGAGGCGGTTATTAACGAGACACTCGCGACGATCGAAACAGCTGATGTAATGGTGGGTTTTCGAGATAATCGCGACCACTCTAAGCATTCTGCTCGAGCTGGACGAAGAACGATGAGAAAAAGAAGCCAGAGAGAGACAAGAAGAGAGAGGAGAAAGACGGTAGTCAGAGAAACAGAGAGAGTGATAGGGAAATACGGGAGAAGACGGAGTTAGAGCGTGGAGAAGAGAGACAGTAGCTAAAGAGACAGAGAGAAATAGACAGAGTGATAAGAAAAGACAGAAACGAGAGAAGAAAGAGTTAGAGGGAGGAGAAACCGGGAGAAAGAGAGAAACGCAGGGAGAGTGATAGGAAAAGACAGAGACAGTGGAAGAAAGAGTTAAAGAGAGAAAGAGAAGGCGAAGAGGGACCGGCAAAGGTGTCGGTGCTGGAATGCAGTATTACCATATCCAAACCTGACGTAACTTTCGTTGGGCAGTGACCTAGAGACGATCCTTTCGCGTGCAACCGCGTCTCATTTACGACGACGACCACTTCTCCTGTTTATCTCCTCTTCGTCCTCGCTCTGCACCCCCTTCCTTCGAACATCGACGACTATTACCCCGTGTAATCTCTCTCCTTCGATGCGCCGCTGACAAACTGCGAAGTCATTCACATGAAAGCAAACGATTTTTTTATACCTCAGCTAGTATATTGTTGCGCATACCTCAACCGAAGCCCGCTTATTTGCGAGCTTCCGAAACGTTTAACGATTTTTAACAGAAATGTCTGAACGATTCGAGAAGTAGTCCCCAATTTTATGTTTCTTGAGGGATCGGTATTCAAATGGTGGACCTGAGTACAAATCCTCATTGCATTTGCGACATTTTTGGTAAGTTGTTATTTAACAAGTTGAATGCCAGACGTATTTCGCTAGTTTCATTTTCACCGAACCGAAACTGTTTCTATTAAAATCACGTCTTTATAGAATAGAAATGTTAAAAGTACGGATAGTTATATACTCGGTAATACTTCACTTTTCTAACTGAAATATTTTAATATTGAATATATTAGCATATCCGTGAATATCGCAGTTTGAAAATCCTAAGAAATTTTATCGAATTCAACAGTGCCGGTCACCGGTGACCCCCATGGCATTCAACGTCTTAACACTAGAACTACCAAACCAGTCAAAATGACTGGTACACAATTTTTTTCAAAAATTCTCCAAGTTTATAGAAGAGTCTTAGAATAAATATTCTGTGTCAATCTTAAAAAAACATAAATCATCGAATCGATTAGCTTTTCCGCCTCTTGGTCCCCCCTTTTTCAAAGTACTTATATAATATTTTGAAATATGATAGATTTAACGCCGGTAGTTCTAGTGTTAATATACCATAGTCTTGGTGGTTTGGAATCTGTCTAAAACTGAAGGAACTAGGAAACATGATCGTCGCAGTTGAAGCCGAAGTAATGAAGAAAAAGGTAGTACTTTGTTCGGATCGTAAGAGGGCATTGAAACAATTCTTTCGTCATTCAACGCCTCTGTTTTGCCCGCGGTTGTCACCCACAGTTCTCCGTTCTCCAAGTTTCGTAATTCGATCGAAACGAATAATACCCGGTGACAGAAGAACGTAATCGGTCGACACGTTCCTGCTAATCGATGCAGTCCGACGACGATTGCAACGTATCAACAGTGTTGCATTTTATTCGTCGTTTCACGGCTCGTTTGGCACGCAGATAGACCTCGTAAAACGTTAATGAAAGCACGCATTTTAATAATCCACGCCGGCGGGCATTCAATGGCAGAGCAAATCCTTGCCTCGTCGAATTGCAGACCTTGTTGTCGCTAATAATATCGAGCGTGCAACCTATCGCAACGTGGATATTGCTTTTTATCCGCCACGCTAACGAAACAGCTGGTTAGCTGACGTCACTTTCCTCCTACGTAAACGTGACAGTAGCGATGGGTTTGAACGTACTCTCGATCATTAGGACAGACCTTTCATCTTCTTTGTCTTCTTTTGCACTCTTCAGCGTTAACTGCTATGGTAATTTCGCCTGGGATTCACAATTGTAGGAGGGTTTCGAACCGCCGAGACTACGATATGCATATCATGTAGGAAAAAGTACAAATTTACAAGAGGTAATGGGAGAAATTAAATTTTTTAAATTAAATTAAACTTCGGTGCAGGGATTGCAAGTGCAATGCTTTATCTGCTTATCCATCACAGCCCCCACGGATCATTCTTGGAGGTTTTCTAACTTCTTTTCAAATGCCGGCGAAATATATTGCTGGCTCGTACAGATATTTATTAATTTTACAAACATTCATGAGTTTCTCAATCAACAGTGCATTATTGTAGTACAAGTTCTATCAATTCACCGATGACTAAACTTTCATCACCAAACATCCTACGGTGTACGCTCCAATATCTCTTCATCCTACCTGTTGTATTGCAAGAAATATAATCCACCACCAGGGCGATTGCCCTCTACAATGATCTCCAATCCATAAGCTTCGATTACGATCTAAATCCGACAACGATCCTCCCAAATCATCGATTCGTCGCAGGGTTCATCCACACGGAAGATATCCATCGTCCCATCGACGTATCAAATTTATCTTCCTCTCGATAAACACCGTCCGCCATAAATCACCGTCGGTTTTCAAAAAAATCCTCTCGCCTCTCGGATCCCGATCCAATCGTTCCAGTCGCAGGAACGGCCCTGCCATCGCCTCCGGCGTGAGCGCAGAAATTAACGTCAGTTTGTTGTTAGAGGGCGAGTGTTTGTCAGCCATCTTGGCAGCGGACGAGTGTTTGCAATGTTTGCGTATACCTCCGAGTAGCGAGCGCTGGTTAATGCATCGTCCGCGGCGAGTGCACTCGAGTAATTCTCTCGGTGTATTCTTCCTCTTCTTTCCCTCCTTCTACTCTTCTTTCTTTCTTGCGCCTCGGCCTACTCTCGACGTCTGTTCTCTCGGTGGTTCTTGGCCGCGCGTCGGATAACGTTGTAACGCTTAAGCGACGACTTTGATTTATGGGGAAATCGAGCGTGCGCCGTGTTACGCGCTGGCAGGAGCAGCGAATCCGCGGACACGACGTAATATCTTCTTCTGAGATCATAATCTGGAGATTCCTGCTACCGTGGGCACGGAATCGACGCTGTTTCCTTCCGCTGGGGGATAACATCGTCCTCCGGGGCTACGGTGAGGAAGGAGTTGAAGGCTTGGACTTCCAATTAGAGGCTCAGTTCAGATCTCTCTAAGAAATTATTATTTAATATATCATTGTCTCGGTGGTTCGGACCCACCTAAAACGGTGGGCCCTAGGCGAAATAACCGCAGCAGTTATGGGACTGTGGTGGGTGAGAAGGTAAAGGCTGAGACTTCCAATTAATAGGACTTAGTTCAAATCCCTCACCACCTCTGAGAAATTATTATTTGAATATATCATTGTCTCGGTGGGTCCTAGGGAAAATAACCACAGCAGTTATGGGCCTGTGGTGCGTAAGAAGGTAAAGGCTGAGACTTCTGATTAGTGGGGCCGAGTTCAAATTCCTCGTCACCTCTGAGAAATTATTTGAATATATCATTTCCTCGGTGGTTTGGACCCACCTAAAACAGTGGGTCCTAGGCAAAATAACCACAACAATTATGAGACCGTGGCGGGTAACAACGTAAAGGCTCGAATTTAGGGGGACCAAGATCAAATATCTCATCACCTCTGAGAAATTTTTCCTAAATTATTACTTAATATATCATTACCTGGGTGGTTCGGGCCCACCTAAAACGGTGGGTCCTAGTCAAAATAACCACAGCAGTTATCAGACCGTGGTGGGTAGATAAGAAGGTAAAGGCTCAGACTTCCAATTAATGGGACCGAGTTCAAATTCCTCACGACCTCTGAGAAATTATTACTTAATATATCATTGCTTCGGTGGTTCGAACCCACCTAAAACAGTAAGACATCGACCATCCGTCCACCGATTCCACGAAGACTCGACGGTAATCGAGGATCGATGTCTCTATCGGCACGCTAGATATCGATGAGGGCGATTTCACGGTCGTTTCATAATTCGAGAGGGAATCCTCGATTTATCGGGCGCCCGTGTTTCGGAGCGTCTCGGGACGGCGAAGATCGCCGGCGATAAGGCCCAACAATAAGATGATAAAGAAGACGAAGAGAATGAGGAAGATGCTCGAGGCAGCGGCGCGGCGAGTGGGCAGCGATTCGCACGATTACGATCTGGCGAATTATTATTTGAGGGAAGAAAAGAAATGGCGCGTGCAAGGGGAGAATTATTGCGAGAAGAATCGATCGCTCGATCGGTCCTAGCCTGTTCCAGAGAAATGGGACAAAGGAGTCGATGGATTTTCATCGCGATCGTCGCTCCTGCCGCGATCTCTGGCGATCTTTTACGGAGATCGAGGTTAGAATTTCTAAAAGATTAGAAGCACTTTAAATCGTCGAAACTGTTGAGCTAAAACTATAAGTCCTAAGCGAAATTATTATAACAATTAATAGGGGCTACGGTGGCTAAGGCGGTAAAGACATGGACTCACAATCAGTGGGCCCGGGTTCAAATCTTTTACCAACCCTGAGAAAGTTTTTCTAAATTATTCATTAACCCCGTAGCCTACAATAACGTGCGACTCCCGTGATGCGGTAAATTAAATAGGAAATTTTCTAGTTTTGCAAAACCTATGAAATTGAATCTATCAGTGAGCCCCAATACGATATAATTACTTCTACAATATTAATATTACGTTGAATTCTGCGATATATTAAAAATCCCCAACCAGTTTCCACCTTAGCAATTTAATTCTGAATTAATGCGGGGGCAGTCACAAAATAAGTCATAGGGCAGCGTGTTGATATATCATTGCCTCGATGATTCGGACCCCCTAAAACACTATAGGTCCCAATCGAAATGACCATTCCATTTAAAGCCAAAAAGTACGAAAGAAGTTAACTGTAAAGGGAAAAATCAAGCGCACGCAAGCGGAGAAAAAGGAGGCAGAGAAATGCAAAGGAAGGCAAACATGAAGAGAGCAGAGGGAGCACTCGAAGAAGAAACTTCCTCCGTTTCGCGCTCTCCGCTGGCAAAGGCATCAGAAGAGAGATCAGATAGGGCACCTCGGACCCGCGGCCGGACTACAAAGTGATATCCGACGCAGATATTGTGTGTGCACACCGTGTTCGCCCGATTACGTAACCCCGCGGCAAGCGAGTGCTGATTCACCGCTCGCGAGCTGTGCTCTTCGTCGGCCAAACGTTTCGCCAAACGGTTCTTCCTCTCTCGGAGGAATCTTTCCCTCCCGGAGGGGCTGGAGTGGCACGTTTTGATTCCTAATGGGTACATCCGGTGAAATTGAATTTACCGCCTTAGATGTAATAAGTGGATGAGAAGATTTCGACCGTTTACATCATTTGCGACCTAAGTCGGACAAACTTGTTCTCCTTCATTCATCCTTTAACCCATTTGCATCACAAAGGAGAATATTCCGCGAAAAATAAATATTTCTGTTAAGATTTTCGTATTTATTGGCATATATTATACTTTTGGCCTTCAGTATAAATATTAAGAGCCGATGGAAAGTTGTAGATATTCAAATTAAACGGAATTTTGTGCGTATCGGTAATAAGGTATCGCATTGAGAATCACATACGGCGATAAGGGACAGGTAATGCAATTTAAGCTGTGATGCAAATGATTAACACTTTATCCCTCTGATGACTAACGACGCATATATGTGATCTGAGGAAAAATTTAATTATAGTTTATCGGTGCTTGTATGCACAGTTAGAGTTCAAAAATTTAAATGCAACCGTTGAAATATGATTAAACAAATAGTAATTTACAATGTATATACATTAACAGCTTAACTTCCTGATAAATAGGTGGTTTTGGATCGCAAAATAAATCGTAATCTCCGAATATTCAAAAATGTCTCCGTCCGCAAAGGGTTAATGGCCGCACGTCTACACCGTTAAACTTCGCCAGGGGCCCGCTATATTTTTAAAGAATTAAATTAAAAAAGCTTTATATAAATTCACGAAATTATTGAATATGTGCGAACACACACGCTTTTAATAAAAAAACAATACAAATAAACACAATAACGATTAACTAACACTACCAGTAATAATTGTTCCGGCTATCACACACATGTTGTGTGAGCGGCCATTAAAGCGTTAATTATCTGATTGCATATTTTTAATTCACCTCGTTTCATTGTGTCAGCTCCCTTTTAATAATTTTTGAAACATTATTATCAATTCTCAAAATTCCTATAATATATTCGTTTCCACTGCTTACTATCTTGACTTCGGGCAATTACTTTTAAAAAGAATTGAAAATTTCGATTTCCATTGAAAATTACCATTGAAGTATCATTTCCGATGAAAACAAGAAGCGTGGAATTTAGGGGACGTTGATGCTAATAGCGCACATTTGCGAATGTAAGCCAGGCATACCGTTATTTCGCCAAACCCGTCATTTTTCACACGGAAAGTTCGATATGTCGCGAGGTACATCGTCGTAAGTCAAGATTTCGCGGTCGGAACATTTGAATAATAACTTCTGTACGACATACTCCCGGCGACCGAGAGCGATATTTTATCGGGATCGTAAATCGATACGAGAAGCCGCGGTAGCCCGGCGACACGTGGGCATCTTGTACACCATAACGACCCCCGTGTCGTCTGTCATCTTTCCTCGGGCCCGATGTTGCCGTTGCATCGCTGCCGTTTCTGCAAGGCCCGTGCACCTTTTGCATCTTTTGCACTCTGCCTCCTTTTCCAACCTCTTTTCTCCTCGTTCAAATTAAATACTGTGATCGCTTTGCACAGAGTCTGCATATTTTAGACAGTTATATTGATTAACACTAGATCTACCGACGATTAATTTAATATATTACAAATTGTCAAATAGGTCAGATTGTTAAATTGCCAGAAACGAATAAACGAAGGAAGCAAAAAGCTTTATCGATTCAATCGCTCACAGTCTTCAAGATATAAGTAGAAAATTGAAGAAGTAGCAGCGTTAGAGATTTCAGGAATGCTTTCAGAAAATTTAGGGCAAGTCGTTTCGACCACCCTGGTAGGTCTGGTGTTAATTTTCTTGACCTGATGGATATTTGAATTCTAGACGGCTAATTAGGAATTTTGAATCAGGACTGATTGGCATTTTAATATTAGAGCTGTCAAGGTAGTCTAAATGTCTGGACGCTAAATTTTATAAAAATTCTCCAAGTTTATAGGGGAGACATATAGATGATATTCTACGTATATCTTGTAAAACATGAATTATTGAATTAATAATCCCTTTCACTTTGTAATTTCTCTTTTTCTAGAGTACTTATTTAATATATTCAAGTATAACAGATTTAACGTCGGTGGTTTTAACGTAAACGCATTCGGATCGGCCACTTTTTGCTAAAACTTTAATCCAAATGTACTCATTTACAAATGCAATAATTTATCATTGCCGTATAATTACAATTCTGTTGTCTAACAATTCATCGCGGCACAAACTTGTCGCAAAATCAAAATTCTCGTTTCCTGACAACAGAGCTTATGTTTTAAAATTTAAAATTTTAGTTCCTCTATGCAAACTGTAAATTCAAGACACAAGTTTTGATTTTGGTAATATTAGGATTCAAAGATTACGCTAAGACCTTGATGAGAATATTTCTGCCACTTGCAGTACATCTTCCGATTTAACTGTTCCGCTAACATTTCGTTTATAGTGACTAATGTCCGCGGCTGAGCCTCGATCCTTCTTCGTAACAAAAATGAACAAAGCGAATTTCCGTCACGTACAACGCGCTGAATTACAGATTAAATAAGTTGTTCCCTTTCATCGTTTCGTGCTGTCGTGAGCATAATCGTGTTGCGAAAATGGCATTGAAAAGTAACCCGCGAGAGAATTCCAGGCTGCCATTGTACAACGACGAAGACAAAGATCGATCCTCCGGCGCGTATTTCGCTTGTCCCTTGACGGATCGCTTACAAGCTCGCCGAATTCTCGGCGTTTTGCGCAAGAAACTTCGCCCGAGACGCGCCTCACGGTCGGCTCGCGATTGCCTAGAGAAACGCAAATCGCGTGGGAGTGAACACAAAGGCACACATTACACTCTGAGAGAGAGAGAGCAAGAGACTGAGAAAGTGAGAGCAGAACTTCCATTCAGAACAGAAAAGGACAAGCTGCACGCAGCAGACAGAAAATTCACGCCAAAAAGAATCAGGAGACTCTGCGAAGGCAACGGAAAGGTAAACACTCAAAACCTCGTAATAATAAGAGAGAAAAAATAGAACTTTGGCGTAAAAGAGAAACACGAAGTACTCGTTAAAAAGACGGAGAAAAGAGCAGGGAACTCTGAAAAGATAGAAGGAGAGAAACGGGTCTCTCTTCGAGACTCCCTCGGTCGACCGTTTGCCGTTGGTCCGACGAATCTCGAAGCTCGAACCGGCGAACGCCGATCTTATCTCGAGCATATATATGTACGAGTCCAGGTACACGCGATATCTCGATTGTGCCCTCATCTGCATGCCGCGGTAATAATTCGGCTCCGATGCATTATACCGGTCCTCTCCTCGTCAGAGGAGCGAGAAGAGGAGAGAAAACCAGGCCAGAGATTCGATCCTTCCGTCTCGTTCTCTCGTTCTTTCGCTCTCCGTTGGAATATCTCGCCCGTCGGACGGATCAGCGCGTATTCAATTACTCCGACAAAATCAGACGGGGATCCACGGTGCGCCTCCTCGGTTCTTTGGGGTGGCGCTCGCTCATTTTAATTCGTATCGGCGATCTCGTGCGTTAATAATGAAAAGCCGTTCGCCCTGGATTGACGGCCGGAGAAAATTAGCTCGCTCCAAATTGAACCGCTTATTATCCGCCCGGATACGCGCACTTGGACTTTGTAATCTTTCGCGACGCGTGCTCCTTGTTGTATACGCTGGCGATGGAGGTGCTCTTGTTTCAGGGTCTACATTGTTTCTTGGAGAAAGCTCGAGGATGCTGCGAATCGAACTGATGAGATTTTGAGGAGCGGGACGGCATGATTTTGGCTTGCCGATGAAAGTAGAGGAGGCGGGAGGAAAAGGCGCGAAGGGAGTTTGAGCCTTGGTATTGTTGGGAGATGAGATGTTGGCGTGTTGTGTTCGATTTCGAATGGCACGAGGGAAGGTCAATGGTCTTGGTTCGAGGCTCGGACCTCGATTAGGTCAGAGGTCTAATCTCAGCTGTAAGGGATGTCCCCTAAATTAGCATCGCTATTGTGGTTTGAAGTTCATTTAAATATTTAGATCCTACGCGAAATGACCGTAGATAATGTCGAAACATAGAACGGCACCGGCTCGTACCTGAATGCAGTTTGTTACAGATATAATTTGAGGCATCTGAAAGTCGATGTGACGGTTTTCCATAGTCATTTCTTCGGGTGAACGTTTCTCAGACGTTTTAAACTTGATCACCTCTTGTCCCGTTTGCCAGTGATATTTTAATATCAATAAACTCATCGATGGAGGGTCGATACGCTCTTGGAGGCATTGAGAGTTCCGATTTTTTTATTTCACTGGCAGAAATCGATCGGCTGTAAACGAGGGCCTCTGGGAATAAAAATCGGGAACAGATATCGAGGAAACCGTTAGTTTTAAATGCCTCGATCGCTGACGATCAGCAAATAACGTTTTAAATGCGACTCGTTGGTCCAGAGAGATGACAAAGCACGGGTAACCGAAGGAGCAGGGCTATTAAGCGATCCGATAATCGGATGAGTGATAGATATACCAACGATCGACAGTTCGATCGATCCCATGCTCCGTTAATCGAACTTGTAATGCACTCCTTAATGCGGCGAAACGAAGAGGCTTTGCCAAAAGCATCGGAACGTTTTGTTTTCACGCGTTTCATCCATCGAGACTTCAATTATCGGGTGAAACGAAATGTTCAACCAGCTACGGTCGATAATAAGCTAATGGCTCAGACTTGCAATTATTGAGCCGAGTTCAAATACTCCATCGACTCAGGGAAATTTTGCTTAATTTATTAATTAACGTGTCATAGCCTCGGTAATTCGGAACCCACCTAAAACGGTAGGTCCTAGTCGAAATAACTATAACAGTTGAAGCTGAAAAAATATTAAAGAAGAAAAGTTATGGTTGATTAGGAGGCAAAAGCTTGGGCTCGGAATCAGAGATTGTGAGTTAAAGTCCCCCATCAGCTCTAGGAAATTTTGAGTTATTTATTGCTTAACATATCATAGCCTCGATAGCTTGGAACCCCCCGAAAACAATAGGTCCTAGGTGAAGTAACCATAGCAATTACAGCTGAAAAGCACAAAGCAAAAGACAATTGAACAATCAGCGAGTACTTACACATTTACCGGGCGCAAATGACCTGATGACGCGCGGCAAGTGTTTTGGTCTGACTCGCCGGACGAATAGAGACATCCTCCGCTCTGACGTCACTTTCGATTCTAACGCGCTATTGGCCAAGAGAGCCGCGCATTCGTTGCATCGTCATGGGAACGAAGAAAGAAGTGTTTTGTTTTCGGTTGTCATTGGTCGATCACAGGTCTCAAGGACCGATGTGGTGGGGATACATAGTGCGAGCGACACTCTCCCCTTACCCCGTGCCTCATACCGCGTGCCATCTTTCCCTTTTGGCTATGATAGGAACTGGGAGCGACGAGCCCTCTTGCCGCACTGATTTGCCGCGCGCCATCAGGTGATTTGCGTCCAGTAGGTATTTACATTTGGATAACTGAGAACGCATGGCTGGTCCGCTCGAAAGTCCTGTAACTTTATTAAATTCTTCACTGTCTAAATTTCTCCCTCTCTCTTCTTCCTCGCTGTCCTCTTTTCCTCCCCAGCTGCGATTCTTCTCACGTGTAAAGGCTCATTTGCAAAGACCCTTTCGAGCAGCAGGGTGCAGCCGATCGACCTGCAATTACCCGGGAATCGTGTTGCAGTGCTCGATCGTAAACCCGCGAAAGGACGAAAGAATCGGGAAAGCCGTTGTCGGTCGCCCACGCGTGGAAATTGCCCCGGGGTCGGTTGTACACGGAGAGGAACGACCAACACCGCCGCGATAAGTCACGTCGAGGATAATTGATAATATTTTATCGCCCGTGGACAATCGATCTTCGCCGCCTTAATGGCTGGTCGTTAAACCGCGAAAAACTGCCTAACGCGCCGAGGAAGAATCCCGGATATTGCGTTATTACGTGTCGTCAACGAGGGAGACTCGTTTCAAAGACCCTCAATGAAAGACCCCTAGAATGTTTTTTGTTTCTTGGATATTGTATTTTCAAAGCGAGTTTTTCAACTACAGCAGAGGCCAATATTGCAGTCTCTTTCTCTTTCACTGTACGCGAGAATTAAGTGGAATTCAATTTTGTCAATTTTTCTTTTTCCTTCTTCACCCTATCTTTCAGACTTCTCTTTCTTTCGCAATCTCTGCATCTTCGCATTGGATTTTCTACTTTTTCAAGAGTACTTCTGAGTACTCGAGTACTACGAGACAGCAATGGTATGAGTTGTGAATTTTCTCAAAAATAGCCACATGTAAATACAAACTCAAATTTTATGGTATTCCATCACTGTCATAAATTTAAATTCAACTCAACCGATTGAGTGTCTGTGCCTTTAACTTGACGATCACCGTAGCCCCCGACAATTATTTCCTCGATTCGGGAGAACGATTCGGAACCCTTAGAAATATTCGATCGGCGATTCCCGGTGGCGCTTGTCTGTCAACGATCTCCAAAAGGTCAGGGCCAGTGCTACCTTCGGCGATGGTCGGCGTATCTCGCAGAGGCGGATCGCAGAATTAATTATGCACCGGGACATTGGCCTCACCGCGGGAGTATGCGTTCGCAATATCGTTTAGCGCGTATCCAGCCGAGCGTTTACGAGCTTTTTTACGATTCCAGTCGTGCGGTTGTCCTTTAGCGTTCATTCTTGCAATTGCTAATTATGCCCGTTGCGAGGGTAATTCTCGTGCCGACTGATCGCCGCCGGTGCGCGCCTGTTAAAGTGAATTTAGGGCTACGATTTTTTTGAGATATAGCTCGGATATGGAGTTTTGGTCAGGAGAAGTGACAGAGTGATATATTGCTGCCGTAGATGTATCGATGTTGCTTTCCGCTTTTGGTTAAATCCATGTCTGGCAGTTTTTACAAAATTTGCCTAATTCAAGGATTATCTGAGGAGAAAAGTGCGCCCACTAGATTTTGAAGTGCAACGAGAAAGCGAGAGAGAGAGGCAAAGGTAGGGATAGAAATAGATAGGTATAGTTCGACAACTAAAAGATGACTAGGGACCGGCGGAGTCCTCGTTTTTAACCGCCTATTCCCGCCGCTTCGTTTGTGGAATCCGCAAACCCAGCCTCCTAAACTAAACGACTATGCAGAGTGTTTACTTTAGGAAACTGTATTTGGGAATTTCAAAAACGAAAGAGCGGGAAAAGGCGGTTGAAAATGGAGGGCTTCGTCGCTCTTTAGCCATCTTTCATTAGTCGGATCCATAGATAGATACGGTCTGGCAACTTAGTCATGACTAGAAAAAGGAATGCGGGTCTGATTCGTAAAACGACAAGGCCCATGCCTCCACTTACACTTGCACTTGCGGCACTTTCGTTTCTAACGCGCTATTCGCTGAAAGATCTAACACATTCATCTTGGACCAGGATTTCAAGTGTTTCATGCTCCGCCCTCACGATAGACATCTCTGCTTTGTCGCACAGTAGATGCAGATTTTATAAAAAATGAAATAAAACTGCAGAAACCACAAAGAAGAAAAAATAGAGCGACAGAATTCCAGGAAGAAAAGACTGGTAGATCATAGGAAAGAAACAAGATGAAGCAGACGAAAGAAATGGAGACCGAAGAAAAAAGCAATTGTAAAAATTAGCAAACCGAGGACGCAGTGAGAGGAGAAGCAGCGGTGCAAGAACAGTGGAAAGAGGGAGAGGAGGGAGAAGGCGAAAGAGAGAGGAGAAGGTGAGTTATCGATCCTGTACACGTGGGCGCGTTCATTGATAATCCGACGTCGGACGGCTAATGCGTAACTAAATGCAGCCTCGCGTAACACTCCACGGAGTTTCAGCGCGTCGAGCCACTCCGAGGGAGATTGCAGCCCGTAAGCCGGCGTAAAGTGAATCCCCGGCTTATTTGCGTACCGGCTATTCGCGCACTTTCATGCAAATGCTCGCTGATTAATCATTTTCATCCCGCCGGACGAGCCAGCTCCTTTTCCAGTTCTTCTTCATCCTGCTTCGACGCGTCGCTTTCGAGTTTCCATGGTCGAGTGCAATACTCTGAGCTCTTTCACTCTTCTCAAGAATAAATGTCGACTTAAGCTCCATTTTATATTAGACATTTGCAATACATCGACACTGCGTGGGTTATCTCTTTTAATTTATCATTTAACATACCGTACCGTCGGTGATACGTAATCTACCTAAAATATGGATCGATAGTCGGCGGCTCTTTCATCCAAGAACTCTGGATCTTCAACTTAATTGAAATAATCAATTTTACCTTAAATAATTTCGATGTATCATGCGAAAATATGCGAACAAATGCCGGTGACACCACATTGGTATAGTGAGGGACCAGAAACAAGGCACTTGAGGGGTAATTTGCTCTGATTCGCTACACGGATAGGGGCATCCCTCTCCCTCACGCATTTTCGATTTTGAGGCGCTATTGGCAAGAGAGACCCGCACATTCGTTGCGTCGTCACGTAAACGACAAAAGGAGTGTTTTATTTTCGGTTGTCAGTCGTCGATCTCAGGTTTCCAGGACCGACATGGCGGGGATAGGCGGTGCGAGAGCAATCTCCCCTTCCGTCCCAAGTGCCTTGTTTCTGGTCCCTCACTTTACGGGCCTAGCAAACCCGAAGTGCCTTAGCTCTTGCATTCCTCAGGACCTGCCAGTCTCTGCTCTGCCAGCCAATGGCTCTTTGCATAATTCACCAAAAAAAAAGATTGGCAACCCCTGTCTTAGCTGGAACAAAAGATTCGCGCTATCAGCCAGACTTAATTCTGCCTCAATATCAGCTGATGCATCAATATCCATACATCGGTCAATCAAAGTTCTCCCAATTTCAACCCTCTCTCTTCCCGAAGGATCCAAATTGGTAGGACAATGGAAGATCCGCCGTTATCCTTAGAGGAGAATCGTTTTAGCGGAGGCTGTCGATGTGTCGGATCGCGTGTAGCGGTGTGCCGGTCGGCTGGTCTCAGTTACGCATCGGCTACCGGGCTATCAATGAACGCGCCCACGCGCCCGAGATCGACAGCACGCTCCTCCACCTCTCTCTCTCCCGCGACCTGCTCCCCTGGGTCTTTGCAAGGTCGTTTAATTCCTGCACGCCTCCAGAAAATAGATTTCACGAATGCAAATCGACGTGCACCGGCCGCTCGCGTCGTCGCCGTGGCGAAAGTGAATGGCGCGAGCCGCATTCAGGATTCGGTGCTCCGCGCTCCAACCTGAACAAAGATTCTCGCAGTTTTTTGTCGCGTCTTGGATTATTCGACTGGTTCTCTTCTATTCTGAAGATCTTTAGGTGTTTTTCTGTAACGTACGACTTAGGTTTCTCCTTTTGCGGATGGATTTTTATTTGGCAAGATGCAGTCGAGCTATTGTTAGCGATAGTAAATCAGAAACCTGAGGGATTGATTTTAAATTTACTGTAAATTTGTCCTATACGGTAGTCATTTTGCTTAGGACGTAACTGTTTACGCAAATCCGTTGTTCAGTAGGTCATAGTCCGAACTATCGAATTTACGACATACATATCTATTGGTTTTTATGGCTTTAAATAAAAACACTTTGTTTATAAAGTAATGAAATAGACTAACACTTTATTAAATGAATATATGAAGAGGGTACGTCTTCTCTCTAAGAGTGAAAGTCACAGAGTGAGGGTCTGAAAGAATTTAGCGAGCATCTAAGAACCCTTTTCTATTTTAATATAAAGCAGATTGCATAGGCCTTGCATGGCTGGGGGTCAAAAATGGAAAAGTTCTATCCTTGAATTGGATTAGTCACACTCTTATCTGATCCGGGTTGCATCATGTTACACTGCTCCCTTGTCGGGCGTCGCGTTCCGCCAAGGGGTTTCCCCCCATGTGGAGGGGGTAGTTATTGTTGGTTTTCTATGTCTCTACGAGCATAGTATATTTTAAACATACAAAAATCAACTAGTGTATTTACTTCTTGGAATACTTAAGAGGTTGCAGCTGTATAGCTATGCAGTCTGCTTTATGTTATAACCGAAAAGGGTCCTTAGACCCTTGCAGAATTCTTTTAGACCTCCCTCTGTGACTTTCACTCTTAGAGAGAAGTCGTACCCTCTTCATAAATTCGTAGACTAAAGTCTTGGTCTATTCCATTACTATTTAAACAAAGTGTTGTTATTTAAAACCCTAAAAACCAATAGTTATGCCGGAGTTTATCCAGGTTTTACTATAGCGAGATTCTAAATCTTGTGCATACGCCAATGTCCTCACATTCACCGCCTAAATCACATTCTCTTCCTGGCTCCATCTGCAGCTGTCTCTTTCTTCGTCCTTTAGTTCGCATTCTTTCCGCAAGCCAACTTAAACGTGTCGCACTATATATTGTTACGATTGATTGTAAATAATATCGTTCCCCCTGTATGTTATATCGATTGTGAGAGTCGTAGTAACGATTCAAATTGTTTATAACAAGTTGTCAGTGAGTTCTCCAAGAACTGTGACATCGAATAGACGTGTAATAAATATAACTCTTTCTTTTCTAAAATATTAGTAGTCTTTCGATGCCGCGTCGTAATCGTAACAATATAATACCCATCGCACAGGCAAAATTTCCCAAACACGGCGGGAAATTTGACTTCGGTCCAATGATTGCGCGCTCTAACCGATACCTCCGTACCCACCATACTTCTTTCACGCCTCATTTATCCTGCCGTACCATCCCGTCAACTTCTCAGCTCCCAGCAATACGTATTAATCCCCATAAACACGAGCGGCGTTACGCGACATTGTCGATCGCGATATGAAAGAGCAACTCAACGACTCGCTTCTCCTGGCACGGCAAAACGAGGGGTTAAGTGGCGAGATAAGAGTATCACGCCGACCTGCCCGACGAGTCTCGCGAAAGATAGGGCAAATTGAGTCTTGTCTCCGACGCGATTCATCGAGCGCGACAAATTTATACGAACGACACGCGCGTTACGCCGGATGAAGTAATTATGCGTGCCGGCCCTTTTTGTTCGGCGTACACCGCTGGAAAAAGTATTATCTCCAGTCGAGCGTGTCGTGCCGCGAGAATACATCCGCCGTCGCGCTTGCTCGGTATTATAAATAAGACGAATATTTTTAGATCGAAATTCCTGTTTATTGGCGGAGAAACGCCGATAATTTAGTCGGAACGAATTTATCGAAGGAAAGTTCTCGCATTGGCATGCATTGCCGGCCGTCGTCTGTGATCTGGGGTAATGAGCGCTCCGATTGCAATTCAGCGTTGCGAAAGGCTTGATTCTTGAAAAGATTCTATATTTTTGCAATGCTTGGCAGTATTTTTGAATTTTTCGCCAGTCAGATGGATATTGGGTGAAATGATTTGAATAAAATATCTCTTATTTACGTGGAATTTGATTAATTTTTTAAATGGTCGGTTGCTGAAGACGCGGGAAAAGATTCTTCCTAGGATCGAGTGGCAGATTGTAAGCTAATTTATGGCAGTTTTGCAGAAAGACAAGTAATTGCCTGTACACTGGGGGAAATTGAATGTAGTGCCTTGAGCGATAGCTACTGAGGAGATTTCTCTCGCTAACAATAACTTATCCACTCGTCAGCTCGATAGAATATGACTCTAAACACGATGTCGACAACCAACCATTTTAATTCCTTAACTTTCCAAAATCCTCCTCGATCTAAAATTCCTCCAATTGCCCCACAAAATTTCTTGCTTCAACTTCCTTCAAAACCAAATCTCCACCAAGTTCTCTACTCTAACTATCAAATTACAACCGAGAAAAGCTTCTCAACCAATAAAAATAAAAAATCCCCACTTATCTATTACACCCGGCGCCGAAAATGATTCCAAAGTCAATTACCATTAACCCCTTGCCCTACAATAACGAGTGACACCCGTGTCAAAGTAAATAGGATAAGAAATTTTCAAGTTTTCTAAAACCTGTTAAACTGGAAATATAAATGCGATAAAATTATTTCTATAAAATTAATATTACGTCGAATTATACGATATGTCAAGAATCAGTGCTCAATATTTATTTTATCAATTTAATTCCGAATTATTGTAGAGGTAGTTACGAAATAGATCGTAGGGCAAGGGGTTAATCATCGAAAAAATCGCGACTCCGGAAATTTCCAAGGGAGAGTCTCGCCGCTGGTAGGAGACCTCGCTTTCTCCGAAATCCAAAATAAAGAGATACCGTGGAGAGATCGCGATCCGCGCGCGCCGACCTTTCCGGTTTTTTAGTATTCCACGTGGAGAGGCCTCGTCGCGAAGTCGCGTGCTTATAACGGATCTCGTTCCTCGCTTTATTGCGCGTACACGCAATTCGCGCTGGGTGATTCGGCGATCTCGGGCCGAGGTACTCCGGTGGATGTGCACGCGGAGAAAAAGCCCGCGAACCGCTCGGTCACAAAGAGCCGGTCGCGAGAATCGGGGCCCTTCCTCTTCCTCTTTGACGAGAGAAAATTAAAATTCACCTCACGTGCGAGTGAGCATCGCGCTGACCACGCGTATGCAAACCACCTGTCTTCGGTTCTTCTCGGACTGTCCGTCTTCTCCTCGCGTGTTTCTTCTTGCTTTGCTTCTTCTTTGACGCGCGTTTCTCGTTTGTTTGGAGAACTTTTCGACTGCCTTCTGTGTTTGGTCAATCTCGCGGTTTTAAATGTCGCTTCCGTTTTACTTTCGTTGCTCTTACTTACTTCTTTTAAAGGTGCTTCTGCTGTGTTTTTCTCTATCTTCTTTTGTTCCTTTCTCTTTTTCAGATTGTTTCGTTTCCGAGTGTAGATCTGTGTTTGGAGTAGAAATTTTGTAGTTGTTTGCGGGAAGTTGATTAGATTGGCTCTATAGACACTTTTGTGATTTTGTTTGTTCCGGTACTTTGTATTTTGCTTTTGGTTCTGCATCGAGGGATGCGGTAGCAGCTGATCTTGAATCGATGTTGTCTATGGCAAAGAGAGAGGATATACGCGCAGTGGTTGGTCTATTATTATTTATGTTGTGTTTTTCTCTATTTTCTTTTGTTCTTTTCTCTTTTTGAGATTGTTTCATTTCGAGATGTAGATCCATGTTTGGAGTAGGAATTTTATGGTTGTTTGTAGCAAGTTGATTACAACGGTACGATGGATACTTCTGTGTTTGGGTTTGTTCCGGTACTTTTTATTTTGCTATTGGTTCTCCATTGAGGGATGCGGTATCAACTGATCTTGAATCGATGATGTCTCCGACGAAAAAAGAGGATGTACCCACAGTGGTTGGCCTATTATGAATTTTTACTGTCAATTGCAGACCTTCGTTAGGTGTACAAATAAGTTCGGTGCCTTTATGCACGTTCAACTGCAATTATGTTTCAAACCAAAAAAAATTGCTGAAATCTGGAGAAACGATTACTGTTGAGCGATACCAGCAACAAATGATACATTTAACATGTTCGCGGACGTGAATGCTATAACATCCATTTTCATCGTAATGTAGAATGACATGAATGCTATAGCATATACTTGACTGACTATTTTTGTAGCTCACTGAAATTTGTAGTGTCCGCGAACGTGTTAAGCGATGCAATTGAACAGAAAAGGCCTTTTACCGCTAGTGGGACCAGGCAGGTAATTCAAACCAAAAAGTTCTCTTGTTCGGCGACTCCCGCAAAGCTGCGAAATTCCGGATTTGCATTACAATATGATAAAAATGCACCGAACTTATTTCCACACCTAATACAATTGTCACCACAGTCCAGACAAGTGACCTACCCTAAAAATTCTAATTACTGGAAGCTACTTCAAACGTGAAGCAGCTGCATCCACCAAGTCTGCCGAACGTTGCAGCATCCTCGGTTCCAAAGTCGGCAAAAACTGCATTCGAGCAGCCAGTGAAATCAGCGCAAAAAAGTACGATGAGCCACGTCAAATTCGACGCAGCAGCAGTCATCGAGATTTCGCTGAAGTCTTCGCCTTTAAACGAGACGAACTCCCGGTAGAATAAACGCTCACCTTCGTCATCGTTCCTCCAGGCTATCAAAACACTCTCGAAGCAACGTCGACATTTCCGTCAAGCTGCTCGTTGGTGCAGAAGAACGCGTCGGGCGAGAAGTCTGATCGGTCGATCGAGAGACGAAGGAAATCACGACGGAGGGGAGGAGACGATAATTGTCGAATTAAAAATTCTGAACGTTCAACCCTGAATGAAAGCCCACGCGAAACTCGGATCGTAGACGGATACAGGTGTCCAGGGACGAGGAAGGATACACGATTGCCCTGCTTTTCTTCGAAATATTCCATCGATCGCGACAGACGGCCCACCTCCGACGATTGGACATCTTAATTGCACCGACGAAATTAATTTCCTCTTGCTCGGTTTCTCGAGATATTCCTGTCAGATTAATCCGCCTGTATCTTCTCTCTTTCGCTCCTTCTGCCTTCAACAGCCCTTCTTCTCCTCTTTGCCAGTGTAGTTTCGTAATTATTTTTTAAAGCTCACCCGGCCAGGTTAGGTTCCCTTAATCCGCGGTTTTAACGAACCATCCCGTCCGTCTGCCGTGGGCCGATCGTTAATCTCGTTTTTAATTTGTCGCTCGATTATCTCGCACCGATGGACTCGAAACTCCGGCTGAGGGCAGCGCCGAGCGGATTACCGAGCTCGATAATGCTCGAATAAATCTTTGGACAGTGGTACAAAGTGCTACCGGTCTCTGTCCATCGAGATAATCGATTTACGTTAGACGGTCGACGGGAAACGGGTTCGCGGATTTTGAAGACGCGTCGGCGCCGCGCGGTGTTTGCACTTTTACGCGCACAAATTCTTTCCTTGGGAATTATCTTTATTTTTGCGGATTAAATGTGGCTACTTTGAGCACGTGCCTCTGACGCGAATGATAATTAATTTGGGTTTTTCTTTGATTGAGTCTGAAACATTGAAATGCAAATAATATCTCCAATTATGAAACTTTATCAAAACTCCACAATTTCTCTAACGCTCAAAATCTCGAATTTAAATCAAGCTTTAAAAGTAGTTTCTCCATCCAAACGATCCTAATCAGAATGAACTTTCGATCTAAAATGAACAAAGTCTCTTCCCGCGTCAAGATTTCTCGCACGCGACAGAACGTATGCCGCATTAAAACGTCAAAGCGTTAAAGAGTCGTCAAAGTGCATCCTCGTGTCAAAATGCATTCGTCTCGACGAGGAAAAAGAAGGCGAAGAAGAAAAAGGAAATTCTCGAGGTGGAGAATCTCGCCTTTCCCGCCTCTTCTCTCTTTTTTTTTTAAAGCACGCTCGTAAAAAGCGACGTCGATCGGCGCCTTTCGAATTATAATTAGCCAGCGGCGCGTATGAATGAAACGACACGTTACAGTCTGCTCGCTCGGTTGTGCAACCGGTGTCGTGTCTACAAATGATTTACCGTCGAGATTGCAAAGAGATCGCGAGGAGATTATCTCCACGCTCCGCGGCCGTTTAAGCCGCCTCGACAAAAGCGTTTCCGCTGAATTTTAACGCCAATTACGGCAATTATTCGCCACTTTGTTCCTCCTCGTGCCTCCATCGATCTGCTTGGAAGTTCTCCGGCCACCGGAGACGGAAGGCGATCGGTTTCGCCGTGTCGTCGGCTTTTCAACGTTATGCAACGCGACAATTGCGCAAGCAGTAGGGGAAAATTGGTGGATAATTGCGATAATTTTTAAAACGGTTTTTCTTTGTTTGTATTTGAGGTTTGGGAGCTTTCGCGGTCATCGTTGACTGAATAATTGTTTTGAATTTTCGCGTTTAAGGCGCATTGAGTGTTGTAAATGATCCGACGTTTCGCCAGCATTGCAGCTGGCTTCGTCAGGGTGATCTGATCGGTATCAGTATCAGATACTATCGGTATCAAATCACCCTGATGAAACTAGCTGCAGTGCTGGCAAAACGTCGGATGATTTCCAACACCCAACGCGGCGTAAACGCGAAAATTCAAAATCATTGTTCGCTTGTATTTGTTCATTTTTAGCTGTCGTTTAGCGAGGATTTTTATTTTTGCAGTTTTAGGTGTGTGCGGAATCAGTGAGGCTATGAAATATTTATTGGCAATACGAAAAATCTGTCAGAATTGACAGAGATTTAAACTCGGACCCAATAACGCGATTGAACTCCTGATTAGAAGGTTCGAGTTCAAGTCTCTATCACCTCTTACAAGTTTTTAAAAATTCTTATTTAATGTGTCGCAACCTCGGTAATCCAAAACTGATGTAAAACCTAAAACCGTAAATGCCAGATGCTAGACAATATGACGTAAAAAAAGAAAAATCTCCAGACTATAGCAATCATAGAGTTCAAGGTCCAAACCCGCGATTATTAGGTCGAAGTTCGAATCTCTTCGCCTTCAAAAAATTTGCTCTATTTTACAATCTAACATGCCATAGTCTAAGTGGTTCTACCATTCCCACTCAAAACTGTAAACCCTAAGCAAAATAACCAGTGAAAGCCTAAAAGCAAGAGAGTCAAAAAGAAAAAGAAACTTGGCGATTCCCAGCTCGGGTAAAAATTGCGCAAATTCGCCAAGAGAGTCTGCGTAACCGGTGCCATAGAAAATCCTCGTCGGCGTTGATTCAAGGTATTTTCTGTTCGGTGTGTACTCGCTTACTCGGAGGCGCTCACCTTCGCTCGATTTGTCGCGTGGTCGCTTTTACTCGTTGCTGCACGCGCCTGCAACGTGCCGCAGTTGCACACCGAAGCTATGAATTATGTTACTTCTTATGCATCCTCGTCGTCGTCGTTGTTGCTCGTCGTAATACGTACGCTCGCGTAACCGACCATTCATCGATGCACCATCGACGAGGAGGAGACTTCTGCGTTCGATTATCGACCTCCGGCGCGATTGTAATGAAGCCATTGTTCATCTTGATAAATGATTTCTGGCAAGAAGTAGCATCGCCGCGGACTTTCGACTTGGTTTCTTTCGTCCTTTCGCGCGCGGCACCGTTCCCACTCGCCTGCCATTATCCTCTGCCCACGTAATGGA